>ML685890.1:2460951-2478795 GCA_007922175.1 Pelusios castaneus
GCGCGATTGCCTTGTTGCGCTTTAATCTGATCGTGTGTACATAGCCTCAGTCCCCTATGCTGCCCCACTTAAGCAGCCAGTGGAAGTGCTCTTGGTGAGGCTGCACACCAGTGACAGAAGGAGGCTAGTGTGGACATGAACCTCGGCCTTAGTTACAGCAGGGGCTGTAAGTCAACCTAATATAGGTTGCCTAAGTTTGTAATGTAGACATCCCTTCAGCGCAGCAGCACAGGCACTGGAAATGTGGCTGCAGTGCACTGTATGGCTTTGCATTTGCAGGCTTTCTTTCCAATCAGAAAGATTTACTGTTTTTAAAAAAGGTAAGACCTTATATTCTACACAAATTGGTGGCTGAAGCTCTGGAGCTTGTCAAGAAATACACCAACCATTGGAAAGCTTGTTCAACCCGAGGCACTTGTATTCTCTTTTAATATCCAACGTGCATGTTTGACTGTTTCAGCAGCACAGCTCTGTGTGAGAGTAATGGTGTAATGTTAGGTGATATAGCATTGTTTCAGAAGGCAATGATCTGTTTCCTTGTGGCAAACCAGAATTCTAGCACTGAATGGTTGTAACAACCAAATCGCATTAAGTAATGGTTATCTGGGCAGGTCAAGATCTCACATTGTCCTCAGGACTGAACAAAACCAGTGACACATTCCAGTGATAAAAGATGGAATACAGACAATTCATTGCGGCTGTAAAATACTGCAGTCTGAGAGTTGGGGTAACTGTGTTTAAATACCTGTGTTATGTAGGAGCTTTCAGCTGTGTTTTATTGGATATAGTTTATCATAAAACAGGCGGTTTAAAAACACATCTTGAGTGTTTCATATACTCTCTGAATGACTTCTAGCTTAAATTTGCTAGTTCTGCTCAAGCAGGGTTTTAAAAAAATCCATCTGTTTATTCTACCTCTTAAACCATCACCATTTAGAGAGATTCTGTAATTGGCCCTTCATTGACAGTGTTCTTTCCAATGCAAGAGGCTGAACTGAATCCACCTTAATCTTCTATGACGAGCCTTGGCTCTGCAGGATTAACCATAAATTGGCAATTGGGTATGATTCAGTGGTACACATGGCCAAATTTTGCCTTCACATTTGCACATGGCTCCCACTGAATGTAAAGGGGAGAATTTGGCCTTCAGAGAACTCTCTGTATACATTGAGTAAGAAGGTATCATTTTTAGATTGTCATTTTCCTGAACATAATACTGTAAATTCAGTCTGTCACTTAACTAGAGGATCTTCAAAGTGTCTGATGCAGTCGGATTTTCTCCCATGAAAGCTCATGCAATAAATAAATGAGTTAGTCTTTAAAAGTGCCACAGGACTCCTTGTTTGTTTTGCTAACCTAGACTAACACGGCTACCCCTTTGGAACTTAACTGGAGGATGTTGATATATGTTTCAAATAGTCTTTCCCTGTTTGATTCCAGATCACTTAGGACGGTGGTATTAATTTTTATAACATCCTGAAGTTTGTTCACCTCTGTACACAGTGAGGAGAGGAAATCCCTGTCCAAGGAATCTTGCAGTCCAAAAGGCATTGCTGCCCACTTAAGAGAGGTGTAACAAAAAAGGCCCAGGGGGAATTGGCAAGTAGCCTTTGGACATGGCTGCAGAATTGAACACCAAAGAGCTTGGCGAGCTGTCACATAGGCAGGAAATGAAGTTGAAGATTTTGTTTTGGTGGTTAGTGGCTTCATTTTTCCTGTAGCATCCTGGAGAGAGACAACATTATCCCATCTTCAAAATTGTATTGGAAATAAGGAAATTCAAAGCAGGGGTTAAAAGCAGCAGCTGTCAGATGGCTTGCTTGAAATTGCATAGAGAAAAATCATTCATTGCATGAAACATTAGGAATTTTAACATGCGCCAGCCACGTGCTGGTTTAAAAGCTGCCTTGGACTTGAGCATCAGAGGAAGACATTTCCATATGGAGCCTTTCAGGAAAATCATAGATTGTGCACACAAAGTTAAGCTGTACAAGACCTTTGGAAATCCTACATGGGGCATCTTTTGGGGAATTACTGTGTTTAGCAGATGTTATAGATTCCTGTGCCAAGAGTAACGTGTTGGATCATCATCAAGGATTTTTAAAATTTTTTTTTAAACTTCCATGAGGTTTACACTTTTTTGCAAGGTCTGCTTTTATTCAGAAGCTTTGTGTCTCTGGTAAGCCTCCAAGCTATTCACTCAGTGGTGTCATGCTAGCTAAAACATAATTCCTACAAAACTGCTTGATTTTTGGCCCGCTAGGCATGTGACTTGAGATTGCTGGGTAGCTCTGTTTTGTGTCCTCGGCAGCAGGGCTTGTAAGCAAAGAGTGCTGAAACGTGTGCAATGGTTACCTAAAGCACTGGCTGCCACTCCTTGGGCTGTTCCAGGGGGGCTTGAAAGGAAAAGCTCTTTCTGAAAACTTAGTGGCAATGCCTTGTTCTTTAGTAGTCTGTGGCTTCTCTGTGCATTAATTAATCATCACATCACAACCACTGAAAATTGTAGAGAACTATGTTTCCCTTGATCCCTCTTGGTTATTTTAAGTACAGAAGGTAGCTGTAAGCCAAGTACTTTCCGGAGATAGGCTTCTGGAAGTACTATACTCTTGCAATGTGTTCTGCAATATTTTTCTTTTACTTTTTTCAGTTTTAAAAGTACCAAATTCAGCTATTACTTAGGGTTATGACTGAAGAGTCGTAAGGAATGAAGAAGCCCTCGTATCCCTTCAAACAGAGGCCTATTGCTCCTAGAGAAGTGTGTTCCCAAGGTGGAAAGAGATGGTGCACGATGTGTTGCACAGTAGCTCAGTGCACTTCAGAGTGAGCAGTAGAAACGGGGGTCTACTTTCAGTAAAGTTTTGAGATGTCTTTTAAATCACACAGATGAAGTTGAGCTTGTGGGTAACCTGACACTGCTGAGTAGGCCAAAATGGTGGATTTGCCACATCAGAAAGTGGCAACTTATCAGGAAATGGTTTGAGTGCAATGGATCCACTTATGGTGGTCTACTACTTCTTCCATTTCACTAATATAAGAATGATCATATTGGGTTAGACCATTGGTCTATCTAGTCCAGTATCCTTTCTTCACCTTCATGTTTGGGCTTCTTTTCCTCCGGCAAGGAGAGCTGGATCCAGTAATTCCCAGCGTTCCTTGTCACTGCCAGCTCCTTCAGTCACTGGGGAGCTGTGTGAAATAATTTCCTCAGTTCTGGATTTTTTTTTCTCTTGTGCTCATTTTCTCCTCCCATCGGTCATGGAGCTAGGAGTTATGGAAGGATGGAACCTTATGAAATTTCAAAGCAAGATGTAGAAAATGGATCTTTATACAAGCCAGAATCTTAGCTAGGTTTAGAGTCTTGATTTTGATAGTGTCAAGTGGGTACTTCTGAAGGTACACATCTTATGGGTGCCTTTGCATTACTGATACATCATAGTCTTATGATAGTATTTACAATCTATCAGACTTCTGCAGTGGAGGAACTGCAGTATGCTGTTTGCTTTTTCATGCCCCACGCAGACTCTCGCCAGTGAGGCTTTGTATTCTGAAAAGCATGTTCTGCTTTCTTTAAAATTCATGTGGGACAAAAGACTGTGCAACAAGCTTTATCGGCTTACATTCTAGAAATACCATAAAAGGCAATATGCCCTTAGAAGATGGGCATTGGAGTATTTCCCACTCACATTACTGCAGCATGAGTCACTTGGCTATTGCAGCTGTTCCTCTACATGTGGATGTTTGATTGACCAGTCCCATAAGAAACAGTTTGAGCACTAGGGAGGGAGCCGAGATGGGGGAACTTCTCTGTAGCGCTGTAGAAATGATGAATGCTGTAGACCAGGTCTCTAGTACATATGTGTAGCGATATAACTGCGTTGCTCCAGTGTTAAAAAATCTCACCCTTGAGTGATGTAATTATGCTGACCAACTCCCAGTGTAGACAGCGCTGTGTTGGCGGGAGAGCTTCTCCTGTCAACATATCTATCACCTCTTAGGGAGGTTCAGAAACTCTCCTGTTGGCATAGGAACGTATTCACTGAAGCGCTACAGCGGCAGAGCTGCATTGGGGAAGCTGTGCCTCTGGAGCATTTTAAGTATAGCTGTGCCCATTGAGAACAGGATGATGCACACAAAACCTGACTAATCTGCTGAAGGGTTTTGTTCTCTTTGCAGAACTCTTATTTATGCTTCCTAAAAGCCCCAGCAGCAATATGTACTAATCATCACAATGTGAGAAATTACACTGAATCTTCTCCGTTGCTTTCTGAATATAAAACACATCCCAGTTTGTAAATACAGGAGTTGCCACTTGAATATATAGATGGAAAATCCCCTCTGAGGCTTTACTACTGTGTGGTGCTTGTTTTCAGCAGTCATTCAAATACCTCCCGGTCCCAAGCATTTTCAGAGTTCAGAAATAGGCGGGACCTCTTTTTGACAGGACAGTTTAAAAATAGAAACCTCTTTTGGTTAGGGTTGCCCTTAACTTAGCCTTGCATCCAAAATGCAGGAACTGAGAGATACGCTCTGAACTCAGGGTATTAAAAAAGAGACATGTTTGCGGGCCCCCCCCCCCGGCCTATTTTCCCATCCCCAACAGTGATGTGCTTATTTTTTTTCCCCTTCTCCTCAACAAATTCCTGCGTGTCATGAGCTGTGTGTTAAAATTTGTTAAAGGGAAATTCTGTGAGAAACATCCTTTATTTAAAAAGCAGTCTGATCATGAAATGGGTTGATGTGGGTCAAATTTCAAAGATTATCATCTAAACTGATCCCACAAAGAGGAATTAGTGCACATAAAGTCAGTAGTCCTGTATGCATGTCTACAAGAATTTAGCAGTGTCCATTCCAGATCGCATCGGTGGCCCAGTTCAGTATCTGATCTTTTGGAAGTAACCAGTACCAGATGGTTCATGCAGAGGTGCAAGAAACCTCAAAGGAGACAATTATGGAAGACTGTATCTGTTGAGCAGCCTTCCTAACGCTGTCAGTTAGTAGAGATGGCTTATCCAGAAATCTGAGAATGCATAGATCTTCCTTAAATTTCTAAATCCTATCCTAAGTAACTGGATATTCTTAGCCACATAAATATCTAATCCTTTTCCTCATTTGGCATTGCTTTTAGCTGTAGTTACTTCTATGGGTTATGTTTATTTTTAAATGAAACAGTTTCTTGTTACCATTCTAAATTCATTGCCTTTCTAATTGTCCACTTGTGTTTTGAGCCAGGATATAGGAATGCCATCCCATTCATTTATTTATGATGGTGGTAGCAATAATAGAACTTAGGAGTCCCGGTCAAACATAAAACAAAAATATGGTCCCTGTCCAAAAGAGCTTACAGTCCAACGGAAGCAGCAGTAGGTGACTGTGGACAGAAAGACCAGAAGGAAACAACGCTACTGGTTGGTAGGTTGTCTTGGGACATTGATGGCCCAACCACTGTGAAGCTTTAGGGATCATGGCAAAGGAGAGTTTTCGGGAGGGATTTGATGGAGGAAAATGAGGTTGCTTGATGGATGTTTATTGGAAGCTTTTCCCATGCCAGAGGGAGAAAATAGAAAGGTGCTTGTTCAAAAATTTAACAAATAGCAATGAAAACTGATATTGCTGATGGAACAGAGGCAGAAGTCAGCATCTTGATAATATGAGCTGATATAGTGTGGTAGAGGGCCAGGAAAAACTCTGAAAGTGAAGACACTAGTTTTGTTGGCAACACTGGAGAAAGAGAAGGCAGTGAAGGTATGCAAAGGCAAGACTCGGGAGGTCAAACGGATAAAAATGAAATGATCTTTCCAGGGTAGTTTTGAATGGGTATAAGTGGAACAAGATTGCATTTGTCGAAGAAGTTGAAGACAAACTGTTTTCTCTTTTCTGTTCTTTACTTTGTATCCTCTCTTATCTTTTTTGTAACATAAGCAATTCTAATCTTTTTAATCTGTTCTCATAAGGAAATCTTTCTATGCCTCAAATCATTTTCATCACCCTTTTTTGCATCCCTTATATTTGAAGGTAGTGTATTCGGAACTGACTATTATTTCAGCTGGGGAAATACTGTTGCATTATATAATGTCACATTTTAATATTTGTATGTTTTCTGACAATATATATAATAAAAGCTTTTGTTTGTTCAACTGATAGCAGCAGTCAGACAAGCAGAGGCTTTGATTTTGCTGTCTCCAGTAATGCTCAAGTGTTTCTCCTGAGTAGTTAGTGAACTTTGAACCTAGCTATATATATCAAAGTGATTTAAAATATTCCTTACATTTGGTAGCATTACATTTAATCTGCCATTTTGCTATCCATTCACCTACATTTGATACGTCCCCTTTGAAGTTCCTCAGTCTTTTCTGGTTTTGATTGCCTAAATTTTGTATTATCTGCAAATTTTACCACCTCAACATTCAATTCTTTTCCCAGATCATTAAATAATGTAGTATCTGTCATATGCACTGATCAGGTTGACTGTTGATGAAGCCTTTAGAATTTCTTGACTCTTCTGGTTTTAAGTCAGACCTCTGTAAGCCTAAATTGTTATTAAAATTGAATGTTCCAGTGTGTGTGTTATTAGCCATTCTGGCAGCACAACTTAAATGCATAAAAGTCTTACTTAAAACTACAAGAATTAAGAAACTGAATTAAAGGAAGGTGAAGCAGCATTCTTAGTTGCTCTGCTGTGCTCTACTGCTACAGGTGACGGCTTTCTGTAACTGCTGCCATGTGGGTGTACCCAAGGGGAGTTAAAGATGGAATTTTGGCGTTAGCCTTCATATCATTAAAGTAGGCAGGGATTCTTTTCATTAAGCATGTATACTCTACTTTGCACAATGGGGTAGAGTTCCTGCTGTGGCATCTGTAGTGCAGATATTTACACTAAATTCTTTTGTTCATAGAGCGAGGGGTTAAAGCAGACACTTTAACTGTCGGACAAATGTAAGTTAATCAGTCATCCAGTATTGTTACATGACTTGTTAAGGCAGAGAATCCTATGAAATGAACAAGGCTCCTTAGACGTAAATTTGTAAAGTTAGGCCATATGCATTCATTGTAAACAAATGCCTGCTAAAGAGTAAATCTGTGACATGAATAACTGTGCCGTGTGGCCTGATTGTGCATTTTCTCACCTAATGACAGGCTATCTATCATGTTTCAGTACCTGTACCAATATTTATATAACCCATACCTTTCGAGGATACAGCTGAAAAGAAGAATATTGACTAATAGTCCCGTGACCTCCTGATCTTAGTGTCCTGTGGGACAGTACAGTGTTTTTTTCATGGTGTTCTCTGGTCCTTAGGAAGTACCATTCTCAATTATTGTCTTTTATAAGAGGGTAGGGAACCCTCTGTATCACAGTCTGAATAATAAAATTAGAAGTGGGAAAGATCTTGCAGGTTGTCTAGTGCATTCACAATTAGACTTACAGTCCTTTTGTCTAGCCTGAGTTTTACATAAGGCAGACTGAGGTTACAAGCACAGTCATACACCAGTTTCCTTTGCCAGTGTTTTGTTTACTTGTTCATGTTGCCTATATTCCACTGTTATTAACCCAGGCATTGTATTGTGCCCACTTTCTGTGCTGTGATATGCCTCTGTATTGTAAAATCTACTTTCCGAAGACTGCCTTTACAACTTGGTAGTGACTTGTAACATATGCAGACAAAGTATTGCTGCATCCTAAGAAGTTATATCCTGCAAAGTTATTAGATCATTTAAACAATTATCTTACGATCTGCAGATGCTGCATTCAGACTGTCTTAAAAACTGGATCTTCCAGGCAGCAGCCGCCAGGTCATTATAGCTGCTACTGCTGCTCTTTCCTGAGACCTGATTGAAAGGAAGGGTTCAGTTTTCAAAATCTGGTAATAAAGAGCAGCCTGAACCTAGCACCTGCAAACCTCAGAAGAAAATAACACAGTCTAATACCATTTTGAACAAAGCTCCCTTTAACAGTGAAAAGTGAGTGTCTGATTAACTTTGTCCCTGAAGAGTGGGTGTCAGTTTCAGACATTCCCAGCAGTAGCTGCCCTCTTGTTTGCTGGGCTGTGACCTCCCATTTCTAACACTGTATAATAACAATGATGGTTTGGGATAGCTTGTTTAAATTACAGCTTTTTTAGCTAGAACCAGCACAGAGAAAAGCCCATATAAAGTTCTGACTCTGTGTGGTGGCTTTGTCTGTAATTAGCTGTGTGTAGAGAAACAGAGTTTTCATGCAAATATTTCATGCAAATGAGATGATACAGATAGTAGCCAAGTTCCTGTATAAAACCTCAAGGCCTTCTCCATCAGTCCCCAGGCTGCTGTTTCTCTCCTTACAGCTGCAACTTGAATTGCAAGCATGAGTCATGGGGGCCAGGTGAGAACACAGAAAACCCTTTTTTTTTAGCGAACGTGGAGATGACATTGGAAAAGCTTTTCAAAAAGACTCCTCTTGGTGAGGGAGAGAAGAGCTCTTCGAGTTTAAGCTGCTGATAATATCTCTGCGGTTACTTAGCCGGAAATAGTCGGGCTCTTAAAAGTAAACTGAAAACTTAGTGTGTTGAGTAGCTTCATTTTGCTTGCATTTGATTAGTACTGAGTGATAAGTCCTGTTTAACTGAATATATAAAAAAAAGTGCATCACATGTTTCCATTTTGGTGAACACAGTAGTACAACAGTGCAGTTAAGACATCTCCATCAGACAGTGGCATGAAATAAAAGTGGATTGGTTGGCTGTTAGCTGATTCTTAACACTCCTTTTCCCAGTGGGTGATAGAGTAATTGTCTCTGAGAAGCCATCATCAGAGACATTTCAGTTCCCTTTAAAAGATTAGGGCTAGAATGACTGATTCATGTCACTTCTGCTGCTTACTGGAATTGTAGAAAAAGAAGTAAAAATATTTCCTTTCAAGACACTTTAAATTTAAACTTTTAGGGCAAGAGGTTGAGGTCAGCACAGTCAGAGTATGGGAAATTTGTAGACCATGATTTAGTTTCTGTGCAACACGGTTAGAAGGTAATAAAAAGGGGAATGACCTAAAGCTTCATTTCAGGGGTTGGTCCTTCACTTCCCAGGCCTTCTGCGGCAAGCCCCATATATTTACTGAGCAGTATAAATAAGTTATTGGTAAAAATGAGCAGCCTTTTGGATAACTGGATTCATTGCACACTCAAATCACTAAAGAGCATTCTTTGTAAGCATGGTTTTTCCTAATTGGAATATTTTTAATCAGGCTGACATACTGTCTTCTAAGCAAATATGAAACTCATGCCTTTTTAATCAGACAGACCTTTAGGGTTGTTTCAACATAACCATACCCTGTATTCTTGCCACTTCTATTAGGCTGCTACCCACAGGAGTCAAATACTTCAGGTGCAGTCTTGGTGAACTTATGTTTATAATTGTGCCTTTCATGAAGACTCTGAAGAAACCCTCATACACATTTCAAACAGAGATTACTTTCTTCCACTGCTGTTCCCAGGTGAAAGTGTCAGATATTTAGAATACTTTATGATGACTGTTTCAGGCAGGAAGTGAATATGAAAACCAGCAGAAATAAGAGGAATTCACGGAGGCAGAATGTAGTTATTAGAGTTAAAATAGGACGAGGAGGCTGAGGGTTACATCTTAACACTTAAAAAGGTGTCGTACCATTTTTAGTGACCACAGGTACTCGAGTTCTTAGTTCTGCTCTATTAAAAAAGATGACATCGTCAGCAGTACAGCCCATACTTGGTCACAGGTCCAGATCTGAGTCAGATAGAAGAATATCACTACTGAATCACCATCAACACCGCTTCCTGCAACACTTCAGATGGTTTACATGTAACTGCTGTCCTGTCATAGTTTGAAGTTTAATATAATTGCAGCACAAGATGGTGTGATTGCAGGAAACATAAAGAAGCCCTACAGTAAGTAATGTGTTGGTCATTGGGGCGTTTAACATAGTACAGAGTAAAAAATACAATATTTTTGTATATGAGAGTGGGTGTTAGAAAGGGGAACAGTGTTTCCTATTAACACCAAGCTGTGACTTGTGAACACTGCCCATTCTATTTTAATCATCTTATGAAATACTTCCTTGTGTATTTTAGCAAGTCTTCTTTTGTGTAGTGTTTTTTCTTAAGTAAAGAAAAATGACAAGTACAGTAGTCTGAGCCCAAGCAAAATCTCCTCAAATGAAAATGTACTTGCTTCAACTTCCCATGACTATCTCAAAAAAATCCATTCAAATTTCAATGGACTCTCATGCCTGGCTGTATTGTGAGAGAAGGATTTGTCACCTGTTGGCTGTCCTGAAAGGTTGTGGTATAAACCTGGCATATCTATAATAATCCAAGGCTAGCATTTACTACAGGAAGGAATCCACAGAAAGTGTCCTTGGTTGTCACTTGCCGTAATCTGAAATCAGTGATTTAAATAAATAGTGTCAACTCCCTGAGTTTATAATGACGTAATTTAAAAAAGGAGAAATCCAACTGGACAGCAATTATGGAGAAAGTCTGTCTGGATAGCATAATATCCATAGCAGATAGGTTTCAGTTTAGATCACAAGATTCATAACAACAGATCTGCACACACACGTGCTGAATAATTCATCCCGTCCTCCCCCGCTAATATTTCAGCAATATAAAAAGTTCATTATCATTTCTTGGCTTGTGTTCTTATGGTATAGAACTAGCTGTACTTACTGGTGGTTTGAGTAAAGGGGTGTGGTGTTTCTGGAAATTGCACATTTGGCCCTGTCATGACTTCATTGGCTTGAGACTTTGGTTTAATTTCTAGAGCCTGATCTTGTACGGCTGCTCAGGCTGGGGCACTACCTGCCCTCTTAGTGTGAGAACACATGCTCCTGTTCTGAGACAGGAGCATGGTGATGGTGTATTGTGCGGGTATTGGGATTTGGCGAGATGACAACATTTGAGTTGGGTTAGAGGAGCAAAAGAATGATTTATTTACTCACTATAACTACACACCAGAGGAGAGCCATTGTTTGGGAGATGAGGGCCCCGCGGACCAGGAGACCACAACTCATGGCGTCAAAGACCCGAGGAGACTCTCGCCCTCCCTTTTAACTCTTCCCTTAGTTATACCTCTTAAACTAGGCTAAGATAGGGTTGTCATAGCAATACATTTGGTAAGCAAAGTAAGTTCAATAGTTCAAGGCATATTTTAGCAAGCAAGGTAAAAACATGTTTTGGGAAGCAAGGTGGGAGCATCTCCTGGCCAGCAAAGTGAATACATATTTCAGCTAGCAAAACAGTACATACTTTGGCAAGCACTGTGGGTTCACTAATTCAAGGTCTCACAGCAGTACATTGGTTTGGGTTTTTCGGCCTTGCCCTCACCCGCGGCCTACCTATGCTTTTGCATCAGTGTCTTCCACAGGACCCCCACTACAGATGGGTACTGGTGGGGGTGCGGAGTGCTAGTTTAAGATGACCTAAGTAAAGAAATGTGGTGATATGGGGCCTTTGGCCAGGAGGAAGGAAGGAAAGGTGGAGTTGCACTCAGGGCAAGTACTATATTCAGAGCTATTGGGAAAAGTGTGGGTGTCCATGGTTGGGGAGATTATTGTACTGGGGGCTGTGTGTGCTACAAAACAAGAAAATGATGCCAGGCACATCTGTGGCATTGTTCAGTGTAGAGTTGCTCAGAAGGCTGTGCGGGCTCTGAAGAGAACTCTCCCTCTGCAGCACATATAAAATTGCAGTCAAATCCTTACCTGGAAAGTAGGCAGGAAGAGAAATTTCAATGTTGTGCGTGTTCTACCATGGCTGGATTTCTTGTTGTCAGGGGATTTTCTTTTGTCAGTGACTGTAATGGTAAATGCTTGATCAGAGTTGTACACTACTGGTTTGAAGGTATTGAATCAATTTTATTAAAGATAATGTTTAAAAAGAACAGACAGTTTATAGAGTTTACATGGAGATTTGCTAGACATCCCGATAGTGTTCAGAGTATTGATGAGTGCAGAGTTAGGTCAGAAGTTAGCCAATCCAAGGCATACGTAATCTGCTGTATCCCGGATAAGGGGTTGAGAGCTCAATGGTTTAAAGAGCGAGCATTCAGCAACTCGGGAATATAATTTATTGTGGAAGTTACTTAAAATGTGGTTAATGGGACATAGATACATCAATAATAGTGGGTTGTCCCTAACTGATTCAGTTGGTATGGTGCGTGTAGTCCTTTAGTCAATAAGTTCCTGTCATTGGATAGGAAGGTCTTCAAATTTCCTGACCCTGATGCACAGTGGAGCTCTGGCTTGCTTACTCGTTAATGTCTGTGCCTCGTGATGTATTCCATGTAAATGTCTCTTGACCACCCAATGGTGTGCAACACCGTGAGGCGCTGCATCAATAGTGCATGGCGCCTCCGACTGACTGCGCAGGCCGGTAGCACACTCTCATTGTAGGTAGTCCCAGGCAGTACACAATTTTACTATAATTGGTATCGCCTCAAAAAACACTTTATGAAGAGGGAGATGAGATTTTCCCCACCCCGAAAGGCATGTGTTCTGTGATAATGGTGAGAAGCAGCACAGTCCTTTAGTTTCCCAATGGAAAGATGTGGGAATGACCTCAGTGGTTTATAGTGCATTACATGCTGTCATGTAGCAGAGGAGACTTATTGCTATCCTCACAGGACACATCACTCTTCACCTCTGTAGAATGTTGCATGGTTCATCCCTCAACACACCTGATAGATTAGTAAATGTGCAGTCTTGGAGATGTAAACTATTTTAGCTGCAAATCAGGAGACCAGTAACCCATGATTATATTTGCAGTGGGAATTTGAAGCAGGAAAGGGGGAAAATAGTCTAAAAAGAAATGGCAAGGAGTCAAATTTGACAATTCCTGCTTTGGCCAGCCATGATCCTGATATCCCTGTCTGGGGAAAGGAAGCACTGTTCTTGGATAGTGCATGCTTCCTTGACTACTTCAATGCTTGTGGCACTGTGGTGCTAAGGAAGTGGGAAAGAGAACTAAATAATCTGTCCTGAACTGACAACTTTTTCATTTATCTACTTGAAATAGATGGACATCTTTGTAGATCTTCACGTTATCGTTGACCAGTGTGATGGTAGCAGTCCTAAGGTCTATATATTGCCTTTTATGTGTTTCAGAATCAAGTATCATTGTTAAGCCATATATTCTATAATCTTACCTCTATGCATGAGATGTTGCCCTCCCACTATGACTAGGAAGATGTCACCATGCTTATTCAGTTTTTACTCAGACTAGCTTTGCTTTTCACTTTCCATCAGTCCTTCCAATTCTCAATTTCTCTAAAATATATCTTTTTTTACATTTCAAAGTCTCAGCTCAAATCCTGCAGTTTTAGTTCCAACAGAAGAATGTGGTGCCTACCTAGATGTTAGTCTGCTTTTTAAAAAAACAAAACCAAAGTCCTTTTCTGTGCACATTTCCAACCAAAATTCCTGCTGTCAATCACCTTCTCACTCATTTCTCTATTGATCATTTAGGGGACAATCCAGAAAGCACTGAGCTCCTTCTGCACTGAGCAGAGTCCATGGTAACTGAAGGAGATAAGTATATTACAGGAAGTGCTCATCACCTTTCAGGACAGGTCTCTGATTTTGGAATTTGGGATGCATGAAAGCAGGAAGCAGTTGGGGTTGGGGAAATTCTCCTGGCAACACAAATACTGAATAAGGCCAGTAAACAAACACAACTACTTGTTGGCCCCAGAAATATCTCCTTGGATGAAATGTGACCTCTTCCAAACTGGATTTTTGTTTCAGTGGGCAAATGGGCAGCTTTCAGGATAAACCATCAATACATTTTAGTTGAGTTTGTCCTGTATCAGAGCCCAGTATGTAATCCAGAGCACCTCAGTTATTCTCTTGACCTTTAGACAGCACAGTTTATACCTGGACTAACTTTCTTTTCTTTGTCAAGGACAGCTGTTTAGGCAGAACGCTGCCACTTAATCTTAAAGGCACTGTTCCAGGGAAGCAGGAGAGTTTGTTATACTCCGTTTATGCTGGTTTAAAAGAATAGTAGATTTATCTTCAGGCTATATATAGATCTCTAGCAGTAGGTGAAGCATCATTCAAAATGTGTCTGCCTTTGTCATTTTACTTACCATGTCCCTGTCTTTAAATCTGTGCCTTGTATGTACTACACAGTGATTCATCTATTGTAAAAGCTAAAGGAATAAATTTGTCATCTGAAAACAATTCCTCATCTCCATCTAACCCTTCCTTGCCATTTTCACCCACCCCCGACAGCTTTATTTATGTTGAAAAACCCCTTCTGTTGGGAGTGAAATGCACATCTGGTCCCCACTGAATTGTTTTATCCCACCTTTATTACAGTGCACTGCCATCAGAAATGCTGAGGACGTGGAAAACTATAATTGTGTGAGAGAGAGATCCTCCGCTGTCCAAGATTCTCATTGTATGACCCTCTTTTTGGGTCTTCAAGCATATTTGTTCTGAAGATGCTGCTTGAGGGGAAACCGAAAAATGAGTTAGAAGGTAGCTTGCTTTTACCCTATATCTTCTAAACCATACTCTGTAATGTGTTGGTTCCAGCATGCCCCTGTGCTTCTCTGTGCCTCTCCCGGACACGTTTTATTGCCCTGTGTCATCTTCCTTACCCATCAACTCCTGGCCATTCCCTCCACCTGGTTGATCCTGCTTCCCCAAGCCCCACCTTAGCTATACAGGTCGTCTTAATTTCCTCCCAAACCTTTTGTCTCTCTGGATTAACCCATCAATACTCATCAGTACAGTTGCACTCTCACAGTTGCTGTGAACCCATCACTAGATGCTCTTCCAGTCCATTCTCCTCTGCCGGTCCCTTCCTTGCTGCTTTTCTAGGCCAGCCCTGCTCCACACTGCTTAGCTGTCTTTTACCACCTGGATTACACAGTGGAATTGTGTCAAACACCTAACACAGCAACAAATCAGCAATTTATAGGTAAACTTGGAAGGGTTAGATTTTTTTTATTGGTAAATATCAATTTCACTTTACACCTGCAAACTGCCAAAAATATTCCTATAGATGGTGATCTGAAATTTTATTGATTGGCAAAGTAAGAAAAACACTGTTTGAGAACTTATTGGAGTTTGATTTACAAGATATTTACTTTGTGTCTTTGGATGTGATGTTGACAAATTTGCATTTTAATGGTTGTAAAAATTTACTTATTTGAATCTCATTGGCTACTGTCATTAAATAATTGCTGTCTGATTTCCTAATTTCCCACAGCAGTGACTATTTAAATTGATTATTTTAATACATTTTTAAAATTGTAAAGATAGATATCCATCTAAGTTATAAAAATCAAATTCTACCAAGTCTACTTACAGAAAACGTTCTCTTCATATGTCCCCATTCAAAATGCATGCATTGTCCTTAAAAGCAAATGCTCCCCCAGAACAATCTTTATGCTGTCCTGTTAGTCAGACCACTCTCCAGTCTTCAATTCTTTGTTCCTCTATTTACCACTAACATCAGTCATGAAATTAAGGATTTTCTTGATCCTGTCTCTGCTCTTTTTAAATTTTTTTAATTTAGTAACTTTTTCCCACCCTTTGTCTCTTAGCTTTTAACCAGTTATTGTCCATGAGAGGGCATTCCCTCTTAATTCATGACTCTGTACTTTGCTTACGAGCTTTTGGTGAGGGATTTTGTCAAAGGCTTTCTGAAAGTCCAAGTTCACTATATCTGCTGGATCACCTTTGCCTACATGTTTGCTGACCCCCCTCGAAGAATTCTAAGAAATTGATGCAGGATGATTTCTCCTTACAAAAGCCACATTGACTCTTCGTCAACATACTAGGTTCCTCTCCGTGTCTGATCATTCTGTTCTTACCATAGGAGTAAAATGGGAGGATTTGGGGGAGCAGTGATCTACTGACGGCCATTTGTACATTGTACCAGAGTGCATTTACTGCATGGTTCTACAGGGTAACAGCTACCTGGCCAGTGAGCTCTACTGTAAATAACAATCCAAGGACTCACCTGAGCTATTGTTCCCAAGAGCTTAGTGTCATCAACCCAAACCTAATTACGCCTCAGTCTCTTGGTTTCCTTGAGCTATTGAATAATTTTCACGTGAGGTGGATGATTGCATCTCTTCAAGCACATATTAACCTGTGACTGCCTTCAGGAAGGGAAAAGAAACATCTTTTCCGTTAGCAGTTTAACGGCTTGTCATTGAATTGCGATGCTTGCTGTTTGTGCACATTGCTTCTGAAAAATCAGAGATTTTTCCATTGGTAAGTATTTATTTATGGCTCTTTGGCAGAAAGTAGCAAGAATCTGGTCATGGAGCTTCTGGATCTGGTCTCTGCTCAAATGGCACGGCTGCCTCCTGAGAGCTTCAGTTATAAGCAGGTTTCATTGCAGTCATCCAGCTCCCAGCCGGCCTTCAGGCACAGTGAACAGCATAGAGGCTTGCTGAGAAAAATGGGCCATTTTCATCCTTCTATTGAAGAATTTAGGGGATATTGTGTTCTGTTGTGCTGAGCTTACGTCTAAAGGACAGAGTTCAAATCTAGTTTTAGACCACAGGTGAAGGTGAATTTTTTTGTTCTCTGCCTATAGTCTACAAGTTTGTAATCATATTACTTTCTTCAAAACCAGGGGTGGGAAATATCAGACCTGGCAAACCAGGATTCTGGTCCATGTTAGTTTTGTATGGCATGTGAAGAGAAGTAGGGGTATTGGGGGATAGATTTGTTAATACTGCATTATTTTCTGCAGGTTACTGAAAGGGACAAGCTCCTTCTATTGCATTTTGTTCTTGTAATTTTAAATAATTGGCAGAGCATGGATGCATTTTATTTATTCTACATCTAAAGCAACTAAACATTTAGTCATTTTTTTTCTCTCCAAGACTCCCCAGTAGCTTCTTCCCCAGCTCTCCCAAAATATTGTGACTGGAATTGTATGCTTTGCTTCACTGGCTTTCCCTGGTCAATGGCTGTTTTATTATTGTTTATGTGAAAGGTTTTTAATAGATTTCTTTGTTACATTTAGTTTCTTACTGAACCTCTCATAGACATAAGCAAACAGCACATCAGGACACTTCATTGTCTTCTCATCTCCCCCAGTAAAAAGCCCAGCTCCTTTATCTTTTTTTAGATGGTTAAAACTAGTCTCACAGTTGTGCTAGTCATTCTCCCAAGAAATAACAGGTTTCCTGGGGCACAGACACTAACCCTCCACACAGTACTTCAGATGAGAGTTAACAGCCTCAGATAGTAACAGTACCGCTCTGTTTTTACGTTGTGTTCTATAATCTCTTTCTATTCCTGCAAACCTAGCAACAGAGATGTTTTATTAAGACAGCCAAAGGGCCATTTGCCTTGAGGAGCTGGGAAATTTCCAGGGCGTGACAATTCTCTAGTTCATGGAAAGAGAACCATCTGCCTTGCAGGGTGAGAGGAATGCTATGATCTGTAAAACAAGCTTTGAGTGTCCCTGTTTGCACTCGCTCTCTCAAGGTGCTGTGAAAAGAGGGGGCACGTTCTCCTTCACTTATCACAACCTCTGGCTTCATCGTGCATTTGTAAATGTGCAAACTGGGCAGTTTACTTTTCTGGGCAACACAGCAGTGGTGAGATCTGTATGAGATTTGTGGAAGATGGGATACAGCAGCATAGGACATGAATAAACCTTGCATAGAGCCTAGAGGTGGTGTTTAACTAATTAAGAAATGCACAAAATGCCAAATACATATTTTTTAAAACACTTACTGATAAGTGTTTATTGCTGGTAAGTGGTGCTAAACTGACTGCCTTAGAAAGGGATACGTAAACAGATGCAGCACAGGTAGCAGTAATACAAATTGCCTAAACGCCTAATCTTGTTTGATACAG
>ML685890.1:2492573-2661566 GCA_007922175.1 Pelusios castaneus
CTGAAACATGGGTAAAATCTATTCTAGGCAATATGCTACAAATAATTCAGGGATAACGGAATTGTAACTGAGTACCCCAACATGGTTGCATTTGGTGTCTAAACACTTTTTGAGATTTGTTTCTTATATATGTATTGTGTATGTAATAGTTAAACTCTTCTACTACTGTTTTGAAGGATTTTCTTAATCTTTGGCTATTCCATTACATGTCTGGTGCTCCTGTAGGTTTGGTAGTAAACTTGCCGTGAAGAGAGCACACCAGTCAGTGAGAGAGAATTTTACCAACCTTTATTGTTCACTCTTGTTGAGAATTGATGTCTATAGGCCTGAAGCATATGAAGGTCTGTTCTATGCATTTGATAAAACCATATCTAAGCACATTAGCCTTTATTTGCCCTATAAAGTCAGCTGGTTTCTAATTGTAATAGTTAGCATATCATGCACTGTACTGTTGCTTTAAATGGCCAGATTTATTCCGTGGCACACAAATGTGATGATCACTTGGTTACAGCTAATAACAGCTTTACAAGTGAAAGTTATTGTTTTACTGGTGAAGGGTAGCAATTGTGTGAGACAGATGAAAACTACAGATCTGCCCTGTTCACTATAGGTCTCTTTCTTTTCTCAGCAATAATAAATGATATATAAGCACATCTACTTTTAAATGGTGGAGGCCAGCTTTATTAAACATATTCTTCAAAGGAAAATTGCAGGGATTAATGTATACCTTAGACAGATAAACCTTTATTAATTATATGTTGGATTGTGTTTTTAAAATAGTTTCTTGAAATCCCTGTTCCTGTTTCACAATCTCATGATGGTGAATGTTGTTGTGTGTCTGAATAAATTTCATTCTTACTCATGCATCCTAGTAGGAGTTGGTCTGATATAAACTAGGAAGCCAGTTAAAAGTCTAATTTGTCAAAGTTCTTGTAGGAAATAACTTAACAGTTTTTGGTTAATAGTGGCTTTTAACTTTATTTTTAATGTAACATTTTTAGTACTATATGTGACACCAATTATTTCAGTGACTTGTTCTTTGTAGAGAGATGTAATTAGAATATCTTCTAGAAAGCTCTATATTGCACAAACATTTGATTAATTTGGCTGCTGTACTTGAGAAATGTTGCTTTTCTACTGATGACACTAAACAAATTGCCCATTGTATCAGATTGTGTGTACGCATACTATCAAATATTAAATGCATTTAGTGCTATTTGCTAGATGTTAGTCCAAAATGAATTCTGAGTCGAAGGAGGACAGTATTGTGTAATTAAGTTCATGCTATATCAGGTAATACTTTTATTTATAAAGCCCCTCCTCTGCCCAAGTGCTTGGGACTTTTGTGTTTTGTTTGTATATACATTTAAGAAACCACAAAATAAGTCATCTGAAAACAAAATAAATTATAAAAATTCAAACTAGTATTATTTAAAAAAAAAAATAAAGGGCATGAGATTTCTGACAGCATTTAAATCAGAAAATGTTTGTGGAATATACAGTATTGCTGCATCCATTTCTCTTAAATGGGATGGAAAGGGCTGAAATAAATCTCTAGGTCTAGGGAAAGTGAGTTAAAAGACCTTAGGGATAGTCACAGCAAAAGCCTGGTCAGCTGTTGACTTAAGGAGCAATAGTGAAACATTAAAATGGTAGCTATATCCAAATATAGACAATCTGCCAGGATTAGACTCTCTGAAGATTCACCGGTTCCTTCTCCATTGAAGGGACAGAATATGGCCATTTTGTCCCCATTAAAAGTGAACAGGATCAGTAGTGAAGCATAGTCCTTGCATAATGGTCTACTGTACAGGTGCAAGGGGAGTATAATATGCTAATGGCCAAGGGAAGTCCGAAACAGACCTGGCTCCACAAAAGAACTAATGAAGGAAGAGAAAAAGGGGTCCATGTTGCCTGTAGAAGCGTAGCGTCCCATCTTACTTCCAGGATATCATCATCCAGCCTTGACAGCTTGAGTAGTAAGAGTCTATTGGCTGCCCTCATTTTCAGAGAGGGGTGATGTATGAAAAGATTTTGGGAGTATGACTCAGCATTCTTGTGATCATGAGGAGAGTGAATCTATTTACTCTCGCAATTATCAGTCACTTTAAAAACTGTTTAGAGTAATCAGCCTTTCATGATGTAGAGCTGTCAAAGGTGAAAAGCAGAGTTTGAGTAATTCATCTGACACAGATGTAATCATCACACCCTCTCATATCCATCTTGCATTTAATTCTGAACCTGCTGAAAGCAACTAATTTTCCCATTATTTTTAACATTCTACAGTGGGTCGTGGAAAGGGAAAGATTTCTAAACAGTCTAAAAGTTGTAGTACTCACACCTGTAGAGGCTCCATTGACTGGGAGTTTATCATAATGCTAGGTTAGATGAAAGTACTAGAAAATAGAATATGGAAAACAATCCTCCTGCTTTGTCTGCCAGAGAACAAATAAATAATCTAATGGTATTTGTCCCTCTCTTGCCACCACACCCTTATCTCTAATTTCAAAGATTCTGTAAATGTCAAACAAGAACAAGAGTAAAACTAAGAGCAAAGTGTTAATCTCCAATCCATGTGGCTAGGAGCTGCTGTATATTCTTCTTCTTCACACTCAAGTCCCAATAATGGAAATGGCAATGCATGTACCATGTGCAAGAAAAATCTGACAACATGGAGGAAAAGTCTGGCAGCAAAGAACACACAATGTTAGTCTTTCTAAACCCTTCTGCTTCTCCCTACATCACATTTCACAAATTTGACCCTTCTTTATACTCATACTTTATACTCATCCAGTTCTCTCTTGCATTGTGACTTTTGAAACCTTTGCCTTTTCAGTCTTGAATGCTGTAAACTTACCCTCATTAGGTCCTTTAAAACCATTTCTAAGATCATCTTGTAAAGCTGCCTCCAATGACCCAAGAGTGTGAGTATCAGCTTTGGATTTCACCAACCAGTTTATCAAGTGTGAACTGCACAGGCCAAACAGCCTAAAGATGGAGTCACAGATTGTCTCTTGGGTACTCTGATCTATCTTGTCAACCAGATGAGAATACTTTTGTGATTGATGGTCCCTTATAGTAAGAATAACAGAAATATCCAGGTTACACCTACTCCCAAAGAACAGCCACTTACCCTCGTATCATTTGCACCTTAGATCTTACACCAAAGACAACTGTTGTAGCCTATATTAACCTATATAAAGATAGATTAAGTAGGAGAAGGAAATGAATTATTTATAAGGTCAAAGCAGGTAAATAAGTAAGTAGAAATTAGTTTTATAATCTTCATTTTCCAAAGTTAATAGAATTGTTTCTATTCAGCAAGAGCGATACATCCTTTGCTGCTAAGACAGCCTAAGCAGCTGGGGATCTCTTCCTCATTCTTAGAGTCCAAGCACTATAAGATAGTCAGTGCCTTCTGTTTGGAGTTTTTTATCCCACTCCTGCCATGTGCTCTGAGCTGTCCAAATTCAGCTGATGGGAGGAATCCACTTGTATGAGTCATCTTCATAGGGAGGACAACAAATAAACAACATTTGTCCTCTTTAACACCCCACAGTAGTCTGTCGATGGATCTTTCCTGTTGGACAGCAGCACTGCCACACTAGTTAAAGTCCTGTCTGGTGACTTACATAGTCACGGAGATGCACAACGCAGCCGCTCAAATCTTGCCTTAAAATACAGGATACAGAAGGTATAAGTGAGATTATTGCATGCAGCAACTAACAAGCATTCAATAAAGTCTAAACACAGTCTTATCATTTTAATTCCTATTTTAGTTCTACTAACACACAGGTGCACCCCCTATGTACTTGTCAGTGTCCGTTTGAGTTGTGGTGGCTGTGCCTGGTCTCTCAGTATCATACATCTTCTAGCCAATCTTTCTGAGATACCATCCACGCTGAGTCTTTCCACAGCCTACCCTTATTCTTACCATTAAAGGCCCTCCACAGTTAAGCCCTGATCTATCCTATCCAGTGCTCCCCTTCGTTGCCCATTTATGCACGTTTTTGACAATCACCGTTGCACCTTCTCCCAAGTTCCGCCTCATATATGAAATGTTTTCCCTGAGAAGAAAAATCTATAAAACTACCGTCCTACCTTTCTGAGCTCTTCCTTCCATCACAAATTTGACAGGGCTGATGGAGAACAGTAATGGCAACTCCATGCATACTGCTAGGACTTTCTACAAAAGTTGCACGCAGCCAGCATATGGAAAGACATTGCCATTGATTTCACATCCTTCTTCTTTCTTGTGGCTTGTTTTCTTTTTCCCACCTGGTGCATTTTAGTCATAAATTAAGATAGCATATCCTTTGGGACAATGTCTTCTGCTGTCATATCTGCTCTGTGCATAGCACAATGGTACTCCAACCTGATTGGGTCCCCTAGATGGTAGTTTAATATATATATAAAAAATAATAAAGTTCATATTTTCAGTTCACTTCTATTCTGAGAGCAAAGAATGTGTATCCTGATGACTGACCAAGGGGAAAAAACTAAACATTGCTGAAGCAGACAGATGTTGCTTACAGCTGTGGTTGTAAATAGCTAGCAAAGCTGTCCCAAAGCAGCTTACGAAGAGAGAAACTCATTGCTACGTCCGTAGGTGGGTATACTAAGCTGTAGTAAAAGCACCCTTCTAACTCTCAACCCCTGTTATTGGAGGCCAGAGAACTCACTCTCTGCCTCACAGACTGGACAGATGCTTATACAGAAAGTATTTCTAGAAAGAATGCCCTGAATTTTTATGCACTAGAAGTAACTGTCAGAATGTAATCGTGACATGGACTACCAATGTTACAAACACCTGCCATTTAGCAACTGAACTTGACAATGCCAGCTGCTATATCCCAGGAATTATTTGAATTCCTGCATCTCCCATTTGTGCAGCTATATTATTGCAGAGCTAGCCAGAGTACTGGCAGTAAAAGAGACCGCTTCTAACGCTGTTTTCCGATTGTGGTTTGAGCTACCTGTTCTGCTTACCTTGTTGTTGAAAAAACCTGCCTCCTGTTGGTTCTGCAGAGCCAATCCACTAATGGAGGAGAGGGAGTGGGGTTCTGCTTTGGCTCACAGACAATACTACTAGCTAAATGCTATGTGTTACTAGGGTGCAGCGCATAAGGCAGGATGATTCCTGCTCTGATGTTCAAAACCCAAGTGGAATTTTCAGGGCTGGGAAGTGGAAAAATCAGATTTTGAGTTGTAAATTGATTACATTTCACCTGCAAGTCTGTGAGAGCATAAATAGGGAGCAGTATGGTATCACTTAGCTTTCTACACCAGTTTAGAGGAGAGAAGAAGGAGATGCTCTTGAAGGAGCTTGGATTTTCTTGTTAAACATATTTTTAGTGATCCAGTTGTACATAAATGAAAAATAACTAAAAAATAATATGGTCTTTGGGAAAAGCGAAGTGAAAAGGAAGGAACATGGAACAGAGATTCTATTTAGAGTTAGGCAGTCATTGTTATATAGGTGTGTACATGTAGATAGCACTAAAAGACCATACAAGGGAGAATGCTCTTAAATTATAAAATACCGTCAGTTAGGCTATGTACACACAATAAGATTACAGCGCAACAAGGCAATTGCGCTATAAAAAACACGTGACCTTTATTGCGGGAGAGCGTGTACACACGTCGCTCCTTGCAATGCAACACAGCTCTTTGCAATATCGCGGTGTAGCGCAATGAATTTTGGGCACCTATCCCATAGTTCAGTTTTCCTGAATCGGCGCTTGGAATCCTGGGATGAAGAAAAGGAGCGCAAAGCGCCATGGGTAAACTCTGTTTCCTGTGGTGCACTGTGTTCCCCTTGCATCTTCCTTGTTGCTAATAGCAACTCGTGCCTATTTTCAAGAGTGCAGTGCCGCACTACTTGCGAGCAATCACAATTGCGACAGCATGGATCCTGCTCTAATTTCCACTGTCGCCTTCGGCATTCTAAATGCATCTCGGCTGGTTGCTCAGTACGCAATGAGCTCCGAATCAGACGAGGACGCTGAGGAGCAGGGGCTGATCGATGCCCTGCAGAGCAACAACACCGCATTGCTCAGCTCCTTCACAGATCATCTGCACATGGTGCAACGCCGTTTCTGGTCGCGAGAGACGAGCACCGAGTGGTGGGATTGCATTGTTATGCAGCTGTGGGATGACGAGCAGTGGGTACAGAACTTTCGAATGCAGAAAGCAACCTTTTTGGAACTGCACAGGGCACACAGATGGAACCCGATATCTCTCTCCTCAGAGTGCCCCTGCCAGCTAGAATACATATCCTGCATGCCATCGGATGCAAGCCAGGACCGTACGCTGCCGGATTGTGTGCTGCCATGGTTCCCAGTGCTGTGCTTTGCAGCTGGCGAGGCCGAGTATCCTTCTACGGGAGCGGAGACACATACGCTCTCCCATCTAACCTGAGTAGGAGGCTCTGGAGGTACATCGAGGAAACCTTTAGTGAACTAAATGCAGATGATTTTTTGACAATCACTGCTTGTATTGATGCACTTCTAATGAATGCAGACTAAGGAGCGTGCATGGGGGGACCGATACAGCATCCACCCCCGCCCCGGACAATGATATTTAAGCAGGAGCCATAGCTGCACGAAAGAGAAACTTACCTGAACCCCCTTCTGCCGCCTCAGAGGACACACTGCAGTTGATGTCTTGGGTGGATGTCTCAGAGGGGGTGCAGAAGAGCTCCTGGCTACATGCTGTTGCGCTCTTCGCTAGGTCATCCTCCATCTCCACTTCCTCACCTATCACGTCCTCATCCTGCTCTGCTCTGGCATTCATGGGATGAGGGGGCGCTGATGTGTCCACAGGACTCTTTGCAGTGGTTGTGGGGTCCCCACTGAGGATGGCTTCGATCTCCTTGTAGTACCTGCATGTAGCAGGTGCTGATCCCGAATGGCGGTTTGCCTCCTTCGCTCGGTGATAGGTTATTCTTAGCTCCTTCACCTTCGATCTGCACTGCACAGTGTCTCTATCATAACCTCTCTCTGACATGGCCCGAGAAATTATGCCATATGTATCGTAATTTTGCCTGCTGCCGCGTAGCTGCGCCTGCACAGCGGACTCTCCCCAGATGCTGATCAGGTCCAGCATCTCTGTCGTGCTACAAATGAATGCGCGTCTTCCACGATGGGCCGCTATTGCTAGTGAAGATCAGAGCTGCACTCCACTCCATGAGGAAGAGAACAGGAAGTGAAACAGAGGAGAAATTCAAAAATCCCAGGAATCTGATCAGGGTGGGGACTGTTTCCTCACGGCCACAGAGAGCGGGCAGGGGAAGACCAGAGAGGATGACTTTGTAATGCTGGGACACTTCCAGAGACCAATCATTGTGCGATAAGTGTACACACGAGTCGAAAGGTGCAACAGCTGTTCCGTGTTAACTGCTCCCACCCTCGTCGAGGTGGTTTTTTTATTGCGCTACAATAGGGCTATTGACGCGCAATAGCCCTATTGCACGTGTGTACGCTGTTGTTGTTATCGCGCGGTAATGACTGTTAATGCGCTATAAAGTGATCGTATACGTGGCCTTATTTTGGGATCATAATAGCTAATTGTCACTTAGAAACAAATTTGCCTTACTTGGTCTATATATGCCTTTATGTGACATTGCTTTGGATTTTCTTAGAGGGCAATAGATTTGTGGGCAACATTATTTGAAATCCCAGTTCAGCTGAATTAGTAGTCTGGAAACTTTCCAGGTCATCTAGGAAAGCTGTCTGTAGAAGTGTGAAAAGTTCAGAAAACATATTGATTGCTGGATAGTGCTCAGTGCAGATAAACAATAACATACATTCACAGCTCTATTGATCTTCTCTTGGGGTCAGTTACAGTTTAATCCTTTAATTCCTTCACTCTTGATATTGGGAGCTGGAAGTTTAGCCTCCCTAGCCCTGCTAGGTCCTTTTTATTTCATCCTCAATTTATGAAAAGCTTTAAAAAGAAACAAGCACATAACTTGTTTATTTCTCAGTCCAAGTCATGCGCACAGCTTTACCTGCTATTATGGCAGTCTTTCTGCCATTATCTCAGATGAATTCTCTGTACTCATTGAACACATTCACTGCTACTTTGGGACCGGTAACAGATTGCACCCTTTTAAAATAAGGCAGTTCCTACGTTTGGGGAGAAGTAAGGAAATGAGAAAGGAAATCTGTGAACCAAGTTCATGAAAACGACCTTTGAGGGGAGCAAAAGTAATGGGACTTAAAATTTGCATAGGTATTTGTTTTTTGTTTTTTTTTTATTTTCTAGACTTTTTTCAGAGGTGGGATCTAGACTAAATGGTGCTATTTAATTTGTTGCACTCACAAGCTCCCCCACACTCACCAGCAGAGTTTGCAAGCTCTTTGAACCAGCCATTGAACACATATTTAGCTAGGCGGTGGCCCAGAGCAACTAGTTTGAGGGCACATTTGTATATGTAAAGTCATTTTTCCTGCACATAGTCAGTATGCAATTTTCAAATGACTGCTTAAATCAAATCCAAAGCCAGTTTGTTTCCGGTCAAAAAAGTCACTAGCGTTCTAAACATTTACGACCACATGGTTTAAGTCAAAATGTAAGCTGTTTGCTATAGTAATTTACAAAAAAAAGAGTGAGGTTAGACATTTTTTTTACAGTGGAATAAGTGTCACTTTGTCTGTTGTTACTTAAACTAGGGAAGGAATTTTCCGTAGACTTCTCAAATAAAATATGGAAAATTTCAGTGTGAAAAGTGAATATTTTGACCATTGATCATATCATATGTGAATATATCTCAAACTGTTTTGCAGCCTGTTTCTGGTAAGGGTCGAGCAATAACAACGTTCTACTAATACGAATGCTATAATAAAGCTCAGAAGCACTTTCCGTCTCTAAAGTGCTTCAGTTATTAACCAATTAAGTCTCAGCATTCTTACACAGTAGGCAACTAATATTGTCCCCATCATACATATGGAGAGGCTGAGGTGCAGTAACCTGCCCAGGACCTTAGGATGAGTCCTCATCACAGCTGAGGTTAGAATCTGTGAGATGTTGCTGGCTCCCAGTCACTAGGTTGTACTATATCCCTCTCTCGAACATTTTGCTAGGAGAAAACGAAGGTACTGGGCTGTTAGTCAGGATTCCCCACCATGCTGAATGCCGTATGAGGCAATTCTTTTAGCAAAACGAATGCTTTAGTTCAGGGGTGTCAAACTCATTCGCTATGGCAGGCCAGATTTGACTTAAATGTACTTCAAGAGGGTCGTACATACCATAAATCAAAATACTATGGCACTCTTGCAGCATCGTGGAGTGCTGTGTATGCAAAACTGTGCTCTGCAATATCACTTTTTCTCTCTCTGTTAGGGAAAGAGTGGGGTCTCGCAGTGCACAGTCTCCCATACCCAGCGCTCCGTGATGTCGTGAGACCTGACACTCTCGCAGCATTGTGGAGCGCTGGGTATGTGACGGTAAGTGTGTGGTCCTACTGAGTGCAATCATGGGCTGGATAGAAGAGGTTCAGCCGGTGGGCCACGTGGAAAAGGCCCAAGAGTTGTATGTTTGACACCCCTGCTGTAGATTTTTGGGGTCTCCTTGAGGCTGATGGATCAGAAAGGCAACAAGTTTAGAGGGTTTTTCCTATTGTACCAACTGTACCTCTGTCTTGCAAACAAACCTGTTTGTGCTCCAGGGTTTTCTAGCTGCATTTACATTTCTTTCTCTGTATTTGGCCCTACTCACATGTTTATCATTTGAGATTGCTCTACAGCAGGGGTCGGCAACCCCAGGCACGCATGCCAAACTTGGCATGTGGTCTGATCCTGAGCGGCACGTGGTGCTGCTCAAGCTCCCCCCACTGGTCCCGCCCCCCAGTGCCACAAGAGCTGCGTGCTGCAGCTCCAAGCCCCTGCTGGCCGCACTTCCCTGCAACGGTTTACTAATCTCCTTTGTATAAAATAAGCAGAGGCCATCATTTGAAGAAGAAATGGAGTTTACTTACCTGTAATTTGAGTTGTTTTGACATGTGTGGTCCCTAATTGTATTCTACTGTCTAAACTCCATTTCCTCTGCTGTGGATCATGATCAGATTTGCAGTAATAAAAGCAACTGGAGCAGCATTGGTCTGTGCTGCTCTTCATACTCGCAGATCAGAGCATGAGGCAAACTGCATGTGAGCTGACCAATGGATACTGCCTATTAAAAGTCTCCACACTCAGGTGTACCGTGTGGGGAATACACATAGGGACTGCACATCTCAAAGACATTCCAGTTACAAATAAGTAACCTCCATTTACTCACCAGATCTTCCTCTTGGTCTCTGTTAGTGTGTGGTCAGAGGCCATCATAGCAGTTTCGGCTTCCTATGTGTGTTGCTAATCATGCCTTTAAATCAGCATAGGAGATGTCATTTTTTTCCCACCAGTAGTATTTATATTGCAATAGGCAGCTAGCGGTCTCAGTCAAGGATCACAGTCCCATTGTTGTCCACTGTACCTGTATAATAAAAAGATAGTCCCTGCCTCAAAGAGCTAAACTTGTATGAGAAGATAAAAACAGTTGGAGCAGAAAACTGGGGGTGTAGGGAGGAGTAGGTAACAATAAACACCACTTGAAGAGATTTAAAGCAGGTGACACAGTAATGTTTATTTACCAGATTTTGCTCATTCTCAAGCTTGGCTGTACTCAATTTTGGTTTTTAAAAATTTTGGTGGATAATATCAGTGTTTATTTTAAAGCATTTTTTCAATTTGTATTGATTTAAAAAAAAATTTCATAGCTGTTGAAGATTATGGGGGATTAATACATTATTTAATAACAGACATTGAGATTTACAAAGTTAAAGGTTTTACATTGTCAACATCCCATCAAAATGCACCAAATATATATCCTTAAATCCACAAATCAGACATGTTTTTACTACTCAATTGGTAGTCAGTTTGTAACAAGTCTAATTCAAAAGTCTAAATCACTGGATTTTGACTCTAGTAAGTTCTCATGCAGCATTTTTGTCCTTTACCTCTCTGTAAATTTCTTATTGCTGGAAATAATTTTCAGCAGTTTTTGTGCACACAGTGATATTGATGTTCGCTGACATTTACTGATAAAACTCTAATTCTCTGAGGCTACTTTATTACAGTGTCCAAAATGCTAGGAAATGTATATTCCAGTTACAGCTTAGTTTATTTAATAAACAAACAAAATACATTTTCCAATGGAATATGTTTGCTTTATTGTGTCCATTTACTAATTCAGTACTTCATCCGTCGCTCCCATCATTAGTGTTAATTAACTAGATTCTTCCACTGGCCTTTATATTTACCTTTTTAGGAGTCTATGTTCATGAACTTTATCAGTGCAGTCCCCATGCTGTGCTCGCAGAAAACACATACGTCAGGAGGATTGTTTAACATGCTTATGTTTGTAATTGGACCTCATCAAAACAAAAAAAACCCCTAACATGTTGCAGTTTCTCTAAGCAGCTGTACTACAAAGTTTAAATCCCTTCAATGTTGAGGCCCTTTACAATCAATCTTTTGTTGCGGTTGCTGCCTCAGAAACATTTTAAGGTTTTATTTTCCTCAGAAACCAAGCTGAACTAGTGAATCAACATGGCAATGTCCTTTAAAATGTGAATGCTGGGGCTAATGGATGGTTGGCATTCATGCACTTAAAATCACTTGCAGCAGCTTTCAGAATGAAAGAGTTTGACATGAAGAATGGGCCCTTTGAGGCCTTGGTCTGGAACTGAAGATGTGTTGCGATGTGCAGCTTGTAATTAAGTATCATTCAGTCTGTGGGGCGCTATCACTTAATGATGCTTGAAGGCCCAAAGGGGAGTAAACAAGCTGAGCATCAGAACATGGTTAAGGCTGTGCTCACTGCATCCCCTCCTACTGTGAGAGCTTGTGCAAGGAAGGTCAGGTTCTTCAATTCATCCCAGTGCAACAGCTCTTGGCTGACCATCACCTCAGGGTTCCGATAAGTCTGCAGCAAGCTGTGCTATTTCCGTGAACTCTCAGGCCTTGTACACACGATCAGATTATCGCGCATTAAAGCTCATTACCGCGCGATAGCAACAACGGCGTACACACGTGCAACAGGGCTCTTGCGCGTTAAGTGCCTTGTTGTCGCGCAATCCAACAACCACTCCGACGAGAGTGGTAACAGCTGTTGCGGATCATATATTGCGCGTTTGAGCTCGTGTGTACGCTTACCGCGCATTGACTGGAGTCCGGAACTGTCCCAGCATTCCCAAGTCGTCCTCTCTGGTCTCCCCCCCCCACCCGCTCTGTGGCCGTGACGAAACTGTCCCCGCCCTGCCCCGAACTTATTCCCGGGATTTTCAAATTTCAAGTCTGTTTCACTTCCTGCTCTCTTCCTCGTGGAGTGTGTTTGTGCTCCGATCATCAGTAGCAATGGCGGCCCGCCGTGGAAGACGCGCACCCCTTTGGAGCACGGCAGAGGTGCTGGACTTGATCAGCATCTGGGGAGAGTCCGCCGTGCAGGCGCAGCTACGCGGCAGCAGGAGGAATTATGACACATTTGGCATAATTTCTCGGGCCATGTCAGAGAGAGGGCATGATAGAGACACAGTGCAGTGTAGATCAAAGGTGAAGGAGCTCAGAATTACCTATCACCGAGCGAAGGAGGGAAACCGCCGTTCTGGATCAGCTCCTGCAACATGCAGGTACTATAAGGAAATAGAAGCCATCCTCAGCGGGGACCCCACAACCACTGCCAAAAGTCCCGTGGACACTTCAGCCCCTCCTCGTCCGGTGATTGCCAGAGCCGAGCAGGATGAGGACGTTGTTGAGGAGGAGGAGGAGGAGGAGATGGAGGATGACACGGAGGAAAGCGCAACCGCGTGTAGCCAGGAGCTCTTCAGCAGCCCCGCTGAGACGTCCACCCAAGGCTTGAACTGCAGCTTGTTCTCTGAGGCGGCAGAGGGGGGTTCAGGTAAGTTTCTCCTTCATTCAGCTCTGCTCCTGATAAAATATCATTGTCTGGGGTGGGGGTGCTTGCGGGTCCCCGCTGTGCACGCTATTTACTCTGCATTCATTAGCAGGGCATCAATACAAGCAGTGATTGTAAAATAATCATCTGCATTTAGGTCAGAAAAGGTTTCCTCGATGTACCTCCAGAGCCTAATACTCAGGTTAGATGGGAGAGCGTTTGTGTCTGCGCTCCCAAAGACAGACACTCTGCCTCTCCAGCTGCAAAGCACAGCCCTGGGAACCATGGCAGCACACAGTGCAGCAGCATACGGTCCCGGCCTGCTACCGGCGGCATGTAGGAGATGTATTCTAGATGGAAGGGGCACTCTGAGGAGAGGGATATTGGGTTCCATCTGTGTGCCCTCTTCCGATTCTTAGCCCCCGGTAAGCCGTCTATTAGAATGTACCTTGTCTGCTTCAGCGCAGCGTAGTGTGTTGACCGCCCTGTACCTTCCAGTGGAATGTGCTACTGGAAGGTTACATTGGCTATCTATGCTATGTGTTAACAATGTCTATATTGTTATTTTTGTATTAGAATTGAGCTTCACAAGGCCGGTGTCTACCCCAGCTGACCGAATGAGAAACATTAGGCGGCGTTCTCGAAGAAACAGGGAGGATATGTTTAATGACCTGCTGAAAGCAACACAAGAATCCGCAAGGGAGAATAGAGCCTGGAGAGAGGAATCCCAGCAGAGGAGGCAGAAACACAGGGACGAACTGATAAGCGTCATGAAGGAGCAAACAGAACTGCTAAAGAACATGATAGCTTTGCAGTCCCAGGCGATAAATGTCCGGGCTCCACTCCAGACAGTTCAGCCGTGTATGCCTCCCACACACCGCAGTCCCTCAAAGCATTTCTTTGAAGGCCACCCTCCACCCCGGTACAGGACAACATCCAGCCCCCCCCCCCCCCAAGCTACTTTTACGAGACCCGGAGCTACACCAACCTGTAACCCCACCCCCATCTTTCAGGTTTCAATAAAAACAGTAACAAATACTTTGAAGAATGCATTTATTTATACACATTACTGAAATGATCCTAAGGTGCACCTCATGCGTCATGGAACTTAACTAGGGAAGGGCATCATTGAAATGCTCCCTGAGTGCCTCCCTTATGCGAGCAGCTTCTCCTTGTGCCACCCTAATACTCCTAGTGGCTGGCTGCTCGAATGCTTCCTCGAGGCGCTGTGCCTCCGTAGCCCACGTAGGGGAAAACTTTTCTCCCCTACTTTCACAAATGTTATGGAGGACACAACATGACGCAATCACGGCAGGGATCTGGTCCTCCGCCAAGTCCAGCCTCCCATACAAACAGCGCCAGCGCCCTTTTAAACGGCCGAAGGCACACTCCACAGTCATTCTGCAGCGGCTCAATCGGTAATTGAACCGCTCCTTGCTGCGATCAAGGTTCCCAGTGTAGGGTTTCATGAGCCATGGCATCAGTGGGTATGCTGGGTCTCCGAGGATGACTATGGGCATCTCCACCTCCCCCACTGTTATTTTTTGATCAGGGAAAAAGGTGCCCCCTTGCAGCTTCCGGTACAGACCAGTGTTCCTGAAAATGCGGGCATCATGCACCTTTCCCGACCACCCAGCATTGATGTCCGTAAAACGCCCCTTGTGATCCACGAGTGCTTGCAGCACCATGGAGAAGTAGCCCTTCCTGTTTATGTACTCCGTCGCGAGATGGTCTGGAGCCAAAATAGGGATGTGTGTGCCGTCTATGGCTCCCCCGCAGTTAGGGAATCCCATGGCAGCAAAGCCGTCCACAATCTCACGAACATTGCCCAATGTCACTGTCCTCCGTAGCAGGATGCGATTGATGGCTTGGCACACTTGTGAGAGGGCTAATCCGACGGTGGTCCTCCCGACTCCAAACTGGTTTGCAACGGACCGATAGCAGTCGGGAGTCGCCATCTTCCATACAGCAATCGCAACACGCTTCTCCACAGTTAGGGCTGACCTCATGTTGGTGTCTTTCCGTCGCAGGGCAGGGGCCAACTCTGAGCACAGTTCCAGAAAGGTTGCTTTCCGCATTCGAAAGTTCTGTACCCACTGCTCGTCATCCCACAGCTGCATAACAATGCGATCCCACCACTCGGTGCTCGTCTCTCGCGACCAGAAACGGCGTTGCACCGTGTGCAGATGATCGGTGAAGGAGCTGAGCAACGCGGTGCTGTTGCTCTGCATGGCATCGATCAGCCCCTGCTCCTCGGTGTCCTCATCTGACTCGGAGCTCATTGCGTACTGAGCAACAAGCCGAGATGTATTCAGAATGTTGAAGGCGACAATGGAGATCATAGCAGGATCCATGCTGTCGCTGTAGCGATTGATTGCAAGTGGTGCGTTGCGTCACTGCAATGTTGAAAATAGGCGCGAGTTGCTATTGGCAACGAGGAAGACGCTAGGGGAACACAAAGCACCATGGGAAACTGACACTTTACCCATGGCGCTTTGCGTTCCTTTCCTTCATCCCATGATTCATAGCGCCGACTTAGGGGAAAATGGAACGATGGGATAGGTGCCCAGAAGTCATTGCGCTCAACCGCGATAATGCGTGTAATTTTGTTGCGTTGCAGGGAGCAACGTGTGTACGCGTTGTCCCGCAATAAAGGTCACGTGAGTTTTGTAGCGCGATTGCCTTGTTGCGCTTTAATCTGATCGTGTGTACATAGCCTGAGTATCTCCTGTGACAGCGGGGAGAGTAAAGCTCCCTGCAGGGAGCATAGGAGGGGGGAAATATAATCTTCCCAGTGGAAACCTATGAAGTGACTAATTTTCATGTGGCTTGCTTGACAGGTGCTCTTTGGGCTGCTGTTTTATTTTTCTTTCAGGAGGAGAATAGAACCCTCTACGTTAGCCACTTTCTTCTTTAAGGACAGAACAGAACAGTGTGCGGTGTTGCACTTTGAAAGAGCTTGGAGACATCCCCTATTAACCCTATGTCTGCAGCGTACAGGAGGATTACACAAGCCTTTCCCAGCTGCTGGACAGCTATTGTACAGAGAAATAAAAGTGCACCGTTCCATCTCAGTTTTGCACTTACCAGGTTATTTTAGCAGCTCTCCCCATTCATTAGCGTCAGTGATTGTCCATGTTAATTCCTATTCAAGTTAGTATATGTGTTTTGGGAAATTGCTCTTAAAAGCTCAGTCCTCTTAGGGGTGTCAAACATATGGCCCATGAACCTCTTCTGTGTGGCCCTTGACTGCATTCTGAGAGACCACTAGAGAGTGTAGGCCCTACTATTTTGATTTATGGTGTGTACGGCCCACTTGAAGTGCATTTAAGTCAAATCTGGCCTGCCACAGCAAATGAGTTTGACACCCCTGTGGCTTAATCGCTATGTGCAGTTCCCATTAACTTGAATGGTTCTAGATGTTGATGGAAAAGATTAGGGTGTGTGAATCTGTTAAATGGAGGAGCTGACATTTTAGTTTTCTTCATGTAGGAACAGATGTTCGTTACTCAGTTGTTAGGTTTGAGCCCTGTTCCAAGAGGCTTTTCCAAGTGAATGCCTTTAGGGTTTTTCATGTGCTCCAGGGAATCTCTTTTAAAATCCTACAAGAAAAGGCTGAGAACAGTTGGCTTTTAAAGCATTGCATTAATAGGGACTGTGTTAGAGCTTTAAATGATAGGTCACAATTCAGCTTGTAGGTGTAGCGGAGAATTGTTCAACTTCAGTAGCTCTTATATTTTTCTGTACTCCGCTGAATCCTTTTAGAGCACAGAAAACTGATTTTTTCCCTCCATTAAGAACATAAGAACATAAGAAAGGCCGTACTGGGTCAGACCAGAGGTCCATCTAGCCCAGTATCTGTCTACCGACAGTGGCCAGTGCCCAGGTGCCCCAGAGGGAGTGAACCTAACAGGCAATGATCAAGTGATCACTCTCCTGCCATCCGTCTCCATCCTCTGATAAACAGAGGCTAGGGACACCATTCTTAACCCCTTTCTGGCTAATAGCCATTTATGGACTTAGCCACCATGAACTTATCCAGTTCCCTTTTAAATATTGTTATAGTCCCAGCCTTCACAACCTCCTCAGGTAAGGAGTTCCACAAGTTGACTGTGCGTTGTGTGAAGAAGAACTTCCTTTTATTTGTTTTGAACCTGCTACCTATCAGTTTCATTTGGTGACCCCTGGTTCTTGTATTATGGGAGTATTTAAACAACTTTTCCTTGTCCACTTTTTCCACATCAGTCATAATTTTATATACTTCTATCATGTCCCCCCTCAGTCTCCTCTTTTCCAAGCTGAAGAGGCCCAGCCTTTTCAATCGTTCCTCATACGAGGCACTCTCCAAACCCCTAATCATTTTAGTTGCCCTCCTCTGAACCTTTTCTAGTGCTAGAATATCTTTTTTGAGATGAGGAGACCACATCTGTACACAGTATTCGAGATGTGGGCGTACCATGGATTTATATAAGGGCAATAATACATTAAACAAGCTGTTGAAAGGATTTGTGATACTTACATTTGAGACAGTTAATAAAAAACTAAGCCACTTGTGAAATAATTGCACTCAGACCACAATGCATTTCCTCTCTTGAAATACTGCCTTTCTTACCGATTTTAGCTGTATATATTGGTCTGGAGAAATCTGCTTGTCTGATTAAATCCGAAGTACCTAGTCATAGGCGTGACCGCTCAAATTGGAAAGTATATTGCATTATCTGTAGTTGGGATGAATTATAGAGCATAATACTAAGGCCTTGTCTCGACTACAAAATTAAGTCAATCTTACTTAGGTTGTCCTACAGCCACGCAGTAATTACTATGGAAGTTCATGCCTATACTGCACCCACTCTCTTGGTGTTGTGTGTCCTCACCAGAAGTCCTTCCATTGACTTAGCAGCGTGGGCATTGTCCTGGAGCCCCACCCTGCTGGGGGCTGACAGCCAATGTACGTGCTGCAATGTCTACAACAGGCACTGTGTCACCCTAGCCACGTCGACCTAAGAGCTATGTCTTTCTTGGCAGTGTAGGTTCGTGTAGTGGGTCTAATTTGGTGCCCCTTAAAACCTGGCGCTCTAGGCAACCACCTAGTTCACATATATGGTTGGGCTGACCCTGAGTGGGCCGCTTTACGTGGGTGGGAGCAACATTGTAGCATAGGTGCTGCAGAGTTAGATCAACCTACGCTGTCTTATGGTGCCCTATCTCTGTAGTGTGGATCAAACTTCAGTAATATCGTAAGTAAAAAAGGATTCTTAACTCTAGAGTTGCCTGAAGATTTTATCATCTTACAAACCGCTGTGGAATGGGTCAGCTGCATTTCACACAGTAAATTTGGCACGTAGGCCCGGTCCACGCTAGAGAGTTTTGTCAGCATAAGTTGCCTTATGTCGACGAACAGTCCTGCTGTATACACAGCAACCACCCTTTTCTCAACAAAACTGCCCTGTTTTGTGGACAAAATAAAAATGCCCCGAACAAAAGGCATCGGGCTTTTGTTAGCAGAAATAGAACAACAGCGTCAGTGTAGACACTGGGCTCATTTAGAGCGGGTGGAGGGATTGTCATACTTATCAATTGACAAGGTGGGCAGGCTGGCATCAGGCTCTGAAGTGGCTGGGCTCCGGGTTGTGGGCAGCTGTCGCCTGGCTGTGAGCCCGGGAACCCGGGGAAGTAGTGGGCAGCTGCCACCCTGAAACACCAGTAAGCCGTTGGCGGCTGCAGCCTGCTAGCGAGGACTTGCTGGCATCCTGGAGGGACAGTGGGGTGGCAGCCACCCAGGGCTTGCTGATGTCCTGGGTGCCAGCAGGACTGCAGGCGCCCGCACCCCGACTTGCAGCCGATCAGCTGCAGCTCTGCTGGCAGCCTGGGCATCGGCAGGGCACAGGCAACTGCAAACGGGAACTGGGCAAGTGTTGGGGGGGCTGCAGCTGGCTCCTGCCTCGGAGTGGGGAAGTCTCTGCACCTGGCTGGGCTCAGTTGTGGTGGGGGACAACAAGGAGCTTGTGGGCACCCTGCAGGGAGCTGAGAGAGCCATCTCCCCCCACATTGCCCCTTAGATTGGTGGAAGTGGTCCTGATTGGAAGGCCATTCCATGAGCTAGGGTGTGTACAGAGGATTAAAAATTGACAAGAGATGTGAAATGGCAAATTGTCTGGCTAGCGCTGTACATATCTGTGGCAAAGCATGACCGTGTTCTGTCACTCCGGCTGCACCATTTGATCATTTTATATGAAAGATGTGGGTCCAGTACCAGTCACTGTCCTGTTATGGACTTGCTGCATCCTGATTTGTTTACAGGTCTGTTGTGTGTATTAACCAACTGGACACCCATTATCTCTCTTTTATTACATGTGTGTTTTTTAATAGGTAAAGTTTTTTCTGTTTGTTCTTTGACCTAAAAACTGTCTTCATATACACACATGGAGCTCTCAATGACCTCTATGTATGTATCTGAGGGAAGAATTTGACATTTCACTTTTATCAGGCTAAATGTTCAGCCAGTCAGCAATACAACTGGCATGCAGTCTGGTATAATGTAAGAGCTGTGCTGTACCAGGGCTGCTTAGTAATCTTAGTGTCCACAAAAACTTGATTTTAGCACAGACATGCACATGCTGAACAAATACATTGTCCTGCAGTCCTCCATATAGACACAACTTTCACTTACTCAAATACAGCTGTTTACTCAGGCAAAGACTGCAGAATTGGCAAATATGCTCTGTATGTGTGAGTACCACATACACTTTGTACTGTCAGCTTTTCAGTCTCACCCTAATTTTAGTCCTGGGATTAAAATGGAAGTTGAATTATCAGCAAAGCTTTTTCTATTAGCACCTTCCAAAATATTCCCTTGACTTGTATACACATTTGCTTATTATCTTTTTTCTCTTTTCCCTTTTTTACCCTACAGCTTCTGACATGAAGAAAGATATAGAAACCTTAATAGCAGAGGAAAGAGCAGAGATCATCGCCAAGTATGAAAAGGTACTGACCTAATTTTTCCTCCATTAATCTGCTCAGCAGTCACGGGACTCCTGAGAGTTTAGCCATCTGGGGAAAGCAAGAACATGTCAGGCAAAGTGTGAGGTCTTCGTTCAGACATCATGCCAACAACAAATTACACAGAACTGTCATCTTTTTTTCTGCCTGCAGAAGTTTTTAGAAGTGCAGGTGATGTGATTGTGTGTTTTTAGTCATTCGGGATACAGGTAGGCTCAGGGGCCTGTGTCAAGTGTCTAAATAAGGGTTCTGTCCATTCTACCTGAACAAAGGTCAAAAGAGTAGACCCAGGGAGCTTCCGTTCCATCACCAACCCATTTCTCCTTTCGCTCTGGGCTCCCCATGTTCAGACCTCATCTCTCAGTCAGGGCATGATCATCATTTGGTGCACACCACAGAATTTGTGACCAGGAAAGTGACCCTCTCAGTACAAAGAGTGAGTGGGTATGGGAGTTGAATTAAAACTAATATAATACTCTGGCCTTTGATATCAATGGAATAAGCCCAATAACACCCCAAAGATGGTCCTCCCAGCTCCGGGTTGACACACAGTAGCAGGACAGTGTGGCGGGAAATCGGCATGTTTGAGGTCTGTGCTTCATCAATTCTGTGGCCTGAGTGGATTTTAATCACCAGGGCTGTCAATCCAGCATCAGTATCCAAATGCTAAAGACAGAAACGTGCACACACTGATGGCCTCACATTGTTGTGTTCCCAGCAGGCATGACTCTTATACCTCCTTTTGCTTTGCAGGGAAGGCAGGAAGGAGCTCATATTGACCCATGGGAAGATGCTGACTTCAACCTGTATAAAGTCACAGACAGATTTGGATTTCTGCAGTAAGTTGTTAGTTTCTCCTCTCAGCCACCCTTCAATGAAATGGACGTGGTGCATTCATAGATGCTGTGCAGTAGGATGTCCGGTAACAGATCCAGCAAACTCAGTGCAAGCGACTATATGGCCATACTTGATCAATCCCAAAAGTCTAGAAAGGAATGGAAGTGTATCTTCTTCTGCATCCGAGCATGTCGAAACCTTCTGATATGACCAAAATTCTTGCACAGTGCATGCTTTTTAAGCCTTCAGATTAATATAGTTTTTCCTTTAAAAGGTTTCAGATGAACAAGTGGGGAAAGTGACAATGCCACAGGACTTGGGAAATTCACAGGGGCCATTGGTGCACTTCAGTCAGTTTGAGAGAGAGGCTGGTTCTTAACAAAGAAGCCTGTTGTGTTATTCTGCATACCTTAGTTTTCCTATGGCTTTCTTCATAAATTGGAGTGGAGAATTACCTTGCCACACAGCATGCCTTCTTTGGAGTAACTGTGGCCCCGTGGAATAGAGCATCTTGCACTTGCCCCTCAGGATGCAAGCATAAGAATTAACAGAGGAGACGACGCTTAGATATTCTTGTCCCTTCTTTGTATTGCATTTAGCTGTGAATAGATTATACCAAGTGGACTCCATGTGAAATTGGCTGAGGGTATTTCTGGAGGGCACCAATAACACTGAAACCTGGACAAAGGGCCAACACCTAATAGTAAACCCCTAGTCTAAGCAGTAGGCTGGTCAAAAATTGGAATGCCCATCCTGCAGGAAATACCATTATCTTGACATTTATTTTTGTCCTAAATATGGACACAGTCAAAATATCAGGGTTGGGTGTTTGTTTTGTTTGTTTTTTCCCCGGAAAGAAAAGTTGAGAAGAATTTCTATTCAGAAATATCGCATGTCTTGTTTAAGTGCTTTTGATCAACAGTAAACTTTTCAACATTCCCTGGTTTGTAACATTTTGGCTTATTGAACCAAGTAGAAACATTCAGATTGTTCTGACATTGTACAGCATCCTTCTAAGCTGGTGTAGTGCATCCTGGCAGCTGTAGTTCAGGAGTCTCATCTCCTAGTTCTCCCCTATGGGCTGGACTTCCAAGCTAGACTGAATCTCCCAGGATGTGGGCATGAGAATCCCAATAAAGGTACTGCAGCAGTTCCCTGGGAGGAGAGAACAGTGCACTCTATAGACCAAGCAGGGAGCCCACCCAGCCCGTAGAGGAGAGTGGGTGCCAATCAAAACTTTCGAGTTGTTGACCTGACCTGAAACTAAATATTTTCTTTGGATTTTTCCCAACAGAAAATGAAAAGTTTTACAAATCCAAATGTTTTTCCTGCGGAAACTGCATTTTCTGTTGAAAAACCACTGGCAGAAAATTGCTGATCGGTTCAACTAAAGCAGCCTCTTTAAAATAGCTCAATGTTTACACGATTGATTATCCTCTGGTTAAACCATCCCTATCAGGCAACATTTTTCCTTGACAGTCACTTTTAGACTGCCAAGTTTGTACTGTACATCATGTTGTGTTTCATGCCCCTTTTTGCTTGTTGATTCAATCAAATCCTTAATCTTTCAGTGAGCATGAGCTACCAACCCGCACTGCAGTGGAAGAGAAGGTAAGAGCTGTCAATTTTACTACATGTGTGGATTAAACCTTTCAAAACACAGTGGTGAATGGGGAAGTTGCTTGGGTCTGCTCTTTAAATAGCAAACACAGACCTTGCAGCGTGACCAACTAATTAGATTTGCTCCAAAAATACAAAAAGCAGTCTCTCCTAAGCTGGTGCTGTGTATTAAATGGAGTGATGCCTTAGCACAGTTACAGAAGGCAGTGTTTGGGGAGGAGCAGCTTTCGTAATTCTGCGGTACAGGTGTGAGCTCCGTAGGAGAGCCTAGAAGGTACATGGGAAAGCAGCGGAATGCTCAGTCCTGCAGCTGAGCTTAGCATAGGTAGAGGGAGAAGCTGGGGAGTTGCTCTAGTTCTGTGCAGCAGTTCTCACAGGAGGGGAGGGGAGGGTGGGAAAGCGCTATGAAGTTGTGGGACATTTCCGTGCTAGAAACAGCATAAAGGAGAAATGAGCTGTTCACAACCGGCCTGGTCAGACCTTCCATTTAATGGTTCTTCATTTATTTCCTTTCAAATCTTGTTTCCTTTCCCTTTCTGTTTCAATATTTTTAGATCTTTTATTGTTCCAGATTTCGTATAATTTATTTTTCTTTCTTCAATGACACCATAAAGCTTTATTTAAGACTTACAGGCAGAAAAGAGATTACTAGTCAGTCCCTGCTGGGAGGGTGGTCTCATCTCTTGTGTCTCTTGCTCTCCTTGAGCACGGTGACAGAGGTAAACAGGCTACAGCTTAAAATCAAAGGAATATCCAGTTCATATGCTTAAGCAACTTTGAAAATCTCAGCCTAAATGCTTGATCCTCATTGGATGAAAAATGGAAAAGATTTTGGGTATCCTCCTCCCCATTCATGTCTTCTTCAAGTTTTTCAGTGTTTCTGATCCTCCTGTGAGGAATGTTAAGCCAACAGGCTAGTTGTGCATCTCCAGGAATAACTAGTTACTCTGTAGATGAAATGAGTGCTGCAGTGGGAAGGAGTCAGGATCAGCTTTTAGAGTGAAGTATTGGGAACCCACGTTTTGAACCATTAGTGAAGCTTGGAGAACGTGGCTTAGTATTTTTAAACATCTTGATTCAACTGAGACGTGATGCTTGGTCCCATTCCATCACTTCAGGAGGCACTAAATTGCTCCAGCTCACTGCAGCAGAACTGTGCAATTAGTCTCTACAGGTTCAAACCCCCTAAATAATAATAATAATAAACCCCTCTCCCCAAAAACTCTAATAAAATACGCTTTTTATTCTGAGATCACAGAATTTAAAGGTTCTAAGTGGTGTCCTCCTATCAACTACACTAGTTGGAAGAAAACTAGAGTTCACCTCAAAATAAAAATCCTGTAACATGCTTAAGATGGTAAGAGCTCAGCTGCAAAGTTGCTGCTGTTTGACAGCAAGGGACGTGATTTGATTCTGGTTTGTGGTAATGTGAATGTCCATTTTGGAGTTCAGGACTCTAACTGAGCTTAAATCACCACCAAATAGACACAACACTGGGTTATTTGTAGGTGGGTGAATTGTGAACTGTTACCCATCAAGGAGTTTTCCTGCTGAAAGAAATGTCTGTATATCAAGGTTATTACCTCCTCTAATCCCACTACTATGTGTAGAAATAGTCTATTTTTGTAAGTACCTTCTCTCATTTATTTCCTCAATCGCAGATACAAAAGGGGTGAGGTGGGTTGGGGGGTCCTGAATATAAAATGTCATTATCGTAAATTAAAATGAATGAGGATGAGGAGTTTTGTGCCTTCATGAGGAACCTTCTTCTGTGATGTTTGTTTTGAACTGATGTTTTCAGCAAAAGCTGCAGGAGATTGAACGAGTGGACAAATGGCTAAAGATGCTGAAGAAATGGGGCAAATACAGAAACAGTGACAAGGTGAGGAGATAAAAAAAACAAACCAAACATTTGTGTGCTATATGGGGAGAGATGGTGAGGTTGTTCCCTTTCCACTAGACAGTTTTTCTAAAGGTTTATAAAGAAACTGGAGACCTGTTGAAAAACGTCTTGTAAAGTTTAATATTGTCTTGAGCGCTCACTGTTGTGACATGAATGGCCAAATTTTAAGAGGGCCTCCTAACACTCTGCCTGCAAATTTTGCACTTGTGCCCATTTTGTGCAAGCAAAATCCACCAAAAATAAATCAACTTGTGAGCCCAGCTGGGCTCTGGTGTATATTAAATGGACACTGCAAGCCTAAGTGCAGCTTCGTGTATATGCACAATTTAGGACGCCCATTGAAAATATGGGTAGAAGCTTAGATTTCTAGGCCAGTTTCCTTGAGAGATAAATATGGAGGATATTTTTATTTGCCTATGATTTACCTGTATGCTCTGGATCCTGTTACTGATTTGATTGCCTGAACCCATTTAGCTGCTAATGGAGGCTCTTGTGCAAACATCACAAATAAGCCAAAATATAGGGCTTAAAATAAATTCTACGCAGAACAGCAATGAAAAAACTAGTTATTTTAAGAGGTCATCTAAAAATGGCAGTGCAAGTCCAAAAACATTTATTCAGCTTCTAGGCTGTACGTGGTGTGACCCAGGCCTCCTGGATAACACCTGAAAATGCGAAGATCAGGGCAAGCTGCAAAGTGAGAGCCAAACTCTCTAAACACTGATTGGGAGTCTGGCTTCAGTGCTACCCATCAGTAACGAACCATGCTTCTGATTACCCATGCCAGTTATCAAGAAGCATAACAAAATACAAACAGCCCCCTTTACCACATTCCAGCCCCTGGTTCCCAAATAGCCACTGGCTTTAGTAAAGAGACAACTTGCCCAAAACTCTAAGCTCTTTACTCAAAAAGACTTCTCGTGACCCCAAAGGGCCAGCCACATTACACAGAAAAATATAGATTTGTATCTTGCCCAGAATACCGCGTTGCCAGCCGATCCTTTAGTAACTAAAACTAAAGGCTTATTATAAAAAAGGAAAGAAATGAGAGATGTTAAAGGGTGAATGCGAATCACATACATACATTGATTTAGAGTCCATGTAAAGCAAGTCCTTAGAACAGTTTGGAGTTTGCAGGCTTGTTCAGTTCATCTGGTAGACACCCAGCACCTGGGTGGGCTTCAGTCCTTTGTCCAGTTGCAATAAATAGATCCTAGGTGGGTGTTGGCTGAAGACAAAATGGAGTTGGGTGCAGCTGCTTTGATCTCCTCTGGCCTTCCCCATGCTGTGTGGACTGCTTTAGAAACCAAAATGGAGTTGAGTCACATGGCCAGTCCGAGTGACTCACAGAGCAGGTTTCTCGCCGTAGGCCCATTGTACCTGTGGGTTCCTTAATGGACCATTAGGGAGACGATGGCTGTAGACAGATAATTCTAGGAAGCTCCCCAGACAGGGGATATAACAAACACATTCATAACTTCTAATACAGACATGACGCCTATACATATTCTCTATAATCATTCCTAGCAAATCCTAACCTTTCTGTCGGTATCAAACATGGCATAGCTCATATGGATTATTGCAATTATGAAATATTGATATGAAATAGTATCAAACAGTCCCCTAAATCCAGACAGTGTCACAGATGGAATAGTAAGGAAGCATCACACTGAAACTGCACTGATGAGAGTACTCTGTGAAGATGTGGGCACAAACCTTTGATATGAATGCAAAAACCCAGGGTCCTGTGTGTTCTGTGGTGATCTTAAGGATCCTGTAACTTTTCTCATAAAAGTGGGAATTTTTCTTGGTGTGACTGCAAAAAACACCCCCTCCTGCTCTTTTCTACTCTCCCTACTGTGGTGCTGCTCTGCAACTCAAAAATTGTTGTATTTCATTGGTGGTGTGTGTGTGGTATGTGAAGCATGTCTGGATTCTTTGCATTATATGCATCTGAAATATTACTCATATACCATAGCCAAATATTTACTCAAAGAAATGTGTATATACTCTAACTGAATTTTCAAACTATAAAAGAAAAACCTGTCACCACATCACTTATCTCCATATGTGTGAATGGTGGTGGGTGTTCACTGAGAGTTGTCATTTCGCAGCTGCTTCCTAGCAGGAAGTCCAGACCGTTGATGCGTCTGTTCTCTTCTTCCTGCTTGTGCATAACTCTGGTTAGTATCAACATAGCATTAATTAACAAAGAGCAGGGAGTCTGGTTGGGTAAGAGGATGGGGAGCTAGACTTCTAGGTTCTGTAGTTCAGCTATGCTGCTGACTTGCTCAAAACTTAGACAAGTCATTCCCTTCTGTACTTCACTTCCCAAATCTGTCATTATTCATATACCTATAGCCTCGGTATGCTGGCTCGGTTCAACCACCCTCAGTTCTGTCTCAATCACCTTTTAGTCTAGGACAGAATCTTGAGCAGAGCCCTTCAGACATCTGTAGCCTTTAGTAAGTAGTGTTTCCATTATTTTATAAATATTAGCAGTTTCCTTTAATTTTCTTCTCTAAAGGAAAAAAAAAATCCATTGCTCTTTCCTCAGTTATTCTTTAGCCAAACAGCATAGGTTTCCTTTGCTACTCTCCAAGTATTAGGAAGCCCTTCGTTCTTGAGGTTATGCCCAGATCCCGGAGCTCAAGCAGTGTCTCTTGTGTCATGAGGGCCATACAGCAATGATAACTCATAGTGCATATGCTGTCTTGGTGAGGTACATGGCTCTCATAAGTGCACCCGCTGCCTCAGATTGAAGGCCCAGTCCATAAAGGGACGTGAACTGAGACTAAAACTCTTACTAATGGAGAATTCTCTGTGTCCAGTTTCTGACCCTGGCCCTGATACTTTCTCTGGCAGAGTGCCAGCGAAGTGGGCAAACATGTAGTCCAAGATCTCAATGCCAGGTAGCAGAGATCAGACAACACCCTTGCTTATGACATATAAGGGAATGGCTGGCTAACAGTGAATACCAAGCTGAAGTATTTTTCTAGTTACTTGGATGTGAACACATTTGATTTTCAGCACTAGTCTCGCATCCTACCTGTCTAAACTTGGTAGTATAAAAATGATACCCTTTTCTACTTCCGCACTGGAAGACGCACAAAAACCGTACACAGCTGTTTGCTCTTGAATGACCTCATCCAACAGAAGCATGGAGAATATTTTTTTTTCTAGCCTTTTCAGAAACTTGTAGGGACTTGAATCCAGTTAAAGAAAAAAAGTTATTGTGACCATCTGTGCAGGATCTAAATAGATGGGGGACTGTGAGACAATGATGACCTTGACATTACCAAGCTCATGTGATCACATATTCAAATTATTTTAAGTGGAGCTATAGTTACAGAGCAATCAGTAGTGAAGATGCATTAAAAACTCTCCATTTTATTGAAGGAACAAAACACAGATTTTTCATACTTTATATTGATCCCAGTCTTTTATATATATATATCCTTTTTGTTCAATTCAATGCTCTTTTAGACATTCTGTATCATTCAGTAACCTTAGTAGGGAAAAATATGGGGGCCCTCCGGTGGCCATGATGATCCCTTTAATTGAAAATCAGAACTAACCAGTTGGTAGGTTATTGGACACACTGTCCTATCTTCTAAAAGGATTGAGCCAGCTCCTAGTTTTTATTAATGCAAACCTTACTGACCTAAATGTATGCTTTGCCTGTGTAAAGACTTCAGTGTTTGGCTCAGAGTTCACACCTGTTCATCTAAATTCAAGTGATTAATAAAATTATGACACTAATATTTCTGCCAACATGCACAGACGTGACTAGGAATTTTCATGCCCAATTTGAGACACATTAAGGAGGTCAGAATTTCCAAGGGTGGGTGCTCAGCACTTTTGTATAATTCTGGCTCTTTAGGGAGTTTGAAGGTGAGCACCCACAAGAGTAAGTGTGAGAAAAAAGATCTTTACCTGTCAAAACAAATGCAAATTAGAAAAAGTGCAATATCTGAAAATAACAGCCTGGCTAGAAAAAGGTTAGCAACTTGAAAGCCCAAGTTAAAGACAACTTGGTGCATAATGCAAGGGAGTCACTTGATGAAATTAAAGGACATGAAATGTAATGTTTACCGCTAAGCAGGCTAAGGCTGCACGTAATCAACACTCTCACTTCAGGGTATGAAATGGGTTGCAGCTGTGGTCAGCAGAGAATGTTTTCTTCCCTGGATAAGGCATCACACAATTGAGCAGAGAGCCACTTAGTTACGTCTTCTGAGGCATTGCTAGAAAGCATCCTTTGGAAAGGATGGTCCGGTGGTGAAGGCCCTTGATTGGGATTCAGGAAATCTAGCTTCAGTACTTCAGTTCTTGGCTTAGCGTCAGTCTCTGTGATCTTAAGCAAATGACTATCTCCCTTTGACTCCATTTCCCTGCTAGAAAAGGGGGTTAATACTTCTCAACCTTGCAGGAGCATTGTGAGGGCAAATTAATGTGCATGATGTTCTCAGAAACAACAGTAATGAGACCATATAAAAACCTGAATAAGGATCCAGCTTCAGTTTGTTGGTCATATTGGATTGTATGGGTGGATCCTTCATACTTTTGCCACCAAGTCTAAATCTGACTTGAATGACCGTTCTTCATGGAGACACCATACCCAGCTGCTCCACTGTATCGTTGGCTCATGCTATGCATTGTTCTGAGTAATTATTACTGCATCTGTACCATAAGCAAAGGTGGTATTGTCTCTTTTTGTACATCACAACTGGTTGGGGACCTAGCAGAGCAAGAAGTTTAACATGGCTCTTGATGAGTTTCTTAACACAAGTGTTTCTGTGACCTTAGTTCTTAATGAACTGCCCCCTCCTAAAGAGAGAATGAGCGTTCATTCCTTTATTTCAGTGACTGGAAAACATAGAACTCTCGTAATGGAATCAATGAAATTATTATTTATAACAAATCATAAATGTTCATGACTCTTCCAGACAGATAAGACATTGTCTCAGTGCCAAAGAATTGACATTCTGCTCTCATTGACTTCAGAAGGGGCAACATTAAGTGCTAAACAGTGAGGGAGTGGGGAAAGGATAAGCCAGATGACATACAGGAACATAAAGAATCTTTGATTTCACTCCCATTCCACTGTAGCAATTCCAATGGATGCTTCCATTGGCAGAGATTTGGAAAGAGCCTTTATGCTATCCATGGGGAAACCTGTGCAGCTGGTGTTGCTGGTTCATATGCGTGTCAAAGCAAGCTAAAATGTCATGCTGAATGAAATTAAATATAAAATTACAGGGAATACAACTCAAAGCTCAGCTTTGCTTTCTGAAGCAGTAAGTTTTTGAACTGATTGTTTGTTTTGTTCCCTTGTCTACGGTAATTTTCTTTCACTGAGAATATTAACACTTGCATGGCTTTTCAGGTTAAAGATGCTGAGATCTCGTGGTCCAGGGGGCTGAATGGTCTCTTGCATTTTCATTGTTAGTTTAGAAATTGCACGGATATTTCCTCTGCTGGAATCAGTGGATATGAGGGGGTATTTGAGAGCAGTTGAGAAGCTGGGCTTAGGGAACCATGAAATCAAGAAGTACTATTTTTAACATGGGAATGTGCGGCCTTTGAATGAGAAACTAACATTTTCCTAAATATCTAACATACAAAAGTAAAAGCCACTTTCTCAATTTGATTGTGAAGAGCAGTCAATCAATTTTGCTTCATCTCCACTGCACTTATAATACTGTATTTGCCTTTTTTAATGCTCCCTTCTCCTCGTCACTTCCCTGACACTCTCCAACCTCTTCTTGAGTGATCTCTGTAGTGAACTTCAGTAGCAAGCAGAACAGTTTGTTAGGGAAAAAGCCAGCCTTCTCTTTGCAATATGATTAGTAATGCTAAACTAAATCAATCATGCTGATTGACACTGCTTTTATAATGACTAATAAAAAATCCTTGTAGCATAAATCATTTGATTTTAACCAGCTTTGGAAGACTTCTCTATCCTCCATAGGTAACTTTGCCTTTAAATCTCTCCTACTATATACATTATTTTTCTAGCTGTTTTTATATTCATCACTTTCTTCTGAAGGCTGCTAATACCCCTTGGAATTTATTTTCAACAGTGCAAAACTCACCTTTGTCTTGGCATCCATCTAAGCTGCTTGAGACTTGAGAACTTGTTAAAACTGTTGTAAATACACTGGTTGTGAGAATTCATTGTCAGCTATTGGACATCCTCACCCAAATGTTTCCATTCCCTGTTGTACTTTCAGGTGCTGAAGTGTCTACTAGCTTTTTCACACAGAATCTTGCTGATTTCACTGCAAGGAGCGGTTTGTAGCTGGCAGGAGAAAGTGAGATCTCATTGCTATCACAATCAGGGATAAGAAATTAGTTGTTTGGCTAGTTCAAAGCTGGGCTGCTTTAACTTCCTACAGCAAAATAAATGTTCCTTGGACCATTTCAGGACTGCATAGGCCTGTAGAGGGTAATTCAAGTTTCCTTGGGAGTATATTTCTGAGTGCCAGACATTTCCATCAGTCTGCTAATTGTGTAATTAACTCCTGCCTTTTTAAGTCTAACAAACAGTCTAAAGGATATGTCTGCCCTGCATACAAAACTCATGGCACCGAGTCTCTAGCCTCCTGGATTTGTGGGACTCGAGATGTGGGGCTAAAAATTACAGTGCAGATCTTCAGGCATGGGCTGCAGCCTGGGCTCTGAGTCCCCCCACCTACAGTGCAACTGTAGCTTTGCATCCTCAGCAGTTTCAGCCCAAGGCAGCTGACTCGGATCAGGTCGTCTACTGAAGTGCAGATGTATGCTAAAAAAACGGCATTGGTCTGGGAAAAAATTCTGTACCTGGGCAGCCTGATGCCCTCTACAGGCCTGAACAATCTGGATATCAAAATTTGAGAGGGAGCCAGTAGTTCTGCTTGAATTATAGACTGATAATTTATTTGGATTTGGACTCTAGTTACATCCTTCCCACTAACTAAAAATGACTGTACCAAAATCACCTCACTGAAACTGAGTCCCCTGTGACATTTTGGCCACTTTACTCCACTCCAGAAAACAAAAGTTCATCACCATTCAGCACATATCAAAGGATCATCTTCAATCCTCTGTTCCTCCTCTCCCTCTGTAGCTCCTCAAATAGGTGAGCTTAGCTGTACGGCTGGAATGACAGTAGATTTAGGCTGTTTCAGACAGTGGGGAGTGAATTCCAAAGATATGAGGCCGTCACTCAAAGAGGACACCTTGCTAGCATCTCCCTCTCTGTGCAAGATGGGTCCAGGACGTGTGTCGCAGCTGCTCTCAGAATGGCACAGAATCAGATGCAGACTCTCTCAGGTAGAAAGGACTCAGGCTGTGAGAGTCTGCTCTAGTCATCCAGCACGCCATTTATGTGCCTTTTCACCCTACCGCTTCCCCGAGTGGAAGAAAATAGCATGCTGTGAAGTAACAGGCCATGCTTAAACCTAGAGCTGGATGGAGTAATGGCATCTTGCTCAAAACCAGAGCTCCTTTTTACATCTCAAATGGGATTGAGATCTGACTACATGTCAGCAGTTCTTCCTGTAGGCATGTTTTAAAATCTAGTTCAGTTTGGAGCAGGGAGCCCGCCCAGCCCTGTGGAACAGGAGCTGACACTGTGGAGTGTGAGGTGAATTTGATCTCCAGAGGCTGTCCCCTTTTCTGGGTGTTATTGTTTCTCCCTGTACCTGTACTGTGAAATTTACTAAAAATTTCTATTCCAAAATCATAGTCCCATGAATGGTGGTAGGGTTCTTGCGTTTTTATGTTGGCAGCTGAGACACAATTAGAGGTTATGGGAAGGATGAGCGAACTAGTGAAAAGAAAACTGTTGTGCTATCTGGTGTCGGACTCATGATGACCATGAGTGCCTGCATCAGGGTGGATTGTCAAAACCAGGGCAGGTACCCCAAACTGGTGGTATGTTTTATAATTAGATAGAAATAGTAAACTAGAAACAAATGTGAATTCCTGGATCTCAACAGTAGTCTCACCAAGCAGTCACACAGTCTCCTCTTAGACGCTCCAGTCTACCTTGCCACCCAGGCATGATATATGTAGTGATGAATGGTCACTTGTATAAAAAAAATCACACACTAGTCAAGTTACTGTCAGACCCAAGAGACCATTCACTTAACCCAGTTCAATTGGTACCCTAAATCTTACACCGAAGGCAACAACACATAGCCAATCCTTTAAGCCATTTAAAGATGTATAACTAGGAAAAAGAAACAGGAGAATTATTTACAAGTTAAAGCAAGCAAACATATACAGATGAAACAAACAAGGAGTTAGTCTTTAAAAGTGCCACAAGACTCCTTGTTTGTTTTACTGAACTAGACTGAGACAGCTACCCCTTTGGAACTTATATATAGATGAGTTACCATCTAAATCCTAAAGGGGTAGCCGTGTTAGTCTAGTTCAGCAAAACAAACAAGGAATCCTGTGGTACTTTTAAAGACTAACAGATTTATTTATTGCATGAGCCTTTGTGAGAGAAAATCCCACTTCGTCAGATGCTTTGAGGGTGGGAAGTAAATTTCCCATCTTCAAAGCGTCTGATGAAGTGGGATTTTTTCCCACGAAAACTCATGCGATTAATAAATCTGTTAGTCTTTAAAAGTGCCACAGGACTTTGTTGTTTTTTAGACTAAAAACAATCATGCAATTTTGTTTTTCAGTGTTTCTAGCCCAGGTCATCCTTTCCCATATTTAAATCCACAGGAGCAAACCATTTGTCAGAAAATCTTCACTGACACAGCCCAGAGCAAAATTTTCCCCCGAATCTGGATGATATTGTGATACAGAGGCAGCTCACTGGTGCCAGCTGGCAGAGAGTTCGCTACTCTCTCAGCAAATCCCAACAGGCCTGACAAACTCACTACACCCAACGCATTCCTATCATGGTATTTATCTCGAAAGCATGTTGTGTGAGATCTTAAATGAAAGCCAGGATTACACTCGTAATCATTGTGTGATATGTGTACGGATGATATTTCAGAAGTTATAGGTACTATACATGTTTTAAAACCTCCGTCCAAGACAGAACTGACAAACTGCTTTTGGGTCAGACAGAAGGATGTACCTACCTGCCTAGGTTCAAATGTAGATAAAGCATGATATGCTAAACCAATGGCAGTGCTGTTTACATATGAGTTAACAGTGGAACTGGGAATCAACAGGAAGAGGAGATAAAGCATCAGGAAAGAGCTTTTGTCTGAGGGTAACTGTCATCCATCACTGAAGGCGCAAAGAGGAGAGTACTTTTCTCATCTGTGAACGGTGGATTCCAGCCATGAGAGTTGGGGATGCTGGAAGATTGCTTTAGATGAAAAACTACTTTTAGAGAAGGATTGTAGTCTAAGTTTAGACTCTAAGAAGCAAGTGGCACTTTTTGTTTTTATGTGTATATCATGCTGAGGCCTCTAAGCCTGCCTCCTTCCACAGGATAGCTCCAAAGCAGATGCGTTCTGAGAAGGTCCCCAGTGTTGATTGTAGTCAGTTTGCCCTGACCTCACCCTCACCATCATCTAGACAGCTCCCTGTGGCGTTGATGGGGAGGGGCGGGGTAGTGCTGCGAAAGTCCTCAGGCTCTCTTCCATGCAGAATGGATGTTGTAGTCTGGCTCCTTCAATATGTACTAAAATTTCAAAATACATTTCTTTTTCAAGTTGACAGTGCGCCTTTAAATGTGATCTTTATGCTTAGCAGTGACTTAGAACTTTTAATCGATAGATCACAAGGTGCTTACCTTGTGGGAACTATCGCCATCTCTGTGAAAGCACCTTTGAGGCACAATAAGGTGAAGAGACTTGCCCAAGGTATCACAGCAAAACAGTGGCAGAGCTGGGAAAGGCACCTATGTCTCTTGGCTCCCAAAGCACCATACTGCCTCTGGAAGCACAGTCTGTCTGTCTGCAGTGGAGAATCCCAGTGAAGATCCTTGCAATCTTACAGCATGTGAGTGCACCTGCTCTGTCTTGATTGGGTCGACCTCAGTGAGGAACTTAGCAATGGCTGAGAGTGTGAGGCGGGTTATTTAATTGCCAGACGGCTCACTGCCATGTCTATGGTCTCCTCGAGATGTTCTGATTAGGGAACATCTTGGAGGCTTGTGTCATTAATCTTGTTGTGTTTTCCTTTTAATCTGCAGATGTTCCGCAGGGTTTACAAAGGGATCCCCCTTCAGGTACGAGGCCAGGTCTGGTCACTCCTGCTGGACATTGAGAAGGTGAAGGTTGAGAATGAAGGAAAGTATGAGGTATGATGTCCTCAAAACAACGGTTACAAGCAGATGTGTGCATGTGAATAAACTTGTGGCCTGTGTGTGGGGATTCTTTGATGCATCATGATAACTGGGTCCTTGTACACACGACAGCCTTATCGCGTGGTAAGGCTCCGAACATACAGACAAACGTGTTGCTTGTTGCGTGGCAACAGCCCTCTTGCCGTGCTACAGGTAAACCACCCAAACGAGGGTGGTTAGGCTACAGTGCGTGTGGACAGTCCTTGCGCTTTTGACAGCCTCCAGAAATGTCCCAGAGCGCCAGTCGAGGCCAGTCTAGCAGAGCAGTGAAATGAACAAGTAGCTGAACAGAGCTCCAGCTGCTGTGAGCGCCTGCAGTCACGGTGGCTGGAGCCTCACTGCTGCCCAAGATTTCCTCTAGCTGCCTGGCTTGCCGGCAAGGAGCCGGGAAACTGAGCGGCTTGAGGGACTCCCAGTGGCAGCGGGGCTCTAGCATGGCTGGAGGCCTGCTGCCCCCGGGAGTCCCTCAAGCTGCCCTGCTCCCACTTGGGTTGCTGGTCCCAAGGAGGCTGCCGCTGCTGCCACCCAGGAAGCCGGCAAGCCAGGCGGCAGTGGGGCTCAAGCCGCAGGGGAATCCTCCGGTGCTGCCATGGGATTCCCTCTAGCTGCCTGGCTTCATGGGAAGCCAGGCAGCTAGAGAGAATCCCCGTGGCAGCAGGACTGTAGCCGCCAGGAGTGCCAGCACTGCCGGTGGCTTGAGCCCCGCTGTCACCTAGTTCCCGGCAGCTGCCAGCTCTGGTTGACATCTCCAGGAACCCTGGCTGGTACAGTGCATGGTGGGATAGGTGCCCACCATGCACTGCTCTATATTGCGAAAGAAGTAAAAAAAAAAAAAAAAAAAAATGTGTGGACACTCCACTCCGTTAGAAAGAGCACAGTGTGTACACTCTCCCTTGCAATAAAAGCCACGTGACTTTTATAGTGCAAGGGGCTTCTTGCGTGACAATTGGGTAGTGTGTACATGGCCTGAGACATGAGATCTTACGTTCTTGCAGCCTGAGCCATTAAAAAGTGGGAGATAATGGATGGATGTGGGATCTCTTGATGGAGGGGTTTTGGAGAGGGAGACAAAATACCATTTGTGTCCCCTACTCGGTAGGCAATGGTGTAGTGAATGCCATACAATGAATGTGAACATTTGGTTCCCACTAGTGAATGGGTTCAAGAGTGAATTACTGCTCCTGTCACTGTGTTGTTTCTCTTTATTGGTTCTGACGGGGAGATCATTAGGTTTCTGTCCAATGAGCCTTTTTTCTTTTTTCACAACAGCTGAAAATAAGAGTACAGAGTGAAAATAAAGAGAAAGTGATTCTTTTTATCTGTTTGTACCCTCCACCCGACTGTCAACGGGACGGGACCCTAAATCCAGCAGCTCTTTCTGGCATGCTGGCTGGTTCAACCTGTACTGTTGGGATTCTGCCAACAGAAGTTAGATATTGCTGTATTGAAGTGAACTGATCATTGAACACAGTGGCCAACATTTTAAAAAATGACTCATGTTTTTGGCTGCCTTGGGTATTTTTGGGAGGTGAGGAGTCTACCTTGAGAGAGCTTAAAGAATAGGTGCTCTGCATTTTCTGACGTCTTTTTGAAGTGTTTCAAGTCCCCAGAAACTAAGAAAAGTCAAATCTCTCTGCCTTACCATTTTTGTTGTTATATTTTCTTTGCACAGCTGAGTTTGAAAGATGAATTTTCAAACCAACATGGGAAAGGGTTTTAGCAGCATGACCCAAGAGAGGTCAAAGGGAAATCACATAGCTGAAAATTCTTTTCAGGATTTGTGTATTTGAGGTTTGTTTTACAAACCAACACCCGCCTCCTCCATTTCACTGAAATGTGGTTATGCTGGCAGCCTGATAGCAGGTCAGGTTGAAATGGCTTGAGTCTTTTATTTTCAGATCCCTGGCCCTTTTATATAGAAACATCCTCTTGAAATAGTCTATTAAACATTATTCAATTTACAGGATTTCCTTTTATAAATAGAAGAAAAGTCTTGTTTCCGGTGCCTCCCATTAAATGCCTTTATAAAGTTAGATCTCTTGAGGATTTTTTGGCATGAAATAAACAGTATTTGTCTGCGTGTGTCAAACAAGAAGTTGAACAAGACGGCTTATTGAGTTTTATTGTAATAGAAATAATTGTAGCAAGACACATATTGGCTAATTTACAGCATCCTTCTCTGCATGCAGTTCATGGGATCACTAGATCAGTAATTGTTCTTGCATCTTAATCACTCCCCCCTCCCCCCCCCCCGCTGTCATGGCATGTCCGCGATTGTCCCATTATCCATCATCGGTCATGGGATAGTGATTTTCACTCTTTCCTGATCTGTTTGTTGTCTGCTCTCAGCCGAGATGGTCCTTTGTTTCAGACATCAGGCCAGCAGTATTTCTGCAGCGCATGTGGAACTGTTGGCAAAGTATGATTGACTAAGAGTGGTTGGTCTTTCACTCTCCAAACCAACTAGACGATAGAAGTATTATAGAGGAAGCATGCAGGGCTTGTGGGGAATGGGCAAGAACCTCTCAATGGTGTCTGGAACTTCCTCTGGATAGCTGAAGGAGAGGTGCTGGTAGGGACAAAAGGGAGCTGCATGCCAGAGAAAAGATATTTACAGTACAGGGGTCTTTTGAACTCTCTCTGTGTTATTTTTGGCAATAAAGACTAACACAGTAAAGTAAAAGCAGCATAGCCCTGTGGTTACACTTCAGAGGCAGATGGTAAGAAAGTTAAATGTTTCATCCAGTAGAGCAGACCCAAGGATTTCTAATAAGTCTTCGCCTATTAGCTCTCTGCCTATTACAGTTAGTCAAGTATAGATAGTACTTTCCTCACCATCCATTCTTTGAGAAGGTACAGAAGAGCATCAGCAGCTCTTTGTAATCTTCCTCAGCCTTGGTGCCACCTGAAGCCAGCAATGAGTTCTCATTTTAATTTCATCCAGAAGAGGGTTAAGGTACAGTTCTCAGAAACAGAGGTGGCCTTCGGCTATCTGCAGCCCTAGACGAAGGCCTGTTCCGGGGCCCCCTATAAGACCGTACTGCTGACACTGGCCTCCCTGGGGCCCTGGCACCCCACTGGGGTTGGAACCCGCACCCCCATGGCCGGCCACAGGACCCCACATCTGACCCCCCTCCCGCAGACCCCAAAACACCTCCATGCCCCTAGCACTCCACTGAGGGCCCCGAACACCCCCTGGGAGCCCCAGGTCCTGGCTCTCTACCATGTGTCCTACAGGGGTGGAAGGCAAACATGGCTTTTGGGATAGAGATGGGGCCCCTTACTGCTTCACCTACCCCAAAAGCTGCCTCTGCTCAGAAAATAGAGATTTTTGTTTTTGTGCAGGGAATAAAATAGCTGTATTTGCTCTATGATGCTTGCCTTTAGAGGGCCCTAAGTCTATCTGTCTCTCCTTGCCTGTGCCAGGGATTTCAAGCCAGGAGTTAAAAATATTTTGTGTGGGATTTTCGTAAGCGCTCAGCTTGGCTTCCCAGTGCTCCCATTGAGGTCAATACTAAGTTGTCTTGAAATTCCTTTGCACAGAGGTGCTTGCGCTTTTTTCAGAAGTCTCCCTGTGGCTACCGTCAGGTAGGGCTGCCATAATAAGGTTATTGGTGTCCTCACTGTTCCCATGTTGACTCATGGGGATCGCTACATAACAAGGATCTCCTTGAATATCCAGCTCAAGGAGCTTCTAGATACAGAGCCAGAACCTACTGGGTGCTGAGCTCTTGTTGAGAGGTGCTGAATACCCTTTTGTCAGTGAGAGCTGGGGTTTCCAACCAGTCAGCATACTGCAAGATCAAACTGAGATTCCTCTACAGAGCTCAGCGGGTCACTTGCTTTTTATCTGGGATCCCCAACGGCATGTTTTATGGCTTCACTTGCTCCCTAAGTGTCTCTAACTTCCTTTCAGGCATGATGTTATCTTTCAAAATACTTTTTCTTGGTAAGTTTTGATACCTCGCTGTCCTTTGGAATTTGTCACTGTCCTTAATATTCGCCCCCAGGTGATAGCCATGATTTTTGTTGCTCTTGTGTTGCTTAATTTTTACCAAGATACCATTGAGTTGCCTTTAGAATGCCTTCCCTGTCTTCTTCTGTGTAGCTTATTGAGTGTCACATGCAAACTTTCCATTGTCCTGTCTTGCCATTACTGCATTTCCCAGGGTGGCACCATACAGTTTGCTGTGATCATGAGGCACAGGGCTGAATGCAATCGGTAGTTACGGCCTCTGATTTGGTTGTGCTGCACCAACCTAGATATAAGTTTCTTTGAGTTAGTCACTACTGAGAGAGTATGATCATGAAAGGACTTTGACTCCTGTGTGGAACTTGTTCTCCCATGCATCTTTCCTCAGTCGGTCTCCATCCCCCAGCAGGATGGCTTGAAAGCTGAAGGAAGGGAGGAAAAGTGGGAATTTGCCAGTGGAAAGATGTGTGGCCCTGTCATCTTTTGCCTGTTTTGTTTTGTAAAAGCTTTATGAAATGGGACCGGTCAAGTTGGGTTTTACAATCAGTACTTCCAGCCAGTGACATCTATTCTTCTGTCTGCTTACACATCCCTGCGGGGTTAAACAACAGAGCGCAACTGAGAAAAACAATCCAGCTTCAGTAACAAATTGCTTAAAAATGAAAACTTAGCCCCATTGCTGGTGGTCTGGAGAGCTAATAAACCCTCATGATTGAAACAGTAGCTCAAGATCTCATGCCATAGCGCCATTCAAATCCCAAGAGATGGTGATTTTGTTCTTTTGCATCTTAGTGGCTTTGTCCTTGGCTTTAGGATTGCTTTGCATACTAAATACTGTAGTATGGGCAGCACTAGTCGCTCAGCGCTCCTTAGAACAAGTGTGGTGAAATGACCTAGTACGTTTAGCATGTAATTATATACAAACATGCGGGAAAGGGGCTGTGTTTCAGCAGGTCAGAATCACTGCTGAGGATTGCTCTGCTGTCAGCCCGTGTTCCCTTTGTGCCACCTTAAGGGATTCCCAATAAATGGAGACTGAGGCCTAGCCTACACTGCAGGGCTCTTCGACAGAGATACACAAACTGAGTGCCGCAGAATGCGTATTTCCTGTTGACTTAGTTACTCTCACCTACCTTGCTGTCTTCACTCCGCTGCGTCAACCAGCAGTGCCCTCCCGTCGATGCAGCGTTACTCCACTTGGAGGGGTGGAGTTATTGCGTCGACACAAGAGCACGTCCAAGATTGATTGAGCAGGTCTATCCTGGCTCTGTTTTGAGTATAGACATGGCCTGAGGTGTTTTTGTGGGAAACAGGAAGCAGTGATTACATTGGAATTGCTTGTTTCTTTAGTGAGTGAGCTACCAGCAGGAGCCTGGATTGGTTAATAAACTTGAACCAAAGTGCCCTAGTGTATATAACAAGAATGTCTCATGTAGACTGCTTCCTTGAGGTGTTCTATGGACAACTAACAAGTTTCCAGATCACAGGCCCTGGTTCTTATGGGTGACTCCAATTATCCTGACATCTGCTGGGAGGGCAATACAGCAGTGCACAGGTAATCCAGGAAGTTTTTCGAGAATATTGAGGACAACTTCCTGGTACAAATGCTGGAGGAACCAACTAGGGGCCTTGCACCTCTAGACTTATTGCTCACAAACAGAGAAGAATTGATCGGGGAAGTAGAAGTGAATGGAACCTGGACAGCAACGACCATGAGATGGTAGAGTTCAGGATCCTGATCAATGGAAGGAAGGAAAGAAGCAGAACACACATCCTGGACTTCAGAAAAGCAGATTTTGGCTCCCTTAGGGAGCTGATGGGCAGGATCCCTTGGGAGGCTGATCTGAAGGGGAAAGGTGTCCAAGACAGCTGGCTGTATTTTAAAGAAACCCTGTTAAAGGCACAGGAAGGTAACATTCCAATGTGCAGAAAGATCAGCAAATGTGGACGGCCCCCAGCGTGGCTTAGCAGAGAACTCTGCAGTGAGCTAAAACATAAAAGGGAAGCTTACAAGAAGTGGAAGCTTGGACAGATGACAAGGGAGGCATTTAAAGATATTGCTCGGGACTGCAGGGATAAAATCAGAAAGGCCAAAGGACAATTGGAGTTGCAGCTAGCAAGAGATGTGAAGGATAACAGAAAGGGGTTCTGCAAGTATATCAGCAACAAGAAAAGGATCAGAGGTGGTGTAGGTCCCTTACTGAATGGGGCAGGCATCCTCGTGGTGGGTGATACGGAAAAGGCTGAAGTACTCAATGTTTTTTTTACTTCAGTCTTCACAGGGAGGGCCAGCTCCCAGGCTACTACATGGGGTAATGCAGAATGGAGAGAAGAGTGGCCCTTGGTGGTGGAAAGTCAGGTTAGGGACTACTTAAAGAAACTGGATGCGCACAAGTCCATGGGGCCGGATGAACTGCATCTGAGGGTGCTGAGGGAGTTGGCTGAAGTGATTGCAGAGCCACTGCCCATTATCTTTGAGAACTCGTGGCAAACGGGGGGGGGGGGAGGGGTCGGGTCCCAGAGGATTTGAAAAAGGCAAATATAGTACCTATCTTCAAGAAAGGGAAAAAGGAGGATCCAGGGAATTACAGACTGGTTAGCCTCACCTCAATCCCTGGGAAAATCATGGAGCAGGTCCTCAAAGAATCCATCCTGAAACACTTGGAGGAAAATAGAGTGATCAAGAACTGTCAGCATGGATTCACAAAGAGCAAATCATGCCTGACCAACCCGATTTCCTTCTATGATGAGATGACTGGATTTGTGGATGCCAGAAGAGCTGTTGACGTAATATACCTCGACTTTAGCAAGGCTTTTGATACGGTTTCCCACAGCATTCTCATCGGCAAGTTAAGGAAGTATGGGTTGGACGAGTGGACCGTAAGGTGGATAGAAAACTGGCTAAATCAACGGGCTCAGCGGGTAGGAATCAATGGCTCGATGTCTAGTTGGCAACCGGTAACGAGTGGAGTGCCCCAGGGGTTGGTCCTGGGGCCGGTTCTGTTCAACATCTTCATTAATGATCTTGATGATGGGTGTCATCTGCGTGCGTTAGTTCACGGATGACACCAAGTTTGGGGGAATGGTAGATACTCTGGAGGGCAGGGACAGGATCCAGGGAGACTTGGACAAATTGGAACACTGGGCCGAAAGAAACCTCATGAGGTTCAACAAAGACAAGTGCAAAGTCCTGCACTTAGGACGGAAAAATCCCATGCACTGCTACAGGCTGGGGACCGATCAGCTAAGTATCAGTGCTGTAGAAAAGGACCTGGGGGTTATGGTGGACGGGAAGATGAATATGAGCCAACAGTGTGCCCTTGTTGTGAAAAAGGCCAATGGCATATTGGGCTGCATCAGTAGGAGTATTGCCAGCAGATCGAAGGATGTGATAATTCCCCTCTATTCGACACTGATCAGGCCGCATCTGGAATACTGTGTCCAGTTTTGGGCTCCCCACTACAGACAAATTAGGAGGAGTCTAGCGGAGGGCAACAAAAATGATTAGGGGATTGGGACACATGATTTATGAGGAGAGACTGAAGGAACTAAGCTTATTTAGTCTGCGGAAGAGAAGACTGAGGGGAGATTTGATAGCAACCTTCAACTACTTGAAGGGGTGCTCCAAAGAGGAGGGAGCTAGGCTGTTCTCGAGGGTAATAGAGGACAGAACAAGGAGCAATGGTTTCAAATTACAGCTGGGGAGGTCGAGGTTGGATATTAGGAAAAACTTTCTCACTAGGAGAGTGGTGAAGCATTGGAATGGGTTACCTAGGGAGGTGGTAGAATCTCTATCTTTGGAGATATTTAAGGCCCGGTTGGACAAAACCCTGGCTGGGGTGATTTAGTGGGAGTGGTCCTGCTTTTAGCAGGGGGTTGGACTAGATGACCTCGTGAGGTCCCTTCCAGCCCTATTATTCTATGATTCTTGTAAAATATAAGAAGCCACAGGGGTGCAAGACAGGATAATTGTGATATTAATGCTAGGAAATCAAACCACTTCTAAGCATCACAGTTCACTGCTCCCTTCCCTTCATTCTCCCTTGTACAGGCACTAATTCTAGATGGGCCCTAGTTTGTGTGTCTCCTTCACAAACCCATTTTCAGGTTCAGAGTTAATGCCACGGCTGAAAGCCACAACCTGTAAAGGTCACAGTTGCCCCTGAACGTTTTCTGTGGGGGATGGAAAACCCACATGCTATTCAGCCAGCGCCCGAGTTGCTGATAGGCCGGTCAGTGCCACTTCTCACTTACGATCTGAAGCCAGAGGTGGGTGTGATGAGCTCTTCTGTCCATAACTCAAATTGATGTGGCAGCCTTGGGGAAAATCGCAACCTACAGATAATGTAAACTGGATCCACAAACATCTTTAAAGCAGTGGCTCCCTGCCTTTAGTCTGCTGATCTATTACTGACACTCAAGGCTTTGCCCCTGTATGCTAAGGAGAAGCTTCCTGCTGACTCCAGTACGGCACTGTTCAGTGCTGTGTACTCTAATCTGTAGGTCAATATTAAGCTGTTCCAAAATTCTGTGGCAGAACATCTTTTACTAAAGAGCCGTAGGGTTTAAAGAACAAAAAGACAATTATGTGGTTGCTAGTGGTATCTAAGAGATATAAATAAGTTCAGATGCTTAACTACATCATCATGCTGATTCTTTCTTGCATGCGCAGACTTCAGCTGGGTGCCACATTTGAGGCTGTGGGGAATTTTTCCATGAGACTTGCTTGTTAAGAGCTTGAGGGGTTTTCACCTGCCTCCGGAGCTTTGAGCCAGGATCATGTATTAGGGTGAGGGGAGAATATACTGGTGTTGAGCATTACAATTCTTCTAATCTGTGCCATCTTTGTTTTCACTGAGTGCAGTTTAGAAGATAAACTAGCAATCTTTTTGCAAACAGGGACTCTTGTGCCTTTTATTCCCAACATTACTATTCTTGGCCCCATCCTGATGGATATGCCAGAACCCCTCTTCAAGCTTCAGGGTAGTCTTTACTCCAAAAAAGCCCCAGGAGAGGGGATTAATAAACTTTAGTTTTGTTTCTTGGCGGCGAAGAGAGATTGTAATTAGCAGGATGGAGCTGTTGCCTTAGATCATAAAAATTTGCACGGCAAAGCATCTAGCATAAGAATACTTGGAGCTTGACAAGATGCAATATAACATGGTTCATGTCTTGAAAAGCTTGAAAAGCTTCATAGGCAACTGCTAATCCACTGTGCTGAATAGAAACAGTCCATTCTAAAAAATTCTTGAAATGGCCCCTTGATAGAAATCTTTGTCAGATTGGGGAGCTCAGATTTGGCATCTGTGGTGTTTGTGTGCAGAGGGAATAGGAGGCTTTATTCTAGACTTCAGTGAGGACTGTGCAGTTTAATTTTTTCTTAGGCATAATTGATTGATAAGGAAACCTTTAAAGAAATGCAGTGCACAAGCCTGTGCACAACGTTGGGGCTTGGTGGTGGGATTTATTTAATGGAAATTCCAGTGAACGAACTTCAGGATGTACCTGATTGAGTGTGTCTGCACAGAATAGCGCAGGATGTGCTCCTGAACTGAAATGAGAACAGTGTCTGTATGTACAATAGAATCTCGAGTTAGGAACACTGGAGTTACAACCTGATAGGTCAGCCACACCCCTCATTTGAAACCAAAAATACACAGTCAGGCAGCAGCAGAGACACACACAAAAAGGCAGCAAATACAGTGCAGTGAAGAGTTAAGCGTAAACTACTAAAAAATTAACTGGGAAGTTTAAAAAAAAGATTTGCCAAAGTTAGGAAACTCTTTCTGTGCTTGTTTCATTTAAATTAAGATGGTTAAAAGCCACATTTTTCTTCTGCACAGTACAATTTCAAAGCTGTATGAAGTTAACGTTCAGCTGTAAACTTTTGAAAGAACAACCATGTTGTTTTGTTCAGTGTTATGAGCATTTCAGTTATGACCCACAACCTTCATTCCCTAGGTGTTTGTAACTCTGAGATTCTACTGTACCTGTCCTATGTAATGATGGCCCTCTGAGGGTTCATACTCATTGCTCTGAATGGCAAACTAATAAGCAGACGATATCTCTAGTTCATGTCTCTTAGACTAGTCCATGTTTCCACTTCTGCATGTTTTCCGCAGTAATAAAATCAGAAATTGATGGACCCAATGTTGTTAAAATCACGGCTTCTGGATTTCAATTTGTCTGAAATAAATGAACCCGAATTGCTGTCTGTTACGAGTGCGGTATCATCGGGAAAGATGTATGGAAACAGACATTCCTAAGGGGTGGTTTTCCTTTCTCCCAGGCTCATAAAAATGCTGTGGGGGAGGAAGCGAGACTCGTAATTCGCAGACAGGCAGCAGCTTTGTGCTCACTCTCCATGTCTGCATGTGTTTCTCTCAGCCTGCTGTTGCTTTGTAATCATTAAATACTGATGACTTACAGACAGGCTGATGGTTCTGAACTCCCTCTCTGGAATGAAAAGGTCTTTTCTCTTGAAAAGGTTCTTATTTCTAGAGGTGATATATGTGGGTGTCTAATGATTTCCTACTTCTCTCCAGAAAATGAAAGAACAAGCCAGGAGCTTCTCATCAGAAATCAAGCAAATAGACTTGGATGTCAACCGCACCTTTCGAAACCACATCATGTTCCGGGACCGTTATGGAGTCAAGTGAGTATTGGAAACATGGCTCCAAGCTGTTCAGAACTGGTAACTGATTTTATTCTTTGCCTGGTCTCTTGATTGACCACTGCAAAGGTATCAGTTTGATAGCCTCCGTGGCTGAAGTGCAGGCTTTAGAACAGGTACCACTCATGGAGCAGCATTGACCCTCTGTCAACACACCTTCCTTCTGACTTGGAGGGGACTATGTCTGCTGGTGAGAGGACAGCTCAGTCTCCATGCCCAGTCAGTGCCTGTAATTCTGTGAAAATAATCCTTAGCCAAGAGGCTGTAGGTTGCAATGCAGATCCTAAAGAAATTAGGGAGTTAAAGTGGGGGAGGGAGGAAATGGATACACCTTCAGGGTTCTGGCAATGATACAGGAATCTACTGTGCCTTCCAAAAAAGAAAGGAAGTAGCTGCATTCATAGAATGAAAATATAAACTTTGGTAAATGCAGTCGCTGAAGTTGCTGCACAGCAATTTATGCACTGGTGTTTACATATCTATCTGCTATTTATTCAGGTGGGTGAGGAAACTCACCCACCTTCTCTCTCTAATATCCTGGGGCCGACATGGCCACAACAGCACTGCATTACCCTACTGGTTAACATGCCTGTATGGACCAGGTTGCATAGAGCAATTTGTGCTGTTTCTGAAACAGTTATGCAGGAACACTGATGATATTTAGTGGTGACATTTGCCACACATTTGGGTGAGGTTGGGAGTGAAGGGTTTTTATTTATACAGTATGCACTAGTGCTAATGGGAGTCATGTTGCTAAGCCTCTATTCATTGCCCAGTATATGTATACCCTTGCTTTTATTTAGCAAACACTGAAGGTGTGAGAGGAAATATCTAATCATAAGCCAAAATGATTGTTTTCCTGAGTGTTTTAGTATGACTTCACTGTTAAAATTGAAGGGAGGGTGCTGAAGGCTGTATAATTGTGCGTATATTCTTACTTAATTGGTTGTTTGGTAGCATAGTTTAGGACTGCTATGTAGTTCGGGTGATATTCCTTCCCTGGGAAAAAGGGGCAAGCCCTTCTGTCATATGAGATGCAGTGCATACCTGAAGTTACTCTCTTAGGTTTGTATTGTTTCAGCAGAGGAACTTGCAGAAACTACAGTAAAAAGCATTGTGCTTTTTGTGAAATACTTGCTAAAGTGCAATATTAACTCCTTGTACTATCCAGTCCTAATGTCCTCTCTTTCCACATAGGCAGCAAGCGTTGTTTCATGTCCTTTCAGCATACTCTGTTTATAACACGGTAAGTAGATCCAGCTAAAAGTGAGCAGTTCTGAGTTAACCTCTTTCTTGACTTTCACAGTTCATCTTCCAACAGGAGGCCTCAAGTGTTGAAATTAGAAGGGCTGATGTCAGTATACACAGCTTCAATAGTATATCTTTACAGACAGTAAACATGGAAAAAACCCAAAGTTAGTTATCTTTAGAAGCCACATATATAGTAGGTAGTGGGTTCTTCAAACACCTGTTTTATTCTCATCATATTTCCAACTGCTTGTGATATCCTTGATGTGGATGGAGCCCAACACAAGAAAATAACTGCCCTTTACCATAATCTCCACTTTGTGGACATAGCCAGAGGTTGAATAGCAGCTGATGTTCAAGGTCATGAGCTGGCTTAGTTGAACAGGAGCATAACATAGCATCCTATGGGAGCTGTGAATTTGAGAATAAACAGAGTAAAAAAGGCCCATGGGGAGGCAATGCACAGACAATCTAAGATGGGATTTTCTGAAGTACCTAAATGACTAAGATGCATAAGTCCTATTTAAAGTAAGTTGAGTCTGTTCTCCCAGATCACTCAGCTTCCTTTTCAAAATCCTGTCCCTAGAGTGTGACTGTAGAGACATAGGTATCCTTATCAGTTGAAAGTAATGAAGTCTAGAAGTTTTTAAAGAAAGTTGTGCACTTTGCCTCATGAAAATGGTGGAAATCATATGCATGCAGGCATGTGCACAGCTCAGTGTGTTTAAGCAATGGTGTCATGCAAACATGTATGTGCTTCTTGACCCTTCCAGGAAGTGAGCTACTGCCAAGGGATGAGTCAGATCGCTGCCATCCTGCTGATGTATTTAAATGAAGAGGATGCCTTTTGGGCACTAGCACAACTACTGACCAATCAGAGGCATGCAATGCATGGTAAGCCTTAGCAGAAAAGCAGAACTGCAACCATTACTATAGACTTCACAGGGTGGCTGATTAGTCTTCATACTGCTGCTGTTTTGGTCAGCAAGAGGAAATCAGCAGTCAGATGTGTACCCTGCCCACTTCCTGCTCTTGTCCCCTGATTATCTGAAACATGGTTTTTAAATTCCAAAGGGGTAGCCGTGTTAGTCTATTGTAGAAAGACAACAGAGTCTTATGGCACTTTTAAAGACTAACAGATTTATTAATCGCATGAGCTTTCGTGGGAGAAAGTTACAGAGTGTTGAAACAGATGAATAACAAATCACAGCTTCAAAGAGAGTCTGCAGAACTCGAACTTATATGCAAATTTGACTCAGTTGCCTTGGGGTTAAACAGGGACTATGGATTTTTCTCGCATTACAACAAGTGCATTGACCTCCCCCTCCTCTATGTGCTGTTCCCCAGTGTTTGAATCCTAACACCTATTTTAATTTGCTGTTACAGCCTGACCTGATGCTATGTCATACACTCCCCTGCATTTATTTCCTCCCACTCTGTAACTTTCCTATCTTCAAAGCGTCTGACGAAGTGGGATTTTCTCCCACGAAAGCTCATGCGATTAATAAATCTGTTAGTCTTTAAAAGTGCCACAAGACTATGGTTTTTAAATAAATCCTTAACTCTGTGTAACGTGATCAAAGTCTGGAGCTGGATTAGGGCCTTGCAGACTGACTAGTTTATAATTGGAAAATTTAGGATTCATCTACACTGAACTGTCTCGACTCAAGTTCACTAACATATTTGTAAAAGCTAGAGTGTACCAGACTACAACCCATGGCAATCATTTAACTCTAGGTTTAAAAATAATGTCTAGTGGAAACTTATCCTTAGAAACAGTACGTAGTATGCTGCTTTAAACATATATGGAATACATTCTTTAATGCATTTATCCAGTTGTGTTCTGGGAAATGTGGTGTATTATTTTTTACCAACCACATTAAAGCTCCTTTCATCTTACTGTGGTTTTTAAACTGAAGGTTTTTTTAAAATCTCTGTGCAGAGATCCTTTTTTAAATAAGCAGAAATCTTATTTTTTAAATAAGAAGGGTGATTTGTGTAAATTGATAGCTACAGAAGGTCGTGGTGAGGGAGCCCTAAAAGACTACTCAAATTCTTCTTCTTTGTATTTATTCTGTCATAAAACCATCACAGTCTGCTTTTTTTTTTTTTAATGCTCTTGGCATATAAGATATAGCAGAGGGCATGTGTGGAAGATAGAACTACCCTCTGACCTTATTAGAGTTTCCTTCAACATTTGGGTTAAAATGTTTCTGCTACTAAATTACAGTGATGGGGAAGTTCTCATTGTGTTCTCTTTATATAGAACCTCTTTCCCACTGTTTAAACTGGTTCTAGACACAGAGGGATGATGTACTGGTGAGCATACCTTGTCGTGTAAATAAAGGGTTGATCCAAAGTCCATGGTGCTCTTTATATTGACTTTGGTGGGCTCTGGATCAGGCTCAGATTGACTGGAACTGTAATGGACTGCTTAAGGTTTCACTGGTCTACTGTGGAGGAACAGTTTCAGTAAGAGTAGTTGTGGATGCCAGGGTGGGGTATATTGCAGAGACACAGCCCAAAAGAAGGGGTAGAACCTAGGTCATGAAAGACAAAAGGCTATTAAAGCCTGATTTGCAGAGGTATTTTCAAAACACCCTCCATTCCAGTTGAAGTCAATGGGAGAGATGGGTGTTCATCATCCAGAAAATCAGCCCCATGGCCTACATCTGTCATTACCTTTAGGGTTTCTCTCTAACAGCCTCTGTGTATTTTTCTTTTAAAGGGTTTTTCATTCCTGGATTCCCAAAGCTGCAGAGGTTTCAGGCTCATCATGAGCAGATTTTAAGCAAACTGTTTCCGAAGCTGAAGAAGCACATGGTATGTTTTCATCATCAACCTTCATGTACTAATGTCGTTCTGACATTAATTGCTTTAATGTTAACTTGCTCTGTTTAAATATATTCATACCATGACATACACGTAATCATATAACTACTTCAACCACTGAAGAGACAGGTATTTGGCTAACTCATTAGCCGCCTAGGGTACGTCCACACTGGAGCCTTAGGTTGACTTAAGGACGGTTAAGTCGACCTAAAGAATGCTGCGTCCACATTGGGCACTTATTAAGTCGACTTAAGCGCTTCCTTAGATCGACTTAATAACACCACCTCTGAAGGTCGACCTAACGCTTAAGTCGACAGTATTAAGTCGACTTAAACCAGTATAAACGGTTAAGTCGACCTACTTGGCCTCCAGGCCCCAGTGCAATATGGGACAGCTACCCACAATGCACTCCTCCGTCGACATGGCACCTGCCAGTGTGGATGCTGGCAGCCAATGGAGTTTTCAGTGTGGACTCTCTAAGTTGGCTTAAAGTCAACCTTGTTAAGTTGACTTTATAGAGCCTCCAGTGTAGACATACCCTCTAGATACTTTTGGAGTGAACAGTTTAAAGGTTTTGTGACTGGCCACTAGCATTTGTGTGAGAGGTTTTAAAATCTGAAGATTTCCCTAGAAAAGGCAGGAAGAGGAAAAAATATGACGGTTGTGTGTGAAAGGAGTTATTTCACACACTAACAGGGCATTGTTGTGTTATGCTGGCCCTAAAACTCTCTAGGACATTATCATCTTCTTGCATTTTAGATGCTGGGAAGCCCAGAGCTTACTCCTTACCGTTTTGGCTTGCATGTTACTCATCTTTTTTCATTTAACGTGCTCCCATGCCAGCCCTGTTGTGCAGGGACATTTCCTCCCTTCCAGCAGAGGGAGATGGGAAACATGAAAATTGGCACATTTGTTTTGCTGGCTCAGCATCTCCAGTTGTTTTTGTCTTCAGCAGCCAGTACAAGGCTATTTGTTGGCTCAAATAGCATCGGCAGTATGAGACTGAAGCCTAGCAACTAGCCAGCTAGTTTGTGACACTTGCATCTTCTTTTCTGCATGTGTTTAATGTTTTTGGTATTCAGACCCCTAAAGGTTTTATTCATTCCAGGCTTGAAACTAGTGATAGGGCAAATCCCCAAAAGGTTCCATTTACATAAGAAACCAGAAATTTTATAGGAACTCACCTGTCTGTGTGCCATTGCCCTCTACTGGTCCAAACTGCTCAAGGGTATAGGAACTTGTCACCTTCTAGTGCCTGCAGCCCACAGAGGCAATTAAACTTACTATCAGTACAGCTAGTTAAGTGTCGTCTTTAGCTCATCACGCAGGGTTTGTTGTGGAGTTTGTGAATGTGCTGTAGCAATGCTGTCTGTAAGCATGCCATTATGGAATTATTATAGGATGCTCCTCTTTTCGCCTGTGTCAGGTGAGCATCGTGAGGTTTGATTGTTTGAATCATAGCACCATAGGTTTAGAAGGAACCGCAAAGCTCATCTAATCTAATCCCCTTCCAAGATTCAGGAATTGTTGTGTCTAAACCATCCAAGACGGATGGTTATTCACCCCACCTCCTTTTGAAAACCTACAGTGAAGGCGCTTCCACAACCTCTTGAGGCAGTCTGTTCCATTGTCCTACTGTTCTTAGAGTTAGGAATTATTCCTGAGATTTAATATAAATCTAATATGCTATAGTTTTTGGCCCATTGCCTCTCGTCCTGCCCCCTGTGGTGAGAGAAAACAACTTTTCCCCATCTTTTTTTAATGGCAGCCTTTCAAGTATCTGAAGACCGCTATCATGTCCCCCCTCAATCTCCTCCGTTCCAAACTAAATATACCTAGTTCTTTCAGCCTTTGCTCGTAGCCCTATGAGAACTTCGAATGGAAGATGATGTAAAACCAATGTTATTAATTAGACTAATTTGTGTTTCAATTACCTGGAGTGTTTTGATCTGGAAAAGTGGGACAGACAATCTTCTAGCACCAATGCTTTTTCTGTGGCATGTTGACACTTGTGTGAGGCTAAGTATTTCTGGAGCAGCTGAAACCAGGGGTACAAATGTAACTACTGTGCAGCTCAGATTCAGTGAGCATTTCAGGCAAGGGTTTGGGTTGGTCTTACTGTCATTTAAGTCGGGACTGGAAACATGTCTCAAATGAGATGATGCTCCATAGAACCTTTAGGAGCATGACTTCAGCCAGAAATTGGTATTAAAAGCCATGAATTTTACACAAGCCTCCAGCAGCCTGCGCAGTGAAATAAATGTCTCTTTGCTTGCTGTCCCGCTCTAGGACAAGGAGCAGATGACAACAGGGATTTACACAACCAAGTGGTTCCTGCAGTGCTTCATTGACCGGGTGAGGGCTGTTCCTGGGAGAGCTTCCACTCGTCAAGATGGATCCAGAGTGGATTTTCTTTAGTGTTTCTGTGAATATTTACATTTCTTTTCTAAAAAGGTTCTATGAATATTTTCTATGCCAAGATATTTTGCATATTTTCACAAAACGTGTAGCTGGCAGGAGATAGGCTTAAAAGAACTGCATGCCAATCAGATGGCCGCACCATGAATAACGATGGAAAGATGGTTTTAGGGAAAAAGTACAAGCCTGGGAATCAGATTTTTATTCTCTTTGGCTCTGCAACAAACCTGCTAAATCACTTAACCTCACTGAGCATCAGTTTTCCCAACTTTAGAAAGCAGATAATACCTATCTCAACAGAGTGCATTCATTATATTTGTAAAGAGTTTTGTCATCTTTGGGTGGAAGACAGCATAGAACAGTTGTGTGAAGCTGATGTACCATGAATTAAATTAACTGGTATGGGCAAAATGTTCAAACTTCAGCAAATAAATGTAGGCGCTGAAGTCCATATTGTAATTAGCTATCACCACAGAAATGGCCTAATTGTTAAAGTTGCTAAGCCACCTGCAGTTCTTACTGACTTCACTGGGAATTGAGGCTGCTCAACACCTTTGACAAGCCACTGCTGTTTAAATTGGTCTGGTTCCTGGCATAAATAAGAGCAGCTGCCAGTGGCCCCTGCAGGATATTCCAGCAGGCAGGAATCTTTTCTCCAGCCAAACCACCATGATGACAGCCACAGGAGTCACTACTATGACTGTGTGCACAGTGGGATTCCTGCATGTTGGCTTGGGGCAGCTTTGTGCCGCCGGTGCAGTGCAAAGCTGCCTTGATATACTAGACGGACAGTCCCAGCATCATCCAACTAATCTTCCCTTTCTGCTCACCCTTCCCCTCCACTAGCTGCTTGGGGGAAAGAGGAATATGGAGGGGACTGGGTGGGGGTGAGGACTTGCTGGCTAGGGCCTGGGGTATCGGGGGGAGTGGACTGTGGGCAGGTCTGCTGGCAGAAGAGGTGGGATGAGACTGTCCTGCCCTGGGGCCCAGAATTGTTGTTCATAGGCCTGCAGCTGCTTAACCTGGAATCAGTGCTGACTCCTCAGCTTGCTACTGTCAGTTATGACACAACCTTGTCCAGAATCCCACCAAAGGCCTGATCCTTCAGGTTTACAGTGTAACGCACAGGCCATGTGGTAGCTGTAGCAGAGAACTCAGAGGGAGTCTGTAGAATTCTACAGTGCTGTTCTTAATCGCATGAGAAACAAACAGATAACTACAAAAAAAAAAATCCTACATGCATTTCCCCTCGCTCTAGCTCACACTGTGTCATGTTGGTGAGATTCCCCCTCTTTGCCTCACCCAGCTCCTTCAGCAGCTTTATTTATCTAGAGCTTGTGAAAAATGAGCAAAGAGATAGCAGAAGCTGCTCTATTTGCTCTGTTTATCCCTTCCTGTGTCCTCCATCAAGTGACTCCCTGGTCCGTCTCAACAGGGTGACCACAGAGCATGATGGGTGATTTAGTTGCTAGGTAAGCACTCCTTGGATTAATCTGTTCTTCTGGTTGGGAGCTGGTTAGTTGTTAGGTGCTGTTCCATGTCAAAGGCAGAGCATTTTAAGTCCGTGACCCTCTTTTACTAGCCTTTTGACACCACTTAAAGAATTTGAATCCAGTACAAAGGTAAAAACACAGAGAGATGCCACGGATCCTCAGACGGAATTTGCAGATTGGTAAAGAAATTTACAGGGAAGGCATTCATAATCTCACCTAGAATCCTTACATTTTACAAATCGTCACATCATCTAACCTGCTTCTTTTTGTGAACAGACTCCCTTCACTCTCACGTTGCGGTTGTGGGATATCTATATCCTGGAAGGAGAGCGGGTTCTGACAGCCATGGCGTACACCATCCTAAAGCTGCATAAAAGTAAGATGCTTGGCAAAATTGTTTGACTTCCCTGTTCAGGGCTGAGTTTGTTGGTAGAACCTAGGGTTTAGATTTCACCATCTTAATCAGGAAGGACTTAAAGAGAGCTGCCCAGTGTTGGTTTGAAAGTTTTTCTCTGACTTTCACCGGCCCAAGAAAGAGTTCTGAGCAAAGTGGGTACATCTCCTGAAGCTGTGTCTGTTTCCATCCTGTCTGAAGTTAGCATGTCATTTCTGGTTTCTGATGGTGCTCCATGGTTGGCTCTTTGGCCTTTTTCTTTGTATCACTGGATTTACACATCTTTGCTACCATGCAGTCTAGACTGGTGCAGCTTTAGGTATCACCAGGCTTTCAGAGAAACCAAATTACTACACACCGTGCCAAAGTTATATTGACTGGGGCTTTTTCACTAAGGGCCGAATCCCACACTGCTCAATATATGGAGGGAGAGCAGAGAAGATACTCAGTGCATCCTCTGCTACAGCCACTGGGAGCTTCCTCTCGGTGGGCCAGGGCAGTGTCCTGTAGGAGCCCTCTCTTACTCGGCGCACATTGGCGGTGCAGATGAATGCCTTGTAGTTGATGGGTTGGTTCTGTTAGTGCTGTGAATACACCAAAGAAGGTACAGTTCCTGTGCTGAAACATTCAATCTTAAAAAAGAAAAACAAAAATCTCCCACTCTGCTGCAATCCTGAGCCCTATCTCCAGAGCTATAACTATTGCAAAATGGACTTTCTGCACCAGCTGCTGCATTCTGTACATGTAACACCCTTTATAGAAAAACTGTTTTAAGGCCATTTTAGAGACATCGAAAAATCTTAGTGGTCCTGGTTTCTGGTTTTCTTGCCTCTCTCCTGCAAAGTCATTTTTCTTAGTCCAACTAAACAGGACTCGGAGAGAGAGAGCAATATGATAATAGAATTATAAACACACTTAAAGTGACCTGAAATAGCTTTTATTTACATAAAAATGTCACTGTCTTAAATTTAGGTCAGGATTTTCAGGACCTTCAGAACTTCAAGGCATACCCTGCTGGTCTAATTGGAAAGCTAAGAATCTCCTCTTTCCCATGGTACAGAGCTCTGATTTGTAGCCATACAAACGACAACGAGATCCAGTCTGTCACTGGGCAGGAGTCAATATTATTCGGGGGGGGGGGGGCGGCTTTGGGCCAGTGTAACGTTTTGAGAGGGGGCAGGAGAAATGCAGGAGTTTGAAGCTGCATTGAGTTTAGGAATGTGAGACTAAATCCCGAAGGGATGGCTTAGTGGATGGAGTGCGGTGAAATGCTCAAAGGTGCATGGTAACTGCAGTTTATCCCGTGGATTCTGTACATTAGCGGTGTAGGTGCATTTATAACTGGGTTAGTGCTAGTTATCTGCATCCATCCTAAATTTTTGACAATTGGTTTAAAATCTTACTGAGAGAGAAATCTGAGCAGTAGGTCAAAGTGCACCATGGAACTTTTAGTGTGTGGCAGCAGGGTCTGCTCTGCCATGTGCTGCGCCGCAGGGTAGAGTTACACCTCTCTTTATCGGGCGCCGAGTCTCCATATGGACGAGTCCTTAACGAAAAGGAACTGGTTTGTACGTACAGACAAAGAGAGGAGGAAAATGGCAAAACATAAGCCTTGGTGAACAGTACAGTGGGCTAGGTGGCTAATGGCACCTGCTGCTCTCCATCATGGATGGCTATGAAATCATGTGTTTTAGAGATCAGAAGAATGTGAAGCACCAACTCTGAAGGTCTGTGCTGAGCCACTGTTAATCATTGTGGAGTCTGTAACATGCAGCTTTACTCCACCTAGAGGTGAAAAAGATAACATTCAGGCACAGTCTGTCACAAAACCCGGGCGCCCAATCCTAGACATTTATGCACATGCATAATTTTACTCATTTGAGTGATCTCATCAAAGTCTACGAGAACTAGTCACTGGAGTAAAATTACATCCAAATTTACACCCATAAGTCTTTGCAGGACTGGAATCAGAGATTGACCTGAGCGAACCATAAATACCAGGCAGGAAAAAATATGGGAAACAGTAGTCATGCATTGTTTCTTCTGCCCCATGTTTTAAATTGAATGTAACCAGATTTCCTGTATTAATGAAATTAAAACCGCTAATCCAGTAGAAACACTGTCTGGAGCCCCTCTTGCACCTCTCAAAATCTAATTGTCAGAGTACATTGTTCTCTCATTTTGTTGTGTTTTTTTGCGGTTCACTAGAACGCTTACTAAAGATGTCCCTGGAGGACTTACGAGAATTCCTGCAGGAGAGAATTTCTGGTTCTCTGCATTATGAAGATGATATTATTATTGAACAATTGCAAACGTCCATGGCTGAATTGCGCAAAATGAAATTTGACCTTCCACCCCCAGGTAGGCAAAGCATGAAAGCAGCGTTAATTCCACTTTTTTCCCCTACAGCCCAGGGTAGACCAAACATTCAAATTTAACTCCTTGGCACTAAACTAACCATATCTTTCAGGGACAGAGCAATGCAATTTTTCAGGATTCTTTTCTCTAGGAACAGTAGTAAAAGACTAACCACTGTAGCCGTGTGTGATCCCTGTTTTCTGTTCTGTTTGAGATCTATTTGGTGCAAAGATAGAATGAGTTGGGTAATGGTGGCTTTATGTCACTGTTATGTTCTGGGACCAGACAGCGCCTGGACTAACAGCTCCTAGGGAGACGCATGGACGTTTTCAGCAAAACTCTGCACCAACATGCCAAGCTCTTTTGAGAATCTGGCTGCTTGTTTCAGTACTTAAATTGGAGCCTGAGTTCTTTTTGAAAAATTGGCCTTATGTGCTATTTGTCATTAATGTGATTTTTTTTTAAAAAAATAAAAAATAAAAAAACCCACCCCAAATTGGATTACTCTGCTTCTCCTGGGTATTCTGTTGTTGTTGTTCTGTGCTTGCAGAGTCTTTGCATGTTTGAATTGAGCCAGGTGTTGCAGCTGTGGCCTGCATGTGTTGCTTTAGTTAAATAATTTTCTGGGTGAGTGAACTTCCCAGCCATTGGCACTTTACGGGGCAGGGAGGGATGTTATATGTCACATAATGTAGGGGTTGCCATGGTAATTGCCACTGTATTCCCGGTGAGTGATCAGATAGGGGCTGCTTAGCATAAATCCTTAATCATGTCTGGCGAGGAACGTCAGATGGCTATGGCTCCCTAGAAAGACTTATTGAAAAATAAATGAAATGTTCATTAGAAATCTACAGAACCTCACCTGGATAAGTACGAGCATACAGCATGACTGCACTAAACTGTTAGTTTGCAGTTTTCTCTAAATCTGTTTTGAGGGACTCTTGAGTCAGGCTGTAACTAGAGATTGGCCAGGCTCTACAGTTTCCAATCAGGGAAGTTTGTAGGCCATTTAACTTGTATCTAGACTGCCAACTTCCAGACTAATATTTCTGGTTTGACAACCCTGATAACTGACAACAAAACACACATGAAAATGCTTTCCTTATAAGGTAACAGGGAATTAATTATTGAACATAATCATTAATTAATGTCTAAAGAATTTTGAGCTCCTCTGTCAAAAGAACGCAAAACTTCAGAATGAGATTCATTTGTCCTACCTGCTTGTACATGTCCCCTCCCTCTGCTTTGCTTTGCTACCCAGTTTGCTGATATGTGCGTAAAACAGAGTGTGAGCAGGCTGTATAAGGCCTTCATTTCCCTCCCTACATAGGTAGGCAGGGTATGAGATGAGCCAGGGCAGGAAGTGGAGTTAGTAGCATCTGCCAGAAAACTTGCAGATTAGTTTCCTTGTGGAATAGAGGGTGAGCAAAGAAAGATGTGGGAATTGAGTCACATTCTTTTGCCCGGACGAATACCCTGTGTAAAGACTCAGTCTTGCCTTGGTTTCTTTACGTATACTGTGACAGTATCAGAAATGGCAAGTCTAGTATTCCCTGCTTTTGGGGGGCTGATTGCCAGGTCTCAACGGTGCCTTTTGGGAGCTCTAACTTTGTAAGTGAAGGGGTAGGAGTTTTGAATCTTTAACGAAGGCCTCACTTATCTAACTTGTTCATCACTGAAGTTAAAATAGGTGCTAACAATAACATAATAAAATTAAACCCAAACAACCTAGAGGTGTGGAAATTCTCTGGCTCAAACCTTCTCTCAGCTGCTCAGGCTCTTCACTCTTGGGGGAGCACTGTGGTGATCAGACGGACAGGGTGTGTTCTGTTAGCGCTCTGCCACTAACAGGCTCTGACACCCACTTCCCTTCTGTTTCCGCTCCTGCCCCCGTGTCTGCTTTGTCAGTTTAGTTTGTAAGCTATTTGAAGAAGGGACAGCCTCTTGCTATGTGTTTGCACAGCAGTAGTACAGTGGTGTCTCGGTTTCAAGTGGGACCTCACGGTGCTATGGTAATACACAATTGTAATGATTATATTGTGCTGTTGCCATTTCACTAGTTCTCTAGGCACCACTGAATCTTCCAACTGGATAGGACTTGGCTGTGTACTTTCAACAAAACAGGGAGACTAAAACAGGTTTTGGTTATTGTTAAACAAACCTTTGTAGGCCACCTTTTTACATAACAAAGTAAAATCAGGACAATATACCTAATTATTCCTCTTTGCAAGTTGCTATTAAGCATAAAAATCCAGCTATATATTTACAACATGTCATAGTAAACATTTAATGATCTAGGGCTGATTCTGCCAGCCAGGTTGTATGTCACTCAGGAAGTATCCGCAGATAAATCATTGTCTTCCTTTATGGCTGCATTTATGTTACTGATTATTTCATTAAGATGAAAAGTGCATCTCTGTTGAAATGAGTCAACGCATTGAGAGTACTCTCCGACTGAGGTACTACTTCACATAAACAAAGAAGACAACAACAGAGCCATGATCAGCTACCAATTGGCTGACCATTTTCTATCTGCTTACATAAAGATTAAGATTGGGATTCAGGCACTCAATGCTGTTGAAATTTTGGTGCCTCACGATCTTTGGCAGCAATCCCAGCATTAGCCATTAGTGAAATGAAACATTTAAATGTTTACAAATGAAAGGCCGCCTTAGCCGGCATACAGGCTAGAACAGGAACCCCGTGAGCGTGGGATCGTGCTTGCGCTCCTAGGTAGCCAGTGTGGCTAATGGTAGGCTGATCACTGGCCAGAGGCTCTGAAAGGCTATAATCTTGTGATCTCCATCTTTGTTTTTCAAACACTGTTTTGAAGGGCTGATGTTTACTGGGCACAGTCCAGATCCCTCCCAATGGCCTGTCTTGCAAGACTTGTTAAAGCACTCTTTGAAAAAGAGCTTAATATGCATGTGTTTTTTTTTCTTTATAGCAAAACCTGAAGAATTCCCCAAGAAACCCTTGGGGCTGGAGCGTACCCTAAATCTCATGGGTCTGAAACCCACCATTGCAGCAAATGGCCAGAATAAGGTTGCTACTGACCTCGACCCTGACAGAGATGCAAAGCAGCCACCTCTGAACAACATCCCTGCTTATCTGAATGAAACAATAGGTAATGCAAAGGTGGCGAGAAAGGAGAGGACCCCTCCACTGCAACAGGATGGGCCCCCCCCCAGTGGCAACAGATGTGCAACAGCATCCATTAAAGGTCAACCAGCCACACCAAGAGGAAAGTCAGCAGAGAGAAGAAAATCAGATGGAGTCACCAAAGAAAGATGCCAGTGAAACTCCATCACAGGAGCTGTTTCCTCCAGAGGAGAATGAGGCTCAGATCCTCCCAGAGAGCCAGGGTGCACCTTCATTGAGCAGAGAGGCTGTCTTGCAAGAGAGTCCTCAGACTCTGGGTGCAGAGCAATGTAAAGGAGAACTGCAGGAACGTAGCCCTTCACCTTCTGCAGGCAACACAAACCAGGCTGTTTCCCAGGCAGCTCAGTTGCAGGCACTGCAGCAAACACAACCTGAAGGGGCAGCAGTGGACAGCCCTGTAGAGGACGTTGCAGCCCAGAGCTGCAACCCTCAAGTAGATCTGCCCGTCAATCACAATAATATATTGGTAGGTCAGGAGTTGCCAGACCAAACTCAGTCTCTCCCATCCCTTGCCGAACAAAGATCCTCAGAGACTTCTGTGCGAAACGTCTCGAGTCCTGAAGACACAAGCACGATCACCTTTCCTGAGGGGTCACCAACAGGAGGAACTAAGCTGCCTCCAGGGGGGCAGCATCAGCCTCCCAGTACAGAGGTGTTCTCAGCACCAAGACAAAACCTGGCTTCTCCTTGCGACTTGTCAGAGAAAGTACAAGTGCCTGTCTTGTGTACGGAGAAGGCACTCGTTTTTCTCCCTCTTCCTCTCCAAGATGGTAGGCGACGGCCTTCCAACATATCTCAGTACGATAACATATCCGACTTGGAGTTCAGAGAGGAGAACTCTTCTGTGCAAGGGTCCAGTGCTGAGAAACTTAGCAGAGTAGTGCCACAGAACAAAGCAGATTTAAAACCCTCGGTACCCAAGTCAGCATCCATGGGTGAGATTGCAGAACTGGGGATGCACTCAGAAAGGCGCATGGACTCAGCACAGCAGCCAAGAGGACTGAGCCACCCAGCCTTCAACTCACTTCCTCATTGGAATCCTCCTGGTGGCATAGGCAGTGTGCCAATCTTATCTGTGCTTGACTCTGGGGCAGCTCAGCTGGCAGAGGGTCTACACGAACGACCTGTGTCATCCCCCACTTTACAGGGGCAGTCCAGTCCCTATAAAATAGTAAAGACCACCACCCCGCTTCATGTGGTTCACGCTACGGAGCAGGACTTCGTGAACCAAAAAAGAATGGCATTGCCTTTGAAAGAGGACAGTCATCATGGCGGTGCAGCTGATGGAGAGGCACTTCCTGTAGATGCAGAACTTGAGGCCCTGGCTACTAGTCAGCATGTCCAGAAGTCATTAAACGCATTGAGAGAGACACGTACCTCTCTAAGCTCAAGGCCAAAACTACCCCCCAAGGTTGCCAAAGCCCATTCGGAGAACAGTTGCTATTCAGACTGCCCTTCTGCAGTGCAAATGTCCAAATCAGTGACATTTTAGCAGGGGTCGAGGCAAGGAGGGGAAACAAACAATATAATCACATGGTCTATTCATGACACAGCCTGAAGGAGGATTGCAGCTAAACAATACAGCCCAGAATGCAGGCAGGAGGGGATCCTGTGCTGAGTTGTGTTTAGTACGAGTGCTTGGGGGCAATGTTCAGTGTATAGGTGTTGGATCCCTGGCTGCTAGACAGCGATGGTGCCAGGAGGTGGTTAAAAGGTTGGTGGGTTTTTTACTGTGGCCAAATCACAAAGTGCTTTCACTTTTAATTTTCAAAGCCCGTCCTTGCTCATGTGCTGAGAGAGGCAAAGCTGGTTAACATGCTAAATATTTTGAGTAGATCTTTCCTCCATCGTTTTTATAAACCCAAGAGATTGGTCTCCTAAACGAAAGTTTCATTTCTGTTAATCTGGGAATAGACATGATACAGAGGATTTTGAGCCAATCTTGCAAACAGAAAAGCTCTTTGGCCGGGGGGGGGGGCTTGAGGAGCAACAGACTTCTTTACAAATAAATGAGCACTTGGTCAGTGTGGCCAGTAGCATTTTTCAATGGCCTTTGCAGCAATAGATTTTTCTGCAGTGCTAATAATCCTTCAGAGTCCTTCAAACAAAGCTATTGAGTATTCTTACCAGGAAAGCCAGCCTTCCATAAAGTCTATGCAACATCTAGCTTTAGTACAGAAATCCAGGTGAGCAGCACTCATGTCCCATGGGAGCGACTGTGCATCTTTGCACTTTGAATGCAAGGAGCTACTGTAGTGTGCCTGTTCTTAGTTCTCTAGCTCTTCGATTTTCAGTGGGAGATTGCTTGAAGAGTTGAGTATTCTGTGCAGAAGAGCTCTTTTGTTCTTGGTGGGTTTGTTCTGGGTTGCAGTTTTGCTAGGAGTATCAGAAAGTAAAGTCAACTTCTGGAGCAAGCTGAAGGCAAGTTATGCTCCTCCAACCTACAGAAAGTTTGTATTGATGCACTAAACGTTTGTTTGGATTCCTGGAGCTCCTCATATGACTGAGCTGTACAAGTGGGCCAGGGTCAGGGATGGAAGGTTGAAGCAGAGCTGCAATCAGTTTTCCAACCCGTCTGCTTTGTCCTCTTCTCTGTTGAAGCCAGGACAGTGAGTGGGCTCGCTGCCTTACGACTGACCAAAAGGAGAAGAAAGTGGGCCATTGCCTTGCTAAATGACCAATCAGTGTATAGCTGTGGTAATAAAGTGGGATGTATTCGTCTTTGAGCAATGACAGTGCCCGGCTGGTCTTTTGCTTTGATAGCAAGTTGCAAGTGTCTGATAGGATTTGTGAGAGCTTCTCATCAAAATGCCCACACCTAAACTTGTCCCTGCTTTGAGCAATTGACAGAAACCACAAGGAGTTACAAAAAAAGGTGGACAAAGTTCTGAAAACCTTGGCTCTGTTCCTCATTGAATTAATCTGAGTATAAATCAACAGAATTAGAAGCTGCCAAGGCAGGAAATTTTGGCACAAAGATTCATAAGAAGAGGACTTTCCTGTAAATTTTACAGAAATGCTAATGTCTTGCCTTAGAGAATGAAGAAGTTGGTGCAGATTTCTTTTAAAGCAAGCTTACAGCTCATAGAAAAATATTCGGTATTTCTAAATCACAGCATACCATGGAAAAATGGCAGTTGTTTTCTGCTCCAGATGGTTGAATTACTGTAGTACATTAAATAGAGCTGTAGGAGTGGTGATTACATCCCTGCTTTGTCATGGGGAACCTGATACCTCTTGTTTCCATAAAATTATCTATAGGTGATGTCTACTTCAACATCTGAGGATGCTTTGAGATCATACTGTAAGCATTCATATATATACATGTCCCCTAGGCACTATCTAAAGACTCCCTTAGGGAGCAGAAATATACTACAAGTCTGGTCCAGTGGCCCTGGAGACCAATGGAAAGACTCCCATTACTTTGATGGGTTTTGAACCAGCTCTTAAATGTATGTCTTAGAGATTAAGGCCAGAAGGGACATGCAGATCATCTTTAATCTGACCATCTGTATGTTAGTGGCTGCCAACACCACCCAGCACCTACACACTAAGCCCAACAAACAAAATTATATCAAAGTATTGCAGCCCATGGGAGACTAGGCTATTCTGTGCCACAGGCAGAGAACAGAAAATGGAAACGATTTGGTGAGGTACACCCAGATAATCCCAGCAAGTGTCCTGCACCCACATGCTGCAGGGAAAGGCAAAACAAACAAAAAACCAAACCAGGATCTCTGCCAACCTGACCTGGGGGAAAATTTCTTCCTGATCCCACCTACGGTGATCATTTAGACCCTTGAATATATGAGCAAGATCCAGTTGTCCAAGCACCTGAGAGAGAGAATGTTTGGTCCCAACTCAAAGCCCTGGTCATCACCCTGTCCAGTGTCCTGGCTCCCGCCAAAGGTCAACTCCTCTCCTGCCCCCCCTCCAGAATACATTGGTGGGGTAAGGGGGCAGTAATTCCTTTCTGACCCCCCCCCCACCTGTGTGTGGTAGTTACATGTCAGTGTAAATCACAGCTCTCTAAGGAAGCTCACCATTTTTATCTCTCGAGAGGTGGTCTGAGGACACCAGCAGCTCCTCTTCTAATCCTTGTTCTCCCATTTACTTCCTCTTTGGCCTTGCACACATCATACAGCCTCTCTGCCTGTTCTTCCCATCTGTGAAATGGGAGTAAGCACACATGCCGTCCTACCTCACAGGGGTGTTGTGGGGATGTATTAGTTTTAATGTTTGTAAAGTGCTGTGAGGGGTAAAAGTGCTATATAAATGGTAAGTATTATGAATGAGACACCACAGGTCATTTTCCTTTGGAGGGAAATGGTGCTTCAGCAGAGGTCATTTGCCAGTAGTTTGGAGAGAAACATGTTGTGTATAATACCTGAACAGTATTTCAACAGCATGAGCAATATCCTTTAGTTAGGAACCGTGTGCTTTCCCCTTTACCTCTAGAAGCCGGTGGGCAATGGAAATCATTAATGTAGCTACAGCCTCCCTCTAGGCTTGGATTTTATATGTTGGGGTCTGTTTTCTCCTCTAAGTGCACGTGTAAATGCCACAAACCTGAACCTGAAACAGGACTAACTCGGCTCACACATCTGACAGGACATTGGATCCCTTTGCCTTCATTTTTCTGCTAGCCTGTCCTTCCTCCCACCATGTCTATTGTTTGTTCTGAGATATTTAGGCAAGGTGAGGTCCGAGAGGGAGCGTACTTCCTGTTCTCATGAACGGTCTCACTGGGAGAGGCCAGCCAGGCTAGTTCCAAGTGTGTATTCTCCAAGAGTTAGCTGGGTTTTTCTGACCTTCCATCTCAGAGGGAGTGGCTGGAATATAGAGAAAGTCTTCTCCTAAAATAGGAGTCAAAGTGGAAGTTTAGGGCCTGTTCCAGAACCTATGGAAAGACTCTGATGGACTCTAGTGGATTTAGAATTAGCCTGCTAATGATCCCTGTAACACTGTACAGCAAAGTGCGTTAGGATCATCTTCCTCTTAGTTTAAATAAAAACAGACAAACCTTCCCCCGCCCCCGGGGCCAGCATTGGTGGCCACAGGTCACAGACTATGCTCCTCCATAGTCTGAGCATCCAGGTATTATTGTGAATGGAGACTTCTAGTCCTCATGTGCCATCAGTGCCTATAATGGCTCCCATCAGTTGGGAACCTCCTGCCCTGCTCCAAACTGGTTCATTTGCTGCCTTTTGGACTTACTCCAAAACGTGAATAGCAGGCAAAACCATTTCCCTGATCTGGACCCACATGTGTTTTTGAGGGGGAGTGAGAAGCAGTTGCTACAGCAGTGTGACTCTTTCCCCACAACTATAGATGATGCTGTCAATTAACATAACGTGTGGAGACTCGAGACTCTTTCCGTCGTCAGTGTCTTTTCACAATGGCTTTACTGACTACCTTGCAAGTCAGCATTTCAGAAGCAGAAGCAAGAAACAATTATGGGAAAATGTAAGTGGTTTTACAACTTTTATCCAGTCGTTAATTCGTGCCCTTGTACTGGTATGGAATGTGCAGACATCCTGTCTCCTGGCCTTGGGTGACCCTGTACCAGATCTGTAGGCCTTCCCTGCTCCTTGGACGTAATGGCCAGGATTTTCAAACATGACTAGTAATTTTGAGTGCCTACCTCTGAGACACTTGAGAAGCCTGATTCTCAGCATGCAGCCTCTGAAAATCAGATCTTTCCAAGATCTCTTAAATTGAAAACTCAAAATCACTGGTGTTCACAATGCTCCTTCCCCTACCCCAGCTATCACCATTTCCAGGGCACCTCAGACTGCTGAACTGAGGCCTGTTGCTGATGTATGGCTAGTAAGCCTCTCTCTCATTCCCAGCCCTCATGACTTGAAGCTCATGCAGGCTTTGCACAAACTTGCCTTGGCCGGTTTCAGTTTTCTCAAGTTCATGTACCCTGGCTCCCACTATCAGGATAAAGTTTTTGAGCAGGTATTGAGAGAACACGGTTTGCTATCTCTTTGCTGTGGGGACTTCCTTTGTATGATTCATGGCGTGTCGGGGCATGAGTCCATGCTTGCAAATAAGCTGCATTAAGGTGACTCACTGTTTCCTGTCGTTTGATTTGATTTCTTAGGGCTCCCCGGTTTCATCTATAGCCAGAACCTCGTGGTTTAGCCCAAGAGTCAGGGAGTTGGGTCGATTATGGTGTGACCCATTGGCTGTGGGACCTGATAGAACAGGGGTTTGCAACCTGTGGCTTCAGAGCTGCATGTGGCTCTTTGGCTGGCCCCAATCTAAAAATATAACAGCAGCATTCAGATATAGACCGAAGATGGGTTGGTTTTTTTTAAAAGAACACTCACCAATGGCATCGCTGCTGTTGGCACACTGGGCACAGGCCCCAAATGTGGCGCAGAGTGCCCTGAGCTGTGCTGGAGTGCTGGGACTGGCGGGGCCATTTTAAATCTCCCATCCTGCTCTGCTCCCAGGCACGTGGCCCAGGACGGAGCAGGGTGGGAGATCTGAACCAGCTTCAGCCAGCGTCTGGAGACTTCCCTCTCCAGCACATATAAGGGCTGGGCTGGGGGTGGCCCAGGGGGGCAGGGAAGGGGCTTGGTGCATGGGGAAGAAGTGGGGGGGGGGCCACCAGGTGCCAGCTGTATGGGGCAGGAGGCTGGGGGTGGGGAGTGGCCATCCCAGGCATGGGAGTGCAGGCCACGCCACTGGGAAGGCAAGGGCCAGGGGTGCAGGGCTGCATGGGGCCACCAGGAGGGCCAGGGGTGTGGGGCCTGGTGGGGGGTGGGCACACAGGAAAGGCCAGAGGCAGGGGGAGACTATACCCATTGCAGCTCTCAAAATACTTAGTTATTGAAGGAAATTCCAAAAAGGGCTCTGCTTATCCTTCAGGCTGCTGAGCCCTGTGATAGAACAAATATCTTGACCGCTCGAGTTCAAGTCACACAACTTAGCAAAACTGAGTGAAACGTGGCAGGGCAGTGCTGGAGCCCAGATTCTACCTGGCAGGCAGAGCTTCCCTGGGTCATAAAAGCAACCTGAACTTTATTAGGGAAAACCCCCTTCTAACCATTTTTGTGTTAGACGCAGCAGTTCATCAGACCCAGTCACAGCCCTGATTTTTTTTTTTTTTAATTTTGTATAGGGTGTTTCAAGTGTGGAAAGTTGTAGCCGATCACTTCCTAAAGCCCCAATCCTGCTGTTTCTTACCTATGTGGTTTCTCAGTTGCCCCACTCGGGGTGACAAGCACAAATGCTCTTGGATTTTATGTAGTCCTGTGCTGCCCTAGATGGAGCCAGTTGCTGTAGATTGGAGCAACGCCTTGTGTATAGTACATTTTGTTTGTGAATGTAACTTTTTACATACCAACCAGCTTAAATCTTTCCATTTCAAACTGTTGTTGCAAGTGACCGTGTCAGGCCCACGCACTACTGCAGCGGTTTATGCACTTGCAGGTATCCGCCTTGGCCTCTGTGTTCCAGTTCTTACACTGCACCCATCACTATGCTATCTGGACTTGAGAAGGAGCTATATGGTAGCAGTGATAGGAATAATAGCACCCAGCCTCACATGTAGGGTGGGAGCAGGAGGGAAGTAGAGAAGAAAGAAATGAGAGATCCTTCCGAGTGGCACCAGCCAAAAAGACTCATGCAGGGGGGAACAAATGGTGCGTGGCTCCCAGGATGCCCTCAATCAGCTGGAAAGCCTATGTTTCATGCAAACTCAGGAAAACAGCTTCCTCCCCCAAGATAATGTTGACATAGCCAAAATATAGTTTTAGTTTTAAAAGGGAACAGCAGGAGTTTGGGGGGGTTTGTTTTGTTGGTGAACTAGCACTTTGAATAGAGGTGCTGCAGTGATGTGGCAGGAATGCAGCACCAGAGTTCTGGAAACAGTCCTGTTGTTGAAACTGTAATCTTTGCCTTTCAGTGTACTGGAAGCTGGTGTGTCTCCTTGGTGCACTTTGAGAAATCTCCCAATGTTTGGCTTTTATTTTCAGTTGCTTATTCTTGTTTACAAGATGGAGAGTTTCCTCTCTGAGTCTCTTATGTAGTATTACGACGACTTTAAACCATTGTTACATGCTTACTTTTTGTAAGGTTGTTTGGAAAGCAAAATACTCATTCCTTTTTACTGGACAGAGTCTGATGCTGTGTTTTACATGGGTATAATAACAACTTAAAAAGTTTAAGCATAAACAGCTCCAGTGTGTTTATTTCTAGTGCAGCCCACCACAACTCCTCCTCCTATTTCTCAAGGCCATGGCACTCACTGCTAGTTCCACTGTGTTGGGAAACTTAACATTCGGAGTCCGTGTCCTTGGACTTCAAGCCTCCTGGTTTTTTAGCACAAGTGAAAGTGTACAGTGCCTGCTGGTCACTAAGGCAGTGCTGTCGGCTCTGTGGCTCTGTTCTGGCTATGATGCACTTGGGCGGAGCTGAAGGGCACACCTCGGGAAATGCCATTCATGCTGGGAACTGGCTACTCACAATCTCTGAAAAAGAGATTTTAACAGCTGCTGTGTTCTCTATGTCAGTGTCGTAGTAGGCTGTGCATGCCTCCCTTTAGGAACAGTACCCCTAGTTTCAAGTTGCCTCCTATAGGAATCTTAACCCCAGCTTGGGGACTCCTCCCTCTAGCAACCCTACACTCACATCAGGGACCCAGTGGAGGGTTACTGCATCAGCGGATTGGGCTTGTGCCCACAGACCCACAGGAACTAGGGGGCCTCCGTGCGGCTGGCATAGAGTGGGGTGGGGGCTGGCCTTCATGCTCCTACCTCTGGGCCAGTTGGTCTGCTCCCGTGCATCATCCTGGCTCGGCCTCTGGTCTGCACTGGAAGCTGCACCCTATGTGTCAGTCAGCTCTGCCACTTCCAGCGTTAGCCCACCTGGAGAGGGCCAGGGCCCTAGACTGGAGGGGTACTGCAGGGGGGGGGAGGCACAGGTAGGGGAGGCTCTGAAGCTGCTAATGTGCCACAGTGGGGACCCATCCCTATAGGAACCCTAACTCTAGATTGGGAACCACTCTCTATAGGAACCATATTTCTAGGCCACTGCACAGCCAGCAGCTGTAGCCAGTCGCATGCACGAGATCCCCTTCTCCATCCCACAACCGACCTGCTGGTACATACAGGATAACTCCCTGCAGCGGAGCCATGACTGTGCCTCTGTTTTTAATACCCTCTAACCGGGTCATGGCTGCTTCAAACACAGACCGTCTTGTGCTGGGGCCTGGGAGGCAGCTGGAAGCTAAGGAGCAGGATGGAGGCAAACATCACCCACACCAGTGCACCCAGACACCCGCACATCGGTTTTAGCATAGCCTGCATCCCCCGCCATAATACCGCAACACAGCCAACAGAGGGCGCCACAGCCGCACTAAGCCCGCAGCGTGTTCCAGCCCCCAGCGCGGCCATGCCTGGCACAGGGCGCCCGTGAGCGCGGCTCTCCACGCGGACAGGGCTCGCGCCACAAAGCTCAGCGTGTTCCCCTGCTCCCGCATGGCACGAGACATAGTATAGCCCATCCCTGCTCCTGCCTTGGGGGCGCTGGCTGGGGCAGGAGCTCACACCAGTAGCCTGAGGCGGCACAGACCAGACCGGAGCGAGCATGTCTCACCTGGAGCCCAGTCTCAGGGCGGCTCAGTGGCTCCCTGCAGCCCGGGCCAGGCGGCAGAAGGACCCAAGCGCGGTTGCTGCACCACCCACTGCGGCTCGCAATTTGAGGGCTATGTCCCAATCAATGCGTCAGCACTAAATAATTGATGCTAAGTGGCGGCTGGCGGGGAGCCAAGCCAGAAAGCAAAGCTTTGGGAGCCAGCATCTGGGCTGCAGCAAGGCGAGGAAGCGCAGTGCCCCACTCCACGTGACTGGAACACTTGGAAGCCATTGGCTCCTGCAGCCTGCTCAACCCCTGCAAAGGGCAGCAGAGCGGGGCACAGCAGGGCCGCCCCGCCCCCAAGATAAGAGAGGGCTGCCGATGAAAGAAGCCGCTCAAAAGCTGTATGGACGTAACACCTGTCCAGACTCACTGGTCTCTGCTTCTTGGGCATGATCAGCCTCAGGTGGGAGCTCCTCCCCTCAGCTCTTTCCCAGAGTATGGGGGGAGGAGCGTCTCCCTGCTGCCACATGCTGTACTTTGCTTTCCTATCTTCAAAGCGTCTGACGAAGTGGGATTTTCTCCCACGAAAGCTCATGCAATTAATAAATCTGTTAGTCTTTAAAAGTGCCACAAGACTCTTTTGTCTTTCTGAGCATTTGAAGTCAGCCTCCACTGGGTATCCCTCCACTCTTGCCTTGTTCCTGGGCAATCTGGTGCCCACACCTACTGTGAGCTCTTTGAGGTAGGGACCCACCGCTCAAGCTGGGGTTGGACAATACCACAATGGATATATGAGATTAGCTGGAGGGCCTAAATGCTACTGGTCTACCACTACCCAACCCGGCAAGCTGCCCTGCTGCAAGCAAGGATCACTAAATGGGACTTACTCTGCATTCTACCATTGGGGGCTGGGAAAGGAAGGCAAACACCAAGAAATGTAGGCATCTTATGCCTAGTCTACTCTGGTGGATAGACTTACCTGCTCTGAGGCCAGAGCCTAGTGTCTGAGCCCAGGAGGAGCAAAGAAGTGTGGTGGAGGTGGGTGGGGGGAGCTACCATTTGATCAGATGGTTCCACAGGGCAGTAAGCTGGCCCAGGAGCCAGAGAACTTGTTTTCTCTGGCCTGGTTCTTCCTCTTGGCACAGGCCTGCACGGTGCACTGCAGCACAGCCTTTGCCCCAGTTCAATAACAATCTCCCTTCCAGCGAGCAACCAGATGCTTCGGCAGCAGGAAGTGAAATCCTGTCATAGTACTTAGCTACCACTCCTGTCCTGCTGCACGTTCCTGGTCCTTTCTCCTCCCTCCCATTGGTCCTGTGTGCACTAGGGTGACAGGAAAGCCCCAGGCTGTAAGTGAAGCCAGGGCAGTTCAGTCATTTCATGGCCTGGCTTTAAGAACAAAAGAGCCTGAGTCACCCACCACTGTGGCAGCCAGGACCGACCCAAGGCGCAGCTTGGCACCCAGCTCCTCTGTGTGACATGCTCATCCTTCCTCCAGCACAGACCCTGATAAAGATCACCAAGGCGAGCAACCGTCTTTCTACACCCATTGCTCGTGCCTGCAGCTGCACTCTGCAGAACGGAGACCAGGTTCAAAGCCAGAGGGGCCTGGGCAGGGCAGGTGGAGGGCTGTCAGATACGCAACGTGTGAGCATCATTGCTCAGCCTGGGCCCACCTTGGCTTGTGGTCTAAGCCTTCCTGTCTTGGCCAGTTTTGTTCTAACAGCCTTGCTGCATAACAGCCTCAGTGACACATCTTGGGGTAAACAAGCCCAAGGGCCCAATGCCTGTTTGTGGGAGGAGTAAATCACAAACCTGGCCCATTTCGTGTGGCATTTAGACAAAGCGAGGAACTTGGCACCCAAACCACAAGTGGTCACAGGATTTCTTTGCTCAGCAATTCCATGTGCATTAAGGGGCAAACAAGCAGTGGCTGCCGCCCTAGTCCGGCAGCAAGGTAGGGGCCCAGGTGAGCTGGCTGATGCACAGAGCGCTGTGGCAAAATTTCACCATAGACATAGGTATGTTGCACTATCATGCAAGCTGGAGGCTTCATGGATTTTGCCTTGGCATTCACTCCCTCCCCACACAGCAAGTTCTTGCAGCTGCTCTCAAATGGGCTACATACTGTACACAGTCCTAAGGTGGGAACCCAAATCTGTCAGTCTTCAGAGAGGCCAGTCTGCTCCTGGAGGTCTTGAACCTTTTCTTCTTGGGTAATGCCTCCCTCTGCACCAGCATTCACCCCCCCCCCCCCGCCCCCAAAATTACCCCCCACTCCCCCCCCCAACCTCAATTAGTGATCATCTTGGCTCCACGGCCCCATGCTGAGGAACCAGGAAGCCAACAAATCAGATCACATTTCCTGTGGATCTGGTCTCTGCTCACACTCCAGGGAGGACAGAAGAAAGGTTGGGACTGGGCAGTGAACCGCTCCCTTTGCTCCCTGCCGTGCTAGCATGCACACAGCAGGAAATGCAGCCAGGCTAAGCTTGATTGCCTGATAGGAGGCAGCTGTGTAGCCACAGGCTGAGCAGCCTCCCAGCAGTTTGATTTGCCCCTGAGCTGCAGCTGTCCTACAGCCCCACACAGGCCTTAGAGGGGTGGGAGGCCAGAGGGGAAAGGAGTCAGAATTATAGTAACAGTGCCTGGCTCCCTGCCCCCCCAAGGTGCTGACTGGCCTGTATCGTGATGGGAGATTCTAATGCTGTCAATCAGGCACTGGTGACTGCACCCCTGCCGCTCTCTGTCACCTTTTGGGTCCCGAGGGAGACAGAAGAGCAGGGCAGGGAGCAGATGCCAACCTGACTGAGGGTTCCCTGGAGATATTGCAGTGGGTAGTCAGACAGCAGGGGTGATGGGGAAGGCCCTCCCCAGCTCCCAGGAGGTCTTTAGTAAGGAGCAAGCTGGGGGTCCATCAACAGCTCCTACAGAGACTGGGAAGCCTGGAGCCTGGGATTAGGGCTTGGTACCATAAGCCCAGCTGCTGCTCTGGCTGCATTCCTGGGCACCTCTGAATGGGTAAGCAGGGGGGCCAGCTGGGACAAGGTGACCTAGGTCCTGTGACTGGCACCCAATGTGGCAGGGGAGGCCCAGGCAGCCTACATGGCCCTGAACAAGGGACAGGCCTGAAACTAGGCGGTAGTGACAGTGGCCATCCTGAACCAGGTAGGGCTGTCTGTAGATTGGTACCACCAGAAGCTTCAGGTGGGGAGGTGGAGGGGGATGGAGGTCACTGTGGCCATGTTTATTTGCCTCGACAGTGAGGGATTGAGCCATACAGTGGCTGCACCCCTCTACCTGGTCAGTGGAGGATATTATGGATGCACTGGTCCTAGAAGTGTTTTGATAGGGACTCCTGGACCCTGCCCCTTTGGGTACGGTGACACCAGCCTGCCACAGAAGAGCCACACCATCAAACAGTCAACAAAATGGACAATAAACCATGTAGCCATGCTAGCCTCTCTTTTCTATGGGTGTCTAATGAAGAGTTGACCACAGAAACATTAAGTAACCTGAAAAATTTCATCGGTCCTGTCTCCATTCTCTTGTAAAGGTCCACGGGCATGTCGCCATCATGAACACCCTTGGAAAAGCAAAAACCACACTGGTCATAAAGCTTTGCTTAGATGGACTGCTCATGTTGACAGACTAGGCAACAGCAGACAGTCCTGAAAGACGTTCTTCCGTGGCCAGCTGCAACACAGAAAGCATAGGAGGACAACAGAAATGCTTCAAAGCCACCCATAAGCAGAATCTCACCTCATGCAGCCCTAAACACTGACAGACTGAAGAAATAGCCCAGATTGATGTGAATGGAGAGCAATTAATAAAGACTGTAAACCATGTGTAAAACTGATGTGAGAAACAGACAGAAAGAGGGCCAGCCTCCCCCCCACCCAAGACTTCTGTGGGAGCTTACATAATCTGTTTGCCACCTTGCTCCTCACCACCAGACTATTCAGCCACAAGAGAGGACAAGTGACACCATGACATCATCAGATACAGACAGCCCCACGGGCATACTGCGCTAGCTTTAATCTGGCCGGCACGGCTAAAAACAGCAGTGCTAAGCACAGTACTGCCCCGAGCACCGAGCACACACTTGGGGGGCCAGCCATGGTGTCCCTGCTATTTTTAGCTGTAATAACTATATTAAAGCTTCCCGGTGCATGCCTGTGTGTGTAGTAAGGACACGTCCAGACTGCATGCAGGCATAGCCTGTGTGTGTCGGACACCCAGCACAGCAGGGTCCTTGGATTCAGTCAGTCGGCTGCTGGTTCCTCCCTGAAAGTGCACTGGTGGTCTACAGATCTGAGTTCTCGCTGAAAAACTAACACCTAGGCATTTAACAGGGCTGCAAAACCATGCCCCGAGTTAATGGCTGCAGCCCCCGCTATGAGCGCGGAGCTGAGCGCTCAGAGGCGTAAACTGTCCCTAGCATCACAGCAAAGGGTTGACTTGGCTAATTGAGGGTATGTCTACACTGCAAAGAGAAACCTGAGCCACCACACCTCATTGCCAGGCTCAAGTGACTCTGGCTTGCTGGACTTGGGCTGTGGGGCTAAAAATAGCAGTGTAGACACCTGGGCTCTGAAGCCCGGCCTGAGGGAATATTTCCGAGCCCAGGCGGCAGCCTGAGATGAGACATCTACACTGCTACTGACCCAGGCTTGGATGCAGAGCCGCAGGCTTTTCTTTGCGGTGTAGACGTACCCTAAAATGTCACCACTGTTAACTGTTTCACTCCCCATGTAGGAGGGTCAGTCACAGCTCTGCAGGAGCTCCCGCCCGGCTCCTGGACCGACTTGCCACTGAAGGTAGCAGGGGGGCCTGCCGTGTGCCCTGTGCACTCCACCTGGGTCCCTCGGCAGTGGCTCCCTTCTGCAGCCAGTGGGAGGGGAGATCGGTGCTTCTCTCCATCTGGCTTCAATAGGAACTCCAGCGCCTACGGACCCAGGTGGAGAGCTTTGCTGTGCTCCCTACAAGGAAGCCCTGATCTCCCATCCCCTTGGCTGCAGCAAGGAGCCTGCATCTGTATTTTAGCCACCTGGCAAAGCACCTCCCTTCTGCAGCCAGTGGCAGGGAAGCGGTGGGCCAGTCTGAAAGCCCCCGCAGGCCACTGTTGACCCCTGGGGCACAGGTTGGGAAGCACTGATATACAGTGAGTGGTGCTGGCTTCTTTGGATAATTCACAGGGTGGTGCTTATTTAGTGGGTGGAGCATGGAAAAGTACCCATCCCGATCCCTGCTGGGGCCTTTGTGCACTCATGGAACGTAAGGAATCATCTCACTCCATTCCCCTGCAAGGAGGCCTGGCTCAGTGACACCCGACCGCTGGCAAACACCCTGCTTGCTTGGATCCAGTCCCAACGGGTGTGCATGGCAGCCTTTCAAAGAACACATCCAGCTTTATCCCAGAGGGGTCGCAGCAGACAAACATACAGGCGCGTCAGGACACAAAGCAGGTGAGCAGGAAAACTGGGGGGGGAAGCACCTTTTGAAAGAAAATTTAATAACTTTTCAATGCATCGCTTGGGTTGGTCCAGCAGCTACAAACCCCTTCCAGTACAATCAAAGCCACATTAAGTGCATGTGGACTATTGACCTTTAACCTTATTAGTGGTTGCTGAGCGTCTGGTTTGGGTCTTAGGAGAAGCTTTAATATAGTAAATAGATTCCTTTTGTTCTTGACCATACAAGGTAGAGTCACAGATTTACATACACATGCAATATATGGTACTACCACAAAATCCTAGCTGTACATGCATAGTGGGGTTGCAGTTAGTCTGCTGCAGTCAAGGATAGTGCTAGCAGGAAGCAGAGACAGACACATGTATGGCAGAGGGGCCCTGTCCTGCCTCCAGAACGTACAAACATTTCACACAGTCATGTGGATGAAAACAGCCCTGGTAACACCCAGAGGGGCCAAATCGATGCCCTGACTGTGTACAAAAGTCTCCCATGACTCCCCTTGCCCCCAAGACCTGACACTTTGGGGAGTGAAAAGAGCTCCCGGTGCTGGCTCAGTTACACACAAGGCTTAGGATTCACATCAAATGTGACCCCACTCCCCATGCACCAGGTTTACATACATGCTTTCTCAGCCCCACGTGGCACACGTCGAAGACCACCATTCCCCCAGCACTTTTAGGACAGTCCCAGGCATGCCAGGAACTCCCACCAGGCCAAAACTCAGCTCCCTGTGAAGAAGGGGCAAGAGAGGGAAGCATCATAGCTGTGTTGGGGAAGACAAAGGCAAATTCCCGTCTCTGGAGCAGAATACACCTCACAAAACCAGAGCAACAAACCATGGGAGCTGGTGATTTTCAGATAGTGTAGGACCTACCATAAAGAGAGCACCTCCATATTTACCCTTAAATCCCAACCTCACCCCAACCACTATTCTAGAAAAATCACCTTGCCCAATTTTGCACAGAATGACCATCCTAATTCTCCCTCTCCTACTATAGACTGGCAGTAACCATGGATAGGACCTTTCTAGGGGGTTGCTTTAAGATTTTCGCTCTTGCGCGACCCAGGGATGGTCATACTGGTCCCCACAGCCTTTTCTTAAAGCAAGGTACACTGAACTCCAGGACAGTTATTGATGGGTTATGCTTAGCCACTTTTCAGAGCCACCCTCAAGTCTATTGGCTGCCCCAGCTTCAAATCTGACTGTCTTTGCTGTCTGCCAGCAGGACCTTGACCAATTAAGGGAGCAGTTCACGACCTGCCCTCTTCCCCACTTGCACGCCCTCCACCCACAAATCAGCAGCAGCAGCCACCTCTGAAGGAGGATAGAGCCACACAGACCATTTGTTGAGACCATCAAATAATAATTTACTGTGATGTAATCTGTGGCTTTGTACAGTTGCTTGGAGAGGAGGCAAAAGGAGACAGGGAGGGGGGGAAAAAGTCGCTTGTCACAACCTTGATGAAGTTCGAGATAGTCTGTGCAGGGCTCAAGATACCCTCCTCCTCCTCCTCGTCTCCCTCCTCCCCCACGCTCCTCCCCTGAATCCATTTGCTGCTGCTTTTGTTTCACCTCTGTCCGTGTGCTCTGCACAGTGGAAACCCCTCCAAGTCTCAGTCTGGTCAACTGAAATAAAAAGGGGGAAGAGAAATGACAGTCAGCTGCTATTCTTATCCTAGCCGCTCTGGCCCTTCCGAGCCTGTTCCCATTGCCTCCTGTAGACACTGCACAAGGCTCGGGGGAGCCCACACGAGGCTGGGAGAACCCATTCATTTTTCAGTGGTTAGGCCCCACTCGGCAAACACAGATGCGCTTGACTTTAAACATGCTCAAAGCAGCAAGAGTTTTGCTGAATGGCACCTTATGCTGGGATTTGGGTCCATAAATCCCACTGGCTCCTTTTAAAACTCCCGCCTTTATAAATAAAAGGGCCATTTTAAGGCTGATAATGAGTGTGCTGCTCCTGAGCCCTTACAGGGCATATTCCACCCTTAGATCCCCCTGCATGGGATAAAGGCGGACAGGTCGCATCTCCCTCCCCCAGATGGGGAAACAGACAGAGCCAGCAAGGCCAACATTTCCATACTGATGGCTAAAATGTGGTGCCAAAGGCCAAGCCTGAAATGCATGTGATCTGATTGGCAGAGAAGTTGTGGACATGCAGCTCCTCTTGGCTTCAGGGGACACTGGGGGTACTCAGCCCGTCTGATAAATTAGGTCCTGCAGTGAGTCAATCAATCAATCCCAGGCATCTTGACTCCCAGTCAACATCTGGGCCTCTCTCCCCCACTTCTGAGTTTACTCTCCTTCTATGCTTGGCCTTTGCCAGATACCGAATCTAAAGGGAGCCGGGAGCCCAGGTTCTAATTTCTACCTCAGCCATTGACTTGCTGGCATCATGGGTAAACCACCTCACTTCTCTGTACCTCAGTGTACCCATAAAAATGGGTGTACTGCCCTGCTCTACTTCACAGGGGCACTGCAAGACCCATGGTTAATACAGCTCTGATTTAACACCTCTGCTGTCAGTCACTTCTGCACACAGGGGTGGTGCCCTGGAGCATTTTGAGATAACACGTCAGAAAGACACTCGCCCAGATAAACGCTGAATTGTGTTGGCGCTGCAAACAAATACAGAAAAAGAGGCTCCGCTTTCCTCTGCATAGAGGAAAAACCAGCCAGACACCCTGCAGCATCATGTGAGCTTCTGCTGTCTCTCCGGTATTGAAGAGCCAGTTTTCTGTCACTGCAGGGAAATGAGGAGGGCTCTTCATTGCAACTGGGACCTGGGTAACTCACAGAACAGTTGGATCAGAACATTTTTAAGGCCCCTTTGGAAGAGTGTCAATGTCTGCGATGGACTTCAGACCTCTCTGCTTCAGAAGCACAATCCCGCCTGGTGAGGCAGAGGGGAACAGTCATTTTGGGAGATCTTTGGGGCTGTGTGTGTGCATTCAGCTGAATACAATCACTGCCAGAGCACAAAACAACCCCACCACTCATATCTCCATGCAGACCAAATGCTCCCAAACATCTGGATTATCTGAACATCTGGAAGCTCCTGTAACAATAGCTGCACTGGCCTCAGCATGAGGATCAGTCCCACTGGAAGATACCATGCAGGATCCACTCTCCCCTCCATGGGGCAGGGCTGGGTGTGCCACTGTTTTTGTTTAGAGCAGAAATCCCCAAACTGCTGGGGAAAAGAACACATGGCACCTCTGGAGGGCACAGCAGGGCCTGGGCCAGCCTCTGCAGAGGTGAGGATGCCCCACCCAGCACCACTCCACCCCCATTAGCTGCAGCACTGGGTCCTAGCTCCCAGCCAGCCATGGCTCCTGGCCTGGGTCCCACTCCATTTGCAGCACTGGCCCCCAGGACCTGAGGGGAAGGGCAGAGACCAGGTGGGAGAGGGACAAAGGGGGGGGGGGAGGGACAACCCCAAAAGTTTGAGGTTAAAAAAGAAGGAATGTGATGGGGGTTGAGGAAAACCTCCATCAGAGGCTGTGCATTGAGACACAATGGAGGACAACAGCTGCCACCTCTCTTCCCCCCAACTAAACCTCTTTAGCAGTGTCCCTGGACCTGGATAATATCAGCTTTTCCCCCGGGAATTTAGTACCTGCTAAAGGAGATGCAGGAACCAGTCTTATCCAGGGAAGAGGCACATCACGGACAGCAGCAATGCATGCTTCCCCCACTACCATGCTTCAGCCCCAGCCCTTATGAGTAAGAGGCTAGTTCAATTTCCTTGGCCCATTCAGCCTTTGCTCCTGCTGAGACTCTGGCAACGGAGCCCACTATCAGAGTGGTTTTAGTGAAGGGGAAAGTTGGCCAACAGGAACTGGACTAAGGCCACCATGATCATTCCATGCAGGCCGCCAGAGAGCCAATGGCAGCCTTCGCGCAATGCCATCCAGGGCTGGCATCCACAGGTCAGCGACCCTTCCACTAAATCAATAGCTTAAAAGGGGAAATCCAGACCCGTCGCTCTTGCTAGTATCTGGGCAAACAGCCCCTTCGGGACACTCTTGACACACCTACACTGGAGAGAGGAGGTCGATTCCAGCTCGCGGAGACACGTCTCTAGAGCAGTAGAACTAGCAAGCTACAAAAAGAAGGGTAGCTGCAGTGGCAGGAGGAACTATGTACCCAGGGGCTCAGATGGGATCATACCTGGATACCCACATGGGCTGCTGTGGCTACACTTCTGTTTTTAGCACACAGCTCAATCACAGCTAGGACGTGTGTCTCCTCAAGCTGCAAACTGCAGCTCCAACTCCAGTGCAGACACACCCTGCGTTTCAAATGCCTTTGGGGAAGCATCTAAATGGGAAAACTCTGAGAAGCAAGGGACCGGTGATGTGAAGCATACTTGTAATGACTCTGTAATGGTCTGACCTGATCCTATGACTTATGCTTCCCTGCATTTATTTTCCTCCCATTCATCTGTACTTCTCCATCTTCAAGCACCTGACGAAGTGGGATTTTCTCCCACGAAAGCTCATGCGATAAACAAATTTGCTAGTCTTTAAAAGTGCCACAGGACTCCTTGTTTGTTTTGCTGAACTAGACTAAAACAGCTCCCCCTCTAGAACTAAATCAGTTTTAGTTGCCTTTTCTGTAGCTTTTCCAATTCCAATACATCTTTTTTTGAGATGGGGTGACCAGATCTGCACACAGTATTCAAGATGCAGTCAAATCATGGATTTATAAAGAGACAATATTATTTTCTGTCTTATTATTTATCTCTTTCCTAATGATTCCCAACATTGTTAGCTTTTTTGACTAGTATTGCATAGAGTGGATGTTTTCAAAGAACAAGCCAGAGTGATCCAAGTCAATATCCAAGACCTCCTTTCCTGAGTGGTAACAACTAACTTACACCCCATTGTTTTATATTTACAGGTGGGATTAAATTTTCCAGTGTGCATTACTTTGCATTTATCAACACCAAATTTCATCTGCCATTTGGTTGCCCAGTTCACCCAGTTTTGAGAGATCCTTTTGTAACTCTTTGTGGTCTACTTTTGACTTAATTATCTTGAGTAGTTTTATATCCTCTACAGATTTTGCCACCTCACTGTTTGCCCCTTTTTCCTGATAATTTATTATTATGTGGAACAGTACTGACCTCGGTAGGGACACCATTATTTACCTCACTCCTTTCTGAAAACCGACCATTCATTCCTACCTTTTGTTTCTTATTTTTTAACCAGTTACTGATCCTTGAGAGGACCTTCCCTCTTATCACTTACTTTGCTTAAGAGCCTTTGGTGAGGGACCTTGTCAAAGACTTTCTGAAAATCTAAATACTATCTACTGGATCACTCTTGTTCACCCCCTCAAAGAATTCTAGTAGACTTAGAGCAACTTAGAATCAGAAATCAGTCCCAGACTGCTTATCCAGTCTGCTGTGGGGACACAAAAATCAGTGGATGGATGTAATTTTCATTGTGGGTGGGGGGGAGTTTCAATGAAATAATTTCAACCTGCTCTTCTTGCAGTCTGGTACCTTGTCAATCAATTCTTGCCATTGACATGCCTCTGACAGCAGCCTGCACCCATTCTGGCACCCCTTCGACTTACCTTGGTCATGATATCACACATTTACAGTTCATGCAGCCAGGGCCACTTTCATCCGGTGGATTCAACTTGCGTAATTTGTGCTGACGGATCTCTCGCACTAAGGTATAGAAAGCATCTTCAACACCCTGGAGGGAGGCACAACAGTTTGCTCAAAGCAGATCTCAGACACACTGAAAAAGGATGGTGGAGGGGGCAGCTGGATCTAGATGACCACTAGAAGTCCCCTGCACAGAACTATGTAGAATACTTAGAGTGGGTTTTGACTCCGAGTTAAAGGGATGAAACCGGGCAAAGGGGAGTTGTCCCAGGAAATGGTTCCTACTGACAAAATATGGTGTACAGCTCCTAGGGTTAGGGTTAGCCTAGGCTAACAAGGGAAACATCCATCTCTAGGGACACTTAAAATGAGACTGGACATCCCACTAGGAATTGTACTGGAGCAAACAACCCTGAGTGCCAAATACCTCTTTCCCATCTGTAACTCTCCAAACCACAGCGCTCTTCTGAAACTGCACCCGCATGTATTGTGTGCAGCACGTCAGGATGGAAAGCAGGACGATGAGATTAACAAAGCAATTTGAGCTCAAAGCGCTACTCGGTGAACATAAAGACTAGCCAACAAACCTGCAGAAAGCTTCATTGCAACACAGCAGACATTAAACCCTTCTGCTCAACATCCAGCCCCCTAAAACACCTCTTGTCCCCCTGAGGTGCACATATGGGAAACGAAGCAGCAAATCAGGTCATGCGAAGGAACACAAACTCCTGTCCCTCTCTCAGGGTTGAACCAAAAGCTGGGACTCAGCCTTGGACTGGGTTTGGTTAGCGTGTACTGTTCACGTTTCAGCGTGGGACTGAGTACACGCTCGTTCATACCACAAAGCTGAGAGGATTCTCTTCCTGTCCTGTGCAAGCCCAAGTGCTTGCAATTGTTACCTCTCTCATTTCTGCAGCCATTTCTTTTGGGCCTTTTCTCTTCCCTCCCCCTCACAACCGGGCAGACAGGCCTGACAGGTATTACGGGGCCGTGCTGGATGGATCCAAAAGAAATCAGCAGTGGCTCCCGGAGCAAATAGAATTTCAGGCATTCATTAATGTACGGACCTCATGTACCACGTAGCCCTCCCAACCTTACCCACTCAGAGCTACGCGAGCCTCCACTGCAGCCCTCCCTACAGAAAGGATATTGAGAGTAGCTCTTCTCTAGAACCAGTGTGTGCATGGGTGTGTCGCTGCACAGACAGTGAACAGAGAGAACACCAAAGAGTGATGTGTTAGCAGATAAACACAGGGAAGCTGCCCAAAGGTGCATTGGAAACAATCTGCTGCTAACGCCAGCCTAAGACACCCCCACCGTCCCCCCCCCAATGTAATTTCAGCCCGAGGAGGTAGCTTTTCAACCCTCTGTTCTAGTCTTGCCAGTGAATTCGGTGCTGGTCATATGTCCCAGATCGAGAGCTGTACAGAATGAAGTATTCCCTCTGTCCCAAGGGCATGCAGCATCCCCACAACCCCAACACTAACCTGCAGGGGAACTCCTATATAGCACCAAGGCCTATTCAACCCCAGACCTCTCTTCTTCCTGAGCCTACCAACAAAGAGTTCCTACTGGTGCCAATTGAGGAAGTGCTCTGGAGTCGTGGACTCACTCCACACAGGTTACCACGTGGCCACGTCCTTCAGCCTGTGCCTTTGTTCCACACCCCTCCAGAGCTCACCCACAGGGCTAGCCCCCCTGGTGTGGGATAGGGAAAGAAATTCTTGCTGGGACATTCAGCGTAGAGGTGGCAACTGACTCATGTGACCCTCAGCATCTCTCCCCTCAATCTACACCGCATGCAGCCCCCCCAGTAATCGGCTCTTTCCTTCTGCCCTCTCCAGTCACTGACACCACAAAGTTCGGAGGACAGTAGAGGAGACAAAAGCAGCTTATTTTTGGAGGGGGGATGATCCCCAGAGCTCCAGCCATGACTCATCATGCCGGCGCCACCTCCAAATGGACTCGCAGCACCATCCATCAGAGCTCACCCAGGAGCAGAGGTGGCAGCCGGCCCCCAAGATGGCATTCCTAGAAGCTCTATCCCAGCATCCGGAATGCGGCAAATGGCTGTCAGCCCTGGCCTGCTGTATTCACGCACACTCCCCTGCTCACTGCCACTTCAGACTGTCAGAGGAGACTTACAGCATGCTGTGCAATTAGCAGCTGGAGCGCTGCTTGCCTGACAGCAAATGCATGTTGCTCTGTCAACAGGGCTGTGCGTCAGTCCTACCGTTGTCAGTCCCAGGGTCGCAGCAATTGTGTGTGAGGGGAGAGGCAGGCACAGTGACTTTCTTCACACAACACGCAGACCATAGCTGTGGAAGGGGCTGAGGAGGAGGTTCCTTCTAGCAGAGCCAGCTGGGCAATTTCTTTCAGCCACAACAATGAACATAAGAACATAAGAACACAAGAAAGGCCGTACTGGGTCAGACCAGAGGTCCATCTAGCCCAGTATCTGTCTACCGACAGTGGCCAGTGCCCAGGTGCCCCAGAGGGAGTGAACCTAACAGGCAATGATCAAGTGATCACTCTCCTGCCATCCGTCTCCATCCTCTGATAAACAGAGGCTAGGGACACCATTCTTAACCCCTTTCTGGCTAATAGCCATTTATGGACTTAGCCACCATGAACTTATCCAGTTCCCTTTTAAATATTGTTATAGTCCCAGCCTTCACAACCTCCTCAGGTAAGGAGTTCCACAAGTTGACTGTGCGTTGTGTGAAGAACTTCCTTTTATTTGTTTTGAACCTGCTACCTATCAGTTTCATTTGGTGACACCTGGTTCTTGTATTATGGGAGTATTTAAACAACTTTTCCTTGTCCACTTTTTCCACATCAGTCATAATTTTATATACTTCTATCATGTCCCCCCTCAGTCTCCTCTTTTCCAAGCTGAAGAGGCCCAGCCTTTTCAATCGTTCCTCATATGAGGCACTCTCCAAACCCCTAATCATTTTAGTTGCCCTTTTCTGAACCTTTTCTAGTGCTAGAATATCTTTTTTGAGATGAGGAGACCACATCTGTACACAGTATTCGAGATGTGGGCGTACCATGGATTTATATAAGGGCAATAATACATTTGCAGTCTTATTTTCTATCCCCTTTTTAATGATCCCTAACATCCTGTTTGCTTTTTTGACCGCCTCCGCACACTGTATGGACATCTTCAGAGAACTATCCACAATGACTCCAAGATCTTTTTCTTGACTCGTTGTAGCCAAATTAGCCCCCGTCATATTATAGGTATAGCTGGGGTTATTTTTTCCAATGTGCATTACTTTACACTTATCCACATTAAATTTCATTTGCCATTTGGATGCCCAATCACTTAGTTTTGTGAGATCTTTTTGAAGTTCTTCACAATCTGCTTTGGTCTTGACTATCTTGAGTAGTTTAGTATCGTCTGCAAACTTAGCTACCTCACTGTTTACCCCTTTCTCCAGATCATTTATGAATAAATTGAATAGGACTGGTCCGAGGACCGACCCTTGGGGAACACCACTAGCTACCCTTTTCCAATCTGAGAATTTACCATTTACTCCTACCCTTTGTTCCCTGTCTTTTAACCAGTTCTCAATCCATGAAAGGACCTTCCCTTTTATCCCATGACAACTTAACTTACGTAACAGCCTTTGGTGAGGGACCTTGTCAAATGCTTTCTGGAAATCTAAGTACACTATGTCCACTGGATCCCCCCTGTCCACATGTTTGTTAACCCCTTCAAAGAACTCTAATAGATTAGTAAGACACGATTTCCCCTTACAGAAACCATGTTGGCTATTGCTCAACAGTTTATGTTTTTCTATGTGACTGACAATTTTATTCTTAACTATTGTTTCAACTAATTTGCCCGGTACCGACGTTAGACTTACCGGTCTGTAATTGCTGGGATCCCCTCTAGGGCCCTTTTTAAATATTGGCGTTACATTAGCCGACTTCCAGTCTTTGGGTACCGAAGCCATTTTAAGGGACAGGTTACAAATCTTAGTTAACAGTTCCGCGACTTCACATTTGAGTTCTTTCAGAACTCTTGGGTGAATGCCATCTGGTCCCGGTGACTTGTTAATGTTGAGTTTATCAATTAATTCCAAAACTTCCTCTAGTGACACTTCAATCTGTGACAGTTCCTCAGATCTGTCACCTACAAAAGCCGGCTCAGGTTTGGGAATCTCACTAACATCTTCAGCCGTAAAAACCGAAGCAAAGAATCCATTTAGTTTCTCTGCAATGACTCTATCATCTTTAAGCGCTCCTTTTGTATTATCATCATCAAGGGGCCCGACTGGTTGTTTGGCAGGCTTCCTGCTTCTGATATACTTGAAAAACAATTTGTTATTACCTTTGGAGTTTTTGGCTAGCCGTTCTTCAAACTCCTCTTTGGCTCTTCTTATTACACTCTTGCACTTAAGCTGGCACTGTTTGTGCACCTTTCTGTTTGCCTCACTAGGATTTGACTTCCACTTTTTAAAGGAAGTCTTTTTACCTCTCAGTGCTTCTTTTACATGGTTGGTGAGCCATGGTGGCTCTTTTTTGGTTTTTTTACAGTGTTTCTTAATTTGGGGTATACAGTGAAGTTGGGCCTCTATTATGGTGTCTTTAAAAAGCGCCCATGCAGTTTTCAGAGATTTCACTTTAGTCACTCTACCTTTTAGCTTTTGTTTAACTATCCCCCTCATTTTTGTATAGTTCCCCCTTTTGAAATTAAATGCCACAGTGTTGGGCTGTTGAGGTGTTCTTCCCCCCACAGGGATGGTGAATGCTATTGTATTATGGTCACTAGTTCCAAGCGGTCCTGCTACAGTTACCTCTCGGACCAGCTCCTGCGCTCCACTCAGGATTAAATCTAGAGTTGCCTCTCCCCTTGTGGGTTCCCATACCAGCTGCTCCATGAAGCAGTCATTCAAAGTATCGAGAAATTTTATCTCTGCAATATGTCCTGAAGTGAAATGTTCCCAGTCAATATGGGGATAGTTGAAATCCCCCACTATTATTGGGTTTTTAAATTTGATAACCTCCCTAATTTCCCTTAGCATTTCATCATCGCTCTTACTATCCTGGTCAGGTGGCCGATAGTAGATCCCTAATGTTATATTGTCATGGAAGCATGAGATTTCTATCCATAGCGATTCTATGGAACAAGTGGATTCGCTTATGATTTTTACTTCATTTGAATCTACATTTTCTTTCACGTATAGTGCCACTCCTCCTCCCGTACGACACGTTCTGTCCTTCCGATATATTTTGTACCCCGGAATGATTGTGTCCCACTGATTGCTCTCTGTCCACCAGGTTTCTGTGATGCCTATTATATCAATATTCTCCTTTACCACTAGGCACTCTAGTTCACCCATTTTATTATGTAGACTTCTAGCATTTGTGTATAAGCACTTTAAAAACTTGTCCCTGTTTATTTGTCTGCCCTTTTTTAATGTGCCAGATTCTTGGTCATGTGGCTGTTTATCATCGGATCCGGCCCCCTCACCATCCTTTTCTGTCCTCTGTTCCTGACTATAACTATAACTATAACCTGGAGATTCCCTCTCATCAGACTCTCCCTTAAGAGAAGTCTGTGTCCGATCCACCTGCTCCTCTGCAGCAGTCGGCTTTCCCCCATCCTCTAGTTTAAAAACTGCTCTACAACCTTTTTAATGTTTAGCGCCAGCAGTCTGGTTCCCTTTTGGTTTAGGTGGAGCCCATCCCTCCTGTATAGGCTCCCCCCATCCCAAAAGTTTCCCCAGTTCCTAATGAACGTAAACCCCTCCTCTCTACACCATCGTCTCATCCACGCATTGAGACTCTGAATCTCTGCCTGCCTACCTGGCCCTGCGCGTGGAACTGGGAGCATTTCTGAGAATGGAATGAAGCACTGAGAAGAGGTAATAAGACAGGCTGGCATGGCCTGAGAAATCTAGCTATGTTCCAAACCCAGAGCCCTGGGATTCCAGGATACGTGAAATCCACATATCATCTCTGGCACTGCCCCTAACCCCAACCTACATAGCCCAGCACGGCTGTCACCAGAGAAATAGAGTAGGACCTACACTAAGTGCTGAGAATGGAATGTTTAGATAAATAGATCAGTTGGAGAGAGGGGTTTGTAGGTGTGTAAAAAGAGGGCCTTTGGGGACAGCTGTTTGTTCACATTTTTAAGCCATCTCTCCTCATACCTGTCTGGTTTTGGCTGATGTTTCTATGTAGGGGATCCCATAATTCCTGGCCAGGTCCTGCGCTTGCCGCGTCTCCACTGTCCGGGCTGGAAGGTCACACTTGTTTCCCACCAACACCATGGGGACGTCATCCGAGTCCTTCACTCTCTTGATCTGCTCTCTGCAGAGATTCAGATGCCATACGTGAGGAGATGAAAATCAAAGGGTGGGGTGAAAGAGCAGTCATTTCCTTATCAAAATGGCAATCGCAGCTAGCTTCAGACAGATCCTTGTAGGAGTAGAGCACGTGCCCACCTCTTATGGATGGGAACAGAATTCTGCTCCATTGATACAAGGCGCTTTGGGTAGGGCTTTCAAAAGGGCGACTCAGGAGCACCAGCCCCAATGAAAGTCAATAGAGTTTGTGCATCTAAGTCACGTAGGTGCTTTCTGAAAATCCCACTCTTGGTTTCCATCAAACAAACGGACCAGATGAGTTAGTACCTTATAAAAGTGATTAGGCATGGCACATTTGCTACTGTCGGTTGGGAGCACAGAGGCAAAGCTCCCAGCCCTTTGGCTGCAGAGTAAACAGCCTCTCCCTACCTGCACGCTCAGTGCCCCGTAAAATGGGGCCTGATCCTGCTCTCTGCAATAGCAGTAAGTAGCTGAGGCTGAAGCACCCCTTCCTATAGGGCACTCTGCCTCTCCTTACCCTTGAGTCTGTTCTCCCCTCATCTCCCAGCTTTCCTGCACAGCAGGGGCTGCTGAGATCAATTTCACTTCAGTGCAATTCCATTAATTAGAGATGGAAGGGAAGGGGTAGGCAGGGATCAACTCTCTCTTTAGTCATCATAAACACTTAAACGTTACATTACCAAGTCCCCAAGGCCATCCGCAAGCCCTCTCGGACAGATTTTATCAGAGCCATTGACATGAGCCGTTGGCTCCTTCCCCTCCCTGAGGAACGGCCGCCTGAGGTAATTGTCTTTGTCGGCCGCCAGCACTCCAGCAGTATGTGAGCCTGGCCTTGGGAGGTGGCGCAGCATGCCAGACAGCCCTGCCCTTTAAAAACGGAGATGGATCAGCACCCTGCCAGGAGAGTCCACAGGGATACTGACCTGTACTGGTGAATATCTTCAAAGGACTTAGTATTGTTAATAGCAAAGACACACAAGAAGCCCTCCCCTGTCCGCATGTACTGGTCTCGCATGGCGCTGTACTCTTCTTGGCCTGCCGTGTCCAAGATGTCTAACAGACAGGTTTCTCCATCAATGACTACCTGTTTTCTGTAGGAATCCTGCAGGGTCAACAGAAAGGGATGGTCATTAGGAGAGAATGAGCAGGAAGGTCACATGGGGGTCTGCCACCTCTTGAGCCTTGGGTTCCAATCCTGCCGCACTGCTGCTAACAAGCATAAATGAGTTTTGTCTCACCCTTGCCGCTCCCAGCAGGTGTTTGGAGACGCCACGCAAACACCACTGCCACATTTGCCACGATTAGGAGCCTCAATTCCACAGGGATTGGAATAACAGGAGAGATACATTGGGGTGGTATATAGGGACCTAGGACTGGAATAGCAGAGGGTGCTGCAGGTAAGGATGGGGCTGCACTGGCAGCTTGGTGGGTGACACCCCAGGACTGGAATTTTTAAAAAGTTCTGCCAGTCAGAATTGCAGCACAATGGGCTCATGCAATCTCTGCCCACCTTAGGCCTGGCTCATGGCTAGCCAGCCTTAAATTGACTCAATCCCTTTTAAAGAGAGGGGGCGGGGAGAGGTGGGGAGGAGCAGAACAGGTTTCTCCTCTGCTGCCATAGCAGCAGCTAACACAACCTCTGCCCTGTTTCTCTAATTTACCAGGCGGTCTCCAGGCAGACAAAATGTGCCTTTGACACCGGACCCACAAAGCTCCAGACAACTATTTTCCTAACTTTATTTAGTATGGGCTAGACCCCACTGATGCCTCCCTTCCTGATGCAGCTTTTCTTAGGGAGCTACAAGGCAGCGTTGGTTCAGTCACATCTGCTGGCCACAGGCAAACAGGCTGTGGGTGAGTGGGGGCTGGAGTCCATATAAGGCACTGGAACCTCCCCTCCAGTCCCACTCCATATTCTCATGCAGCCTGTATCTGGTCAGTCCCAGACACTGGAGACAGAGAAGACCTGTGAAAACATCCAGTCAAGCACCTGCCAACAAACAGGGCTCTTACTTCCCACCAGTCCGACCTCAAAAGCAAAGAAACACAACCAAATGCCTTCATACCAAGAAAAGTGAGTTCCTCCTCCCAACTCCAAGTTTGAAAATAATCATTCTGGATCCTGTGGTTAAAGGAGCCTTCTGCAAAGTTAGCTGCATTCTATCATATTTTGCAAATTCAAAGCCTTCATTTTAAAGCCAAAACTAAATGTTGGTCTTTCAGTTGCTAAGGTTCAGCCATCATAATGTAAACAGATAGGTTATTGCCCCCTTTATCCCAGTCACAAACACAAAACAAAACAAAAAACTGTTCCCCAGCCAAACAGTCACAGCAGCAAAGGTCAAGAATGGTATCAAAGGCTCTGTCAACATGGACCCATTCCTCTTGTTCATCATGAGAAAAATCAATCACCAAGCACACCTTATGAACACTCCATACTGTACAGGGAAGCCTGAAACCAGAGCCACAGGGATCTAAGAAGTTTAAAAGGCCCAAGGGGGTAGCCATGTTAAAAAGTTAACAAGTTAAAAGAATCCAGAGCTGCGACTTTCTCCATAACCCTGCCCGAAAGGGAAGACTGGAGTCAGAGCAGTAACAGAAGAGACCAACATTGAGCGACTGCCTGGCAAGACACCAGCCAATGTAAATGCAAATGGCTTCCTGCCCTCCAGGGAAGCATTCACAGTCCCCATCACTAAGTTCCAAAGGGTAGCCGTGTTAGTCTAGTCCAGCAAAACACCCAAGGAATCTGGTGGCACTTTTAAAGACAAGTGGGATTTTCTCCCACGAAAGCTCATGCAAGAAATAAATTTGTTAGCTTTTAAGAGTGCCACCAGACTAGCATAGCCCTGGTCTCTGAGGTCACAGCCCACAGCTCCCCTGGCACATCCCCTGGCTCTGTGGGTGTAGAGAGGTCAAACTCCACCTGCAAACACAGATGACTTGTCCATGCAAGTGGCCTAACCAACTCCAATCAAAGCTGGTCTTACCTAGGAAAGAGATGGGGAATTGCTGAGACAAATGTTTGGCTCCGTCCCTAAGGGAGAGAATTCAGGGGTGTTCACCACAGACACAAAACCGTCCCAAGAAACCCTGATTTGAGGGGACCCAGGGAGGGATGAGAAGAAACTCTTGTACCCTCAGACTACAGCAATATAATTGGTTGGATCGGGACATGCTTTCCCTAGCCACACTAATCTCCTCTTGTGTACGAAGGTGTCCTGTGAAGGTGATGCATCTACAAGCCAGTGTGTCTGCACTCAGTGATCACTACCCCTTCTACAATCAAACCACGTCTTCACAACGACTCTAAGCCTCCAACTGATACTGGCAGCAAGTGGGAAGCATTCAGAGGGCAGTCTGTGTATGTCGGATTACCAGCCTGCAGATCCTTCCCTAACTGACAAGTGGTCCCTGGCATGTGTCCAGAGGACAAAGTATCCACATCTAGTTCCCCTCCCGGGCAAGGGTGACTGAAGGGGCCCAAAAACCTCGGTGAAACTCCAGCTAGCTGAAGCAGACACGGCAAATCCTATTCCAGCAGATTTGCTGCTCGACTGGAGTTGAGGAGGAACTGTTCTAATTGTGCCAGAAGGCAATCCCTTCAGCTGAGGGAACTGTGGTCCCAGGGTCCCTTCTTCCTCAAGGAAACCCTGCCTGGCATGTCTGGAGCTGATACCCTTTTCTGGGGGTTGCTTTCCTAAGAGGACTTGTATTCGAGTGGCGGTGTTTGGAAAGCAATCAAGCCAGAGTCTCCCAGTGCACTGGAACAAGTCCTATGCATCTCAGCCAGATCCTTCGAACTCTCCCTCTGGGTCTCTTGCTTAGCTGTTCTGGCTGCGTCTCTGGGATAGCTGAGCTACCTGAGCCATTATCAATGTGTATCTGGGCTGGGACAAGCAGCTAAGCTGTTCTTTCTGTAGCAATAGGGTGTAGCAGTCTGGTCTGTTTTGTTCAGCTCCGCTGATATGAAGTAGCAGGAGGGAGTTTTCTGTCCCCATTCCTCCAGTGAGCTCAATTTGGCCTTGGAGGAGCCCCTTTCTGTAGCACATGGAGTGTATGTAGCAGGTGTGGTCAGGTAGGAGGGAGCTCTTAGAACTGGGAAGTTGCCGCATGGTGGAAGCTGCAGGATGCCAGGACCCTCACTCCAGTGGTCTGAGGTGTGCACTCACGCCTTGGAAATGCTGCCAGGTGTAATCTCAGTCCCTGTTTTGACAGGGTTTTGTAACTTGGTAGCTGGCAAAAGGAGGTGGTACAAGTGGTGGGGCCTGGTTTTGGGAGGGCATGAAGCGGAAAGTAAAATAAGCAATGAAAGAGAAAGCCGTGGCATTTCTGATCAAAGCTGGGCAGGAAAAAAACCCAGTAAATTCTTTCCTTGAAATTACCAGGAGTTTATATCTCCTGAGAACCTTAGATCCTTTCTTACCCTGTCAGACTTGAAAAAATGAAAAAGGTTCTCAACAAAACCTCAAGGAACTAACCTGTTTCCTGGTTCTATCTACGATGAACTGGAAACTGAGCCCCAACTTTGTTAATGGTGTTAAGACCCTTTCCAAGTGACTCTGCTTTTACTGCAGAACTCAGAAGCATAAACAGGAGATGTGTAGCAGAGAGCAAGCTGGAAGGCTAGTTATGGGGCACAGCTGAGGACTCCTTGGTGAGGGAGCTGTTATCATAGTAGTCCAACCCGGAGCCTAGATACAGGACAAATGTGAAGTCCAGTGAGAAGAATTCTCTGTACTAACTGAGGGAAATGAAGCATGTTATTTCCAGTTATAAATAATGGCATCCAGATTACCTAATCCCCAAACTATGCCTCACAAACCACAGGCCCATCCTGCCCAGTATCCTGCCACCAGTTGTTCCTATACCCAGTTATTCACAGGAGGGCTGATGAATCTCCTATGAGGCCCCTAGCTGAAGGTGTTAGGGTGTGTTTGGGGAGATGGGGTTAATACTGAAAGGAGATTCCTCCCTGACATCATCCACAGGCACACCATGCTAGTGTAACTCTGCGGATGCTGCGAAGGGAAGGGGGAACAGCAGGCAACTATATCTACATGAAAGGAAGAGAAATCTATTTACCAGGGTGGTGAAAGGCACAGTGGTTCCTATGAGAGGATAAAGCGGGATAGGGCATGGTGCAGGTCTTTCGCCAAGAGATACCACTGAGAGGGAACAACTTGGCCTGCACAGAGCAGAAATGGGGAACGTAAATGTTTCAGAGAGCACAAGAGGGGTGGATGTGAGGGGAGATGGCAGCAGTGTGCGGGCTGCAGAGGACATTCAGTTAAACAGCGCTCAGGGTTTACATTCCCAGGTCTGTGTTTACATGGAGCGAATCTCTACAGCATATGGGAACAGTACAGCAAGCATGCCAGAGATGAGGCTGGATGGGACATTGGAGGCTGAAAACCAGCCAGGCGAAAGGTCATGGCACTCACTCCTCCCACCAGGAGAGGAGAGAGGATGTTTCCACCTCTCCCTGTCCAACAGAAGAGCAGAGCTCTGCTCCAACGGGTGCTGTGAATGCATTTGTGGAAGCTTCCCCAGTATAGGCATTGCCTGTCACGTTGGGCACTTTCCCGCAAAATGACCTAGAGCAGCGTGGGAGCTACTGGAGCAACAATCCAGAAGAGGATGTGGGGCAGGAAAGCCTTAGGGTATGTCTACACTGTGATTAAAAACGCACAGCTGGGCAGGCTCCCAGCGCTCAGGCTAAGGGGCCGTTCAACTGCTATGAAAATGTTCTGGCTTAGGCTGGAGCCCTGGCTTTAGGACCCTGCAAGGTGGGAGGGGCCTAAAACTTGGGCTGCAGCCTGAGCCCAAACATCTAAACGGCAATTAAACAGCCCCTTTAGTCAGAGACCTGCGAGCCCAAGTCAGCCGGCGTGGGCTAGCCGTGGGTGTCTAACTGCAGTGACGGCATGCCTTAAGTGTCCACGCACCCAAGGGTGGGAAAGCACAAAACTACAGAGCCTGCTGGCCCCTCCTGCCCTTGTATGTTGACGGCTTACCATGGTGCAGGTCAAATCAAACTCTCTACCAACACCACCATCTGTGCAAAGCTGCAGTGATGTCCCACCCACCCCATCACGGCAGTTCTCAATTTGCACCACATTGTAATTCTAGGTCCTGACCAGACAATGACTGAAGCCCCAAGGAGGAGGAGGGATTTGTGGTTAAGGTGCAGGCCTGGGACTTAGGAGACCTGGCTTCAATTCCTGCCTCTGCCGCAGACGCCCTGTGCGACCTTGGACAAGTCACTTAATCTCACTCTGCCTCAGCCTCCTAACCGTAAAACAGAGATAATGGGTCTGCCTTATCTGTATAGGCTGTACGCTCTTTAGGGCAAGGGCTGCATATATACGGCGCCCACCACAACAGGGCCCTGATCTCAAGAGGGGCTTTAGGTATCATTATAACGGCGACAGTAACAACAGCTGTGTTTAGATGCATCTGTGGCTAGCTGGGATCCAGTACAGCCTCCTCAAGCAAGGACAGGGAGCTCTTGTCCGAGAAACAATACATTTTTGTGCGATGAATTCCCAGGGCTAATAGCTAGCGCCCTTTCAGCCAGAGCCAGAATCCCCGCAGTTTTGCATGGACTTCACCATCATTGCCACTAGTGAGCTAGACTGATGGTAGCACCACAGGTAGAGGGAAAACAGTTGGTGTGACTGATATTTCTAGTGTAGAGATTTGGGCTCCCAAGTCTGACAGTCTTTAATCTAGACGTTTTATGGAAATAACCACCACTGGCTCCTTCTCAGGGCAGGATATGGAGCTAGAGGGACTGTGGTGCCAGCCACTCTATCGACAAGACCGACAAATGAAGTAACGTAACTTTTCTTAGTGGAGAGCCAATGGAAACTGGCCTCACACAACAGGCCCTTCCCTGCCTTTCACTGAACACTACAGCTTGCAGTTTTGAAAGAGGGCAAAAGCACTAAGCCCCAGAACTTCACCACAAAGCCCGAGGAAGGGGAGAAGACCTCTGGCTTTATCCTCGCGACAGCATTAAGCCATTCTACACAGCACGGGAATCCTTTGAAAGAAAAACTATTGTCATTCCTTACCAGCACAAAAGGAAGCAGTAATAATGGATCATTGAAACAAGACTAAAGAGAGCAAAGTGGCTCCCTACTATTTGAAGTGAAGCAAAGCAGATCTGTTTTTATTGGGTGCCAATACTGTACCCATCACCACATTCTGAGCACTTCAGAAGAGTTAATTCTTTCTTCTGACAATACGGTAACACCATTACATGCATAAGTAGATCTCAAAGTACTTTACAGAGGATGTCACCGTCACTGTCCCCATTTTACAGACAGGGAAACTAAGTCTCTGACTGTCTCTGCCATTTTTGGTCACCAAGCAAGCTAATGGCAGAATTGGGAACAGAAACCAGATCTCCAGAGCCCCAGTTCAATTCACTCTCCACTAGGTCACACTGACTCCCAAAGGGAAGAGAGAAAGTCACCATCCTTGGAAAAGACAGACATGGACAAGATAGACCATATGCAAACTTCCTTCTGCCTATAAGTCTACAATTGCATCTCAATCCTGATCTGAAGCACCTCATCCAAGCCCAAGCCCTTTAGCCCCGCCTGGAAGTTCTGCCAAGACACCTTAATCCTGGCCCCCAACCCCATCTGCTATTCCAGTCCTCAGCTTGTCCAGAGCTATACCTCAGCAGACATGGCCAGACACCACCCCTAACAACTGTGGGTGCTGTGGCAATATGTGGTAGCTTTGTGAAGTGAAGGAACAACCCCAGGGACTTCTCAAGGCATTTTCATTTGGGACTGAAGTAAGATATGTACCCAGCGCCCTAAAGATGAAAGGTCAGAGAATTAGCTGCCCAGTCCTAGAAAAGGGATTCCTGACTGGAAGCCCCAGCCACAGTAAAGAAGCTGATCTCTCCACCAGCTACGGACACTTGGGATGGATACCGGATCCTGTGTTTCCACACTCACTCGCTCACTGAAGATTCTTGTCAAACACACTTCCACTTGTGGTTTTCCCACCAGATCAAGCCTGTGTTTCTTTTCTGCCATTACCTATTCAAATACAGAACCTGCTGCCCATTTGAGTTCAGCTTATTTTCAAGAGGATGCATATATCAGAAGCACGAGTGCACAAATGTTAAAAAAGCTGAACCTCACCTCCTATGGATGGAACATGGGCCCTCGGGGGGGGAAGGGGAGGGCGCGGCAGCGCCATGCACAGGACAGGCACAGGCTGCAAATACCCTGATTTTTCCATCTTTCTGCTGGGCGAGGTGTCCCAAAGGTTCAGAACCACAGGGCTAAGGCAAATACTGGAGGTGTAGCTCATGTGTTTGGCTTGGCTTCTCAGCGCTGATCTCTCCATGTTTAACCAGAGAATTCAGAATTAAAACAAACAGCCCCCAGAATCCGCAGCAAAGTGAAAAGTTGAAGATCATATAGGAAAGTCAGACTTATTCCCCCCCCAGAGTCTGGCGGGTGCTCACCTCTATCGTGGGGTCATATTCATCAACGAAATGGTTCTGAATGAGCTGTATTGTCAAAGCGCTCTTCCCAACACCACCAGCTCCAACCACAACTAGCTTATATTCAGTCATCTTCCAGCCGACCCTGGCTCAGCAGCACCCCCACCTGCAAGGACAGAGACACAGACACCATCAGCATTAGGTTCTTGCTTCTTTCTCGTCATCATCTTTGCCACTGCACCTGAGCCAACCAGGAGAAAGCTAGAAATGGCCACGCAGCATGACACAGCAAGAGGCACCGGTACAAAGTGGGGGACAGCTGCAAGTAGAAGGGAGTGAAACGGTAACCTCACTGCACAGGTAACCAGAGTCTCCCATTGCCACAAAACCCAGCCAGTCACCGCTGATTTCTACTATTGGTATTCCAGTAGCACTGACGTGCCCCGACAGAAATCAGAGTCCTAGTGTGCTAGGTGCTGTACAAACAGTCAAAGACTCTAAATAGGCAAGACAGCCGAAGCGTATGAGGGAAACACAGACACAGAGGGGTGACGTCAGTGACGGAGCTGGGAACAGAAACCAAATCTCCTGGCTCTCATCCAGGGCCTTATAAGCCCATGCTGCCTTCCATTTTATGGTGCCTTACAAGGTTTTCAGATTCACGGCATTAACATTGCAACAAGCTGGTGAATATGGGATGTTGTTGTTCAACCCACTCCCCTCTGAAAATGAGTTTCAGATGATGATGATAACAGCAAGGTGACCTTCCTTTGGAAGAAATCTAATCACCAGGAGGATGCAACTTGGCTCAAGTCAAGGGAATTACAGCAGGGATGAATTCTACCCACATACGGCATTACCCTCTCTTCCCACACACGCATAGAAACCATTCTACCCTCCATACGTACACTTAAGAGGCAGTCAAATTAGGAAAACAAAAACCACCCATAGGATCTATAACCTCTTCTGCTTTTCTCTGCCATTAAACCCCCTAGAAACATGTCCATATGGGACACAGTGAACTGTCACATGGAGAGAAGGGGGGGAATACCCACCCAAGTAGCTAATGCTAATCAACCAATCCTCTCAAAGGCTGCTCAGAATGGGCAAGGCATGGTGTTTATATAAACCAGACCTAGTTAATTACAGAGAGCGAAGGAGAGAGTAGCACCCAAGAAGACTGGAGAAGTACCAAGGGGAAAAAAAAGAGCTCTAGAAAGAGGCAAGATGAAAGGCAAACATATTGGGAACAAGGTATTGAGTTTGGGGAGAGCTGGGGGTGTGCCTCCCTAGGAAACTTGGATTTGCCTGTGACGAGAACTTATGGAAGTGGAATGAAAGACAGACTGATTGTAGATGATAGTAAAATGAACACGGATGCAGCCCTTTGCTAGGTACTATGGCAGTTCCTCTGGCCTCTTTTTCTCCCACCAATATTTATCTGTGATGGTCAGGTCACCCCAGCCCATCAGGCCATGGCTGAATACCTTTTGTGGCTGTGGGATTTGGGGCTTTGCTGGTGGACCAACTCACCTTCATGACTGCCTTCCAAACTCCCTGAGGCTGGTTAGAATCCACTGGTTTGCACACTCTGAATTCCTGTCCTTTTCCTGCTGTTGCATGGCACTCTGGCCTTTGGAAGTTGACTGGCTTTATTCTGCATTTATAATCAGATTGCTATTTGAATTCAAATTTAAATCTGAATTAATTTTGCTTAAAACATGTGACTGTGCCTAAAACTGGAGGGGGGGAGTGAGGGAGAAGTCATCTTAAAAACAGAGAACTTCAGTATCCAGACTAATTTTCTAGCATGCTTCATCAATAACAGAAGTCAAATCAAAGAAAAATTTTAAAAAAACCAAAATCAAATCAAAGAAAAAAAATCAATCTGAATTAAAAAAACGGAAGGCTGTGCCCTGCATCAGCCAATGCTCTGAGTGCACAGTGTGAGCATTCACAGGGTAAGCTGTGTCCGGTAGGGGAGTAGTTGGAGAAGCTGAGGAACAGAGAGATGAAAGACAGTATTGGCACCCAGCTTGCCCAATTGAAATGGCCTTGATTTTCACAGTCTTGAGTACCTGCCCCATAGAAATCAGGCTCTCAGAGAGGTCTCAAGTTGGGTGCACAAAAATCACTAGTCAGGTTAAAAAATCTTGGCCTAAATGTCCCTGCACTAATCATTAGGCAGCACTAATTATTATTATTTTTTTTAGAAAGGAAGCTTTTAGGCTAAATGCTGCAAACTTCAGAACTGAGTTACACATACAGCCTTCCGCAATAGGTTCAGACATCAAGGGGGAAGGCACCTACGTTACCTGCTAGCCACCTAAGTTAATAAGCCCCGGTCACTGTATTGGCTACTAGAAACCTTGTTTGAGAAGTTCCAGCAGGGAAGCAGAGCCCAACCTCACAATTCCCCATCTCCTCTGTGCTCCTGAACTGGGGAGAACGCTGTCAGAAAGGCTCATTAATTTCCCCAAGGAATGGAGTGCACATTGTGTATTCAGCTCCCCAGCTGCAGCCAGCCTCGCTGATTAGCACTGTAAAAGGTGCTGGCAGAGGGCATCTGTGATCAGTATTGCTGGGAAGTCAGACTGCTGCAGAGATCTGCCTTGCCATTACCAGCAGTGGGCAGGGATGTGCACTGTGTAGTCTCCCCACCCCCACATCCTTTATTTTTGTCCCAATTCCACTGCGAAAGAGGAACTTTGACTCAGCATTTGCAAGAGGAAGATTACAAAACGATTCAAATGGAAATCAACCCCAGTAGACTCCAGCTCCCAAGGTCAGACATCAAAGTATCTCTAGCAGGCGTAATGTCAGCCAGTCCCCAAGACGGTCGCCCCACTGGCTCACTAGCCCAAGCCCTCTCAGCGGGAAGCCAGGCACTCGCTGGCTCCTGCACAAATGGAATGGGACGGCTGAGCTTCCTGGTTTGTTTTAAAAGCTCTGCCAGCGAACCTAGTGCTCTGGGACAGTAGCCAGATGGCATGGACCCTGCTAACAAGCTGCCTTCCCACCCAGTGCTCTGTGGTCCCCTGCAATGCTAGACCTCAGTGTCCCTTCTCAGCCTCAGGCTGCAACACCTGAGATCTTGTAAGCAGGCAGGACAGTCATCTACTGGGACGAGTCCGTGGATTTACAGATCTGGGCACTGGGGGCCGTGTGCTCGCTCAGGCCCTGGCTTCCAGAATTCACCCCGCCTCCCCCCCATGCTGGCCCTCAGCCGGAGTCTGAGGTTCAGGGCTGTGCATTCATTCAGGTGTGTCTGTGTAGTTGGGGGGATTGAAGGAAAGCTGGTGTTTGTGCAAGGTGAGAGTTCTTTTGTCATAGTCAGTAACACTGCACAGCGTGTGCGCGTTGGGAGCTCATTGGATAAGGGCATTTTCTACATTTAAAGAAAGCCTCATTCTAGACCTGCCTCCTGCCCAGCCCGGCATCGCCACCCTTTTCCGGCTCCTCCAGACCTGCCTATGCCCTCTGCGCTGGGTCACTGCACCTGCCTTCCCCAGGCTCCTCGGTGCTGAGCGGTCGTACCCTTTACTAATCCAGGCTGCGTCTTCACTGACGGCGGCAAATTCGCCACGGTCAGAGCAATTTTTCCAGCTAGACTGAGTGGCAGTGAAGACATGCTCAATCAATCAGGAAGCTGATCTAATAAAGCTACCTCCAAAAAAAGCAGAGTGCTGCGTCAATGGGAACACATTTCCCACCGGTGCAGCGCAGTGGCGTTACTGCACTAAAGGGAAGTTATGAAGGAGAGGAATTACACAAGCTTCTCTGCGTATCTTGCTCAACTCCCATCAACTGCTGCTGAGTTTTGCCTGCTGTGTAGCCCAGGCCCCAATCTGTGGGTCTCTTCCCAGCAGCCCTGCCAGAGCTCCTTCCTCAGTCTTGAGCTGTAACTCCTTTAGCTACTCCACTCCTGCTCTCCACCACCCAGCTTTCCCAATATGGAAGTCTGTGGTCTAGAGAAAGCTTACAATACAGGGATAGTGTAAAAGAGGCCTTGACAAACCTGCCCAAAGACTGAGGTGCCCCCACCACCAAAAAACTGCCACTGACTCTTTCAGCAGCCATGAGGGGCGAAGCAGCACTCAGCCGCTGCAAAACAGCTGTGAACCACTGAAGGTTCGACAGGGTGGGCATTTTTTTTTTTTGGTTGCTGGGGTTGTTCTGCCCCTGAAGTACCATGGTGCCTAGTACCATGGTTTGTCAAGCCCTGTAAAATAAATTGAATTTAGGAGCCAATTAAATACCGTAGGGTTACTGCACTGAGTTATTTGTTTTTATATTTAAGTCAGTGGAAACACTCTTTTAGAAAAATATAAGTGAAACGGCTGAGGAATTTCCCTGCTGTTGCGGAAACTGGGACTTAACAGCAGAAAATGCACGCCCATCCATTATACCTTGCATCATGGCGCCATGGTGATGGCTCCACAGCAAGTGTTCCCAACTCTGGCAATTTTAGTTGGATTCACAATAATACTGGTGCTTTTCTTCAAACCTACCTCCTGGAGTCATGCAATTATATGAGAATCTCAGCTTTCATTTAAAAAGAAAAAAGAGCAAACTCAGCCTCAGGGATGCAAAGAAAGGTTTGAAAACAGGAACCCCAGGGTCTCAAAAGCCAAAAGGTAAATTAAAATATAGTTTACAAATCAAGATTTTTTTTTAAGCGAATCTCATGGTTTCTGGGGGTTTGACTTGAGTTTTTGAACAGCTGGGGTTGGCAGTGATGTCACAGTGAAGGCTGTAACCAGTACTATATGCTGCAGAAGAATGGTACTTGGAAAGGCTGTGAGCGAACACTAAAAGGATGGTGGCGTTTATATTACAACTTGTGCCAGTCCAGAAATGTCGGTTAGAGATGCAATTTCTTTCTTTAACTGACATTTTTATACTGGCGAAAGCCCTACTGTAGACACGCTTTTGCCTGTATAGCTCATTTCATTCAGGGAACTGGTAAGATCTACCCCAGAAAGAGCCATCTTTTGTCAGTACAAGCCGCACCTCCACCAGTATACCCATACCCGTCTACATTTTCCAGTATGAACTAGATCGAACACTCGGAGTTAACACTTCTGGCATTAAGGCTTTCAACAGCAAGACACTAACTTCTCTAATACAAGCCCTTCTGCCATCAACTGCTGCCTCAGTGACTGGATGAGACCGAAGGGTCGCCTCCTCATTAGTGCCCAGTTTCCAGCCAAAGGAAGGGCAATGATATTGCAGTAAACAGCAGGCAGAGCATAGACCAAAAGTGCAGCATGATCAGTTGGCCCAGCGGGATCCCTAATGGCTTGTGCTGTTCTTCATTGCCTGGGAAAGCCGCAGGGGATCCTGCTTCAGTCCAGTGGGCGTTCTTGTCCTTTTCTGCATTACAATCCCACAACTCAGATGTTGCTGCGGCTCCTCAAATGAGCCCTGCAACCCTTTGTGGTGAGCTCCCTGTGCAAGTGGCTGAGCACATATGTCAGAAGGGGACCACAGACTAGGAATAAGTGAGGGTTCATGGGTTCTTCTCATTGCCCTAGACAGCCACTGGAGATTATATGGTTATTGCGGGGGAGAGGGGGGAAGAGTGTTCTCTTATCTTCCCCACCCCCACCACACACACAGTTCCCCTTCTCTAACCAGAAACAGAAGAGACCACACCAAGTTGTCCTCATTGCAATGGAAGGAGACAGTCTAGGTGGGGGAAGATTTACAAAGGAAACCAAGAGAGAAAAGCAAATTGCCTGAAATCTCTGCCATGTTTCCTGCTTTCACTACACTAGAAAGGCAGGGTTCCTCTTGAAAGAGAGAAAGCTGGGAAGGCAGAGACCTTTGAGCTCCTGATCATTATTTGCAGGCAGGTGAACCCCTACATACCGAGGAAAAAAGCTGGCATTATCGAAGAGCGCAGAGGATTTTGTACTCTTCACACTTTACATGCACTATGCGGGAGAGTCTTTAAGGGGTATAAAGCATTCTCTCTATCTACCTGGGTTTCTTCATCAGTGCTCAACCACCAACTATCTGAGGTCAAAGAGGAAACAATGGCCAGGGTATCAAGATGCTCCATTTGACTCAGAGAATGAGTGGCATCTACCATGGAGAAGGTTATTCTGTAATATCCCTGCCCTGTCTTCTCCCTGACAAGTGGCACAGCCCGAATAGTTAGAATTTACTAAATGCTGGCAGCATTTACCATGGTCACCCACAAAAGAACTTCAGAAAGCACAAGTGGAAGCATGAGCAAGGCCATGAGACCATGGGCAAGTGACGGGAGGCACAGAGCACATGCCTGTCTCCTGCTATAGCTGGGATATCCTGGTACTGGGACAAGAGGTAAATCTTGTGACGAGAACTGTCCCTCTTGCACAGCCCTCATAGGAACTCCAGCCCACTCACAGAAACAAGCCAGGGAGAAGAGGAAACCCAAGCTGGGCAGCATTTCTAGCATTTCCTTGGGCCTACTATGATCTTGCAGGCCCCTTGCTAATGGCTTTAGCTTGTGCTCACACAGCCTAGCTTAAATTCAGTCACCAAGGCCCAACCCAGAACGCACAAATCAGAGGGAATGTGCGTGCACGTGTGGGGAGAAATCTCTTCACACCTGCCACTCGCTGCCTACCCAAGCCAAAAAACCTCCCACCCATGCACAACCTCAGGAGCCAGGCCAGTTTTCACAGTCAGCTCTTTTAATGATTTCTGCTTCAGTTCTGAAGGACAGACTTTTATGTGTTATCTATCATCCATCAGCAAAAGCCCCCTACTAGCTGTCTGACAATAACGGGACCCTCATTGCAGAGACTGCTCAGCAAAGCTACTGGGCTCTGCTGTGCTGTAGAGAACAATCAAGACTCAACCCATGCCTGCATCCTCCACCCATCAAAGCCATGGCAGTAGAGGGGTTTTCTTAACTCTGCATTTCCCTTATGTACCCTCAGCAATAGCTGCCTTTAGGAATTGACTGGCATTTCCCCCCAGCGATAACAGGCAGCAGCATCGAAGAGAGTGGCAAAGCAATCTCTACCATCTATTGACTGTCTCCCATTATGCTCTTCACTAACTAGCTGGCCTGGGAGCCACGCTCCTAGTTTGTCTGGTAGTGGAGCTGGGGGGCTGGCATGTTGGGCATATTTCTATAGTGTGTGGTTAGGCCACTTGCCAAGGTAATTACAGAGGCAGTTCAGTGATTTAAGCCAAAGTTAAGAACACGCTGTTGCATGTTCAGATCACACCAATACAAACTACACCAGTTATCCCAACACAGCAGCAGGATCAAGGATTTAATTGGTACTCTGAGGTTGGCGCTCAATCCAAAGAAGGGAACATTAAAGCTGGGAACACTCCTGCCTAACTGTCCATCTGTTAGATTACAAGTGCAGTGGCCTCCACATTGAAACAGAATGGTGAGGTGGTGTAGAGAAGGCTGAATAGAGCTTAACTCCGTAAGTTAAGAGGGTTTCAGCTAGAGATTTCGCCTTCCCGCCGTCTTTTGGGTGGCAGCTCTCAGTTGGTTCTGCCAAACAGCTAGGTCACCTACACAGTCCATACTGTCTGCTGAACATCAGCTTGCAGCTTGGCAGATAACCCATTAATCACAGCCCACTTCACAGTGAGGCCTTTGATTTAAACCTTCGTGGAAGAAGGGCCACAGAGACCATTGCCACTGAAGGTTTTTAACTTCAAAGCATGGGGTTGTGATCTTGTGGCAACATTCCACTATTATTTATCTTCATTGTCTTTAATCAGGGACAGGGACCCACTGCACTAGGCACTGTGTAAATACACATGTGCACATGCACACAAGAAAATGGCCCCTGCCCCAATGAGCTTACAATTTAGGTGCAAGAGACCTGCTTCTCTAGCAGTCAGTGGGTGACACACAATTTGATCTGGTGGCTGTTGGTACATCAGGCCATTTCCGATGATTCTAGGCATTATTCTTGGTTCCAGCAACGCCAGCAGATATTGCCTGCAATGTAGATGGGTTGCTTGTCGCAGTACCATTTCTGTGATGCAGCACTTACGGCCCCCTTTGAATTTTCCACAGGATGCATTGTGATGGTTTATAAAGATGTAAAGAGAGTTTGGAGAAACTGGCATTGCAGGCTAGGTCCCCTGCTTCAGACGCAGGCTTATAGGAGCTAAAATATTCAAGGAATTTTTAATCAACATTCAAGGAAATGTCCCTCTCTCCAGTCTTTATCCCAGATGCACCCTCTTGGCAGGAAGCTGGGAAGAGCAGAGAAGTTGTGAATAAATTGTGGACAGAAGACAGTGATTCCATGGTCAAATCCTAAGCTAGATGTGTTGTAGTTTAGTGGTACAGGGAGTCAGCCTAGAACATGTTTCCACTTTTGACATGATTCAGGCTGTCATTGCATAAAGAGTCGTTGAAAAGTCTGAGGGACAGTATGTTGAAAGTTTCCAATTTTGGGGCCATCTGTAATGGAAAAAAGAGCCATCTGCCACCACTGGTTTGGAAAACGGCTTTCCAGTGGCATCAGGAGGGGAGAGGTACATACACACACACACACTGCAGGACCAAACAGGAGACTGTCACATAAGATTATTTACACGGTCCGGAGTATGAACGCTACCAATAGCCACCGCAATGGCACAGAAGGCAGGAGTGAGGGTTGGGAGGCAGGGATTTCCAGGCTGCTACACATGCACAGAAAAACTTGCCCAGTAATATTACTCACATTAAAAATACTACCTAGATCTCTTCAAAAATCCCCCAGTAAAGAGGCGCTTGGATTTTCAGAACCCTCCCCCAATATTAATCAGTCTTAATACCAAATATGTTTCAAGGGCTTAGCCACATACAGAGTGGTGAGTGTTTAAGGTGTTATTTTAAACCAGTGTCGTTAAAATAGTGTCAAATGCTGTTACTTCAGTTTAATGCAGGTGTTCAATTAGGAACAAGCTTAAATAAAAACAAAATAAGCCACTCAAAGCAAAATGAGAATCTCCACACAATGGGCTGGGTTATTTGCAAATGCATGTCAACAGCCTCTAGAATGCCTCTTCAGATCTACAGTGATCTTCCCTTACCCAGCAGGCACATCATCAGTTAGGCCTTGTACACACGCGCATTAGCAATCATTACCGCGCAATACCAACAACAGCGTACACACGTGCAATAGGGCTGTTGCGCGTTAACTGCCTTGTTGCAGCGCAATACAAAAACCACCTCGACGAGGGTGGTAGCAGTTAATGGGGAACAGCTGTTGCGCCTTTCCACTCGTGTGTACGCTTACTGTGCAATGATTGGCCTCTGGAAGTGTCCCAGCATTCCAAAGTCGTCCTCTCTGGTCTTCCCCCCACCCGCTCTGTGGCTGTGACGAAACTGGCCCCGCTCTGATCAGATTCCCGAGATTTTCGAATTTCTCCTCTGTTTCACTTCCTGTTCTCTTCCTCGTGGAGTGGAGTGCAGCTCCGATCATCAGTAGCAATGGCGGCCCGGTGTGGAAGACGCGCACCCCTTTGGAGCACGGCAGAGGTGCTGGACCTGATCAGCATCTGGGGAGAGTCTGCTGTGCAGGTGCAGCTACGCAGCAGCAGGCGAAATTATTATACATTTGGCATAATTTCTCGGGCCATGTCAGAGAGAGGTTATGATAGAGACACTGTGCAGTGCAGATCAAAGGTGAAGGAGCTAAGAATAACCTATCACCGAGCGAAGGAGGCAAACCGCCATTCGGGATCAGCGCCTGCTACATGCAAGTACTATAAAGAGATAGAAGCCATCCTCAGTGGGGACCCCACAACCACTGCAAAGAGTCCCGTGGACACATCGGCCCCCCCTCATCCACTGAATGCCAGACTCGAGCAGGATGAGGACATGATCGATGAGGAGGAGGAGATGGAGGATGACCTGGAGGAAAGCGCAACAGTGTGTAGCCAGGAACTCTTCTGCACTCCCGCTGAGACGTCCGCCCAAGACATGAATTGCAGCATGTCCTCTGAGGCGGCAGAGGGGGGTTCCGGTAAGTTTCTCTTTCGTTCAGCTATGGCTCCTGCTAAAATATCATTGTCCGGGGTGGGGGTGCTTGCTGTCTCAGTCCCCACTGTGCACGCTCTTTACTCTGCATTCATTAGAAGTGCATCAACACAAGCAGTGATTGTCAAAAAATCATCTGTATTTAGGTCACTAAAGGTTTCCTCGATGTACCTCCAGAGCCTACTACTCAGTTAGATGGGAGAGCGTTTGTGTCTACGCTCCCAAAGACGGATACTCTGCCTCGCCAGCTGCAAAGCACAGCCCTGGGAACCATGGCAGCACACAGTGCAGCAGCATACGGTCCTGGCTTGCAACCGGTGGCATGTAGGATATGTATTCTAGCTGGCAGGGGCACTCTGAGGAGAGAGATATTGGGTTCCATCTGTGTGCCCTGTGCAGAATGTTAGCCCCCAGTAAGCTTTCTATTAGGACGTACCTTGTCCGCTTCAGCGAAGCATAGGATGTTGACTGCCCTGCACCTTCCAATGAAATGTGCTACTGGACGGTTACATTGGTTATCTAGGCTCTGTGTTAACAACAGCTTTATTATTATTTTTTTTTTAGATTCGACCTTCACAAGGCCGGTGTCTACCCCAGCTGACCGCATGAGAAACATTCGGCGGCGTGCTCGAAGAAACAGGGAAGATATGTTTCAGGACCTGCTGAAAACAGCACAGGAATCCGCGAGGGAGAATCGAGCCTGGAGAGAGGAATCCCAACAGAGGAGGCAGAAACACAGGGACGAACTGATAAGCATCATGAAGGAGCAAACAGAACTGCTCAAGAGCATGATTGCTTTGCAGACCCAGGCGATTAATGTACGGGCTCCACTCCATACAGTTCAGCCGTGTCTGCCTCCCACACCCCGTAGTCCTTCAAAGAATTTCTTTGAAGGCCACCCGTCCCCCTGGTACACTGCAACATCCAGTCCCCTCCAGAGCTACTTTTTAGAGACCTGCAGCTACACCCACCTGTAACCTACCCCCTTTAGGTTTTAATAAAAACAGTGACAAATAATTTGAAGAGTGGCTTTATTTGTACACATTGAAAATCTCATAAGGTGCACCTGATGCGTCCTGGAAGTTAACTAGGGGACGGCATCATTGAAATGGTCCCTGAGTGCCTCCCTTATGCGAGCAGCTTCTCCTTGGGCCCCCCTAATACTCCTAGTGGCTGGCTGTTCGTATGCTGCCTCGAGGCGCTGTGCCTCCATAGCCCACCCCGGGGAAAACTTTTCTCCCCTACTTTCACAAATGTTATGAAGGACACAGCACGACGCAATCACAGCAGGGATGTTGTCCTCATCCAAGTCCAGCCTCCCATACAAACATCGCCAGTGCCCTTTTAAATGGCCGAAGGCACACTCCACAGTCATTCTGCAGCAGCTCAATCTGTAATTGAACCGCTCCTTGCTGCGATCTAGGTTCCCGGTGTACAGCTTCATGGGCCATGGCATCAGTGGGTATGCTGGGTCTCCGAGGATGACTATGGGCATCTCCACATCCCCCACAGAAATTTTTTGATCTGGGAAGAAGGTACCCCCTTGCACCTTCTGGTACAGAGCAGTGTTCCTGAAAATGCGGGCATCATGCACCTTTCCCGACCACCCAGCATTGATGTCCGTAAAACGCCCCTTGTGATCCACAAGTGCTTGCAGCACCATGGAGAAGTAGCCCTTCCTGTTGATGTACTCGGTCACAAGATGGTCTGGAGCCAAAATAGGGATGTGTGTGCCGTCTATGGCTCCCCCGCAGTTAGGGAATCCCATGGCAGCAAAGCTGTCCACAATCTCACGAACATTGCCCAACGTCATCGTCCTCCGTAGCAGAACGTGATTGATGGCTCGGCACACTTGTGAGAGGGCTAATCCGACTGTGGACCTCCTGACTCCAAACTGGTTTGCAACCGACCAGTAGCAGTCAGGGGTCGCCATCTTCCAGACAGCAATTGCAACATGCTTCTCCACGGTTAGGGCTGACCTCATGTTGGTGTCTTTACGTCACAGGGCAGAGGCCAACTCTGAACACAGTTCCAGAAAGGTTGCTTTCCGCATTTGAAAGTTCTGTACCCACTGCTCGTCATCCCACAGCTGCATAACAATGTGATCCCACCACTCGGTGCTCGTCTCTCACGACCAGAAACAGCGTTGCACCGTGTGCAGATGATCGGTGAAGGAGCTGAGCAACGCGGTGCTGTTGCTCTGCATGGCATCGATCAGCCCCTGCTCCTCAGCGTCCTCGTCTGACTCGGAGCTCATTGCATACTGAGCAACCAGCCGAGATGTATTTAGAATGCTGAAGGCGACAGTGGAGATCAGAGCAGGATCCATGCTGTTGCTATTGTGATTGCTCGCAAGTAGTGCGTCACTGCACTGTTGAAAATAGGCTCGAGTTGCTATTGGCAACGAGGAAGACGCCAGGGGAACACAGTGCACCACAGGAAACTGAGATTTTACCCATGGCGCTTTGCGTTCCTTTCCTTCATCCCATGATTCCAAGCGCAGATTGAGGGAAAATTCAACAGTGGGATAGGTGCCCAGAATTCATTGCGCTACACCACGATATTGCAAAGAATTCTGTTGCGTTACAAGGAGCAACGTGTGTACGCGCTATCCCGCAATAAAGGTCACGTGTTTTTTAGAGCGCAATTGCCATGTTGCGCTTTAATCTGATCGTGTGTACATAGCCTTACACATAGGGCTGGCCCTATTTATTCAGACAGCTAATGGAAAATACATATACATACCAGGCACAGGTACGCTGGGTGCCAACTTCTTTATTCACCAGGTGCCAGCACCTCACTGCACTCCCTCGCACTCTCCAAGTTCCAGAAGCCAATAGGACAGACACCTCTCTATCCATCTATTAAAGCCAACCTGCAATGCATTTTTCAAACACTGGGCTTTGACCTTCTTCCCCCACCTTTATAGAAGAAGTCTGAAAAGTAATTTCAAAAAGAAAAACAGATTTCTGCTTGTTTTTTACTTTAAAAATACCAGGACTGTCAAGTCTGGTAGAACTGGAGGACCTTTTGGGCCTCTTCAGAGATGGTGCATTGTGAGTACTCATGGCTTAGATGACTCTTTAACAGACAACTTTTCTCCACATTGTATGTTGGAATTACAGAGGTTAAAAACCACAAAGAGTTTTTAAACTGTGACTGAGGCCTTGTCTACATTGGGAATTTGCCCCAATTCCAACCCCAAGTGCTCTGGCAGTCACTGACGTAGCGGCAAGAGTGCAAACCCTAAGCTTATATAAGGAAAGTACGAGATGCAAATGGAGTCTGACACATGGGGTTTGATCCAATACAGCTATATCGTTTTCAGACCACTAACTGCTGCAATCAGAACAAGAACCAAATATAGACAAGGCATAAAAATCCCTCCTCTGCACAGCTTTCAGTCTCCTCTCATGTAAGGTCATCATTTCATTAGTCTTCCAATCATCACAGAGTCTTCAAGGGTCCACAAGAGCTATTTCTCTCAGGGATTGAAGCAAACAGATTCCTTTTTAAACCAAAACTTTTCAGAGTGTGCCTCGAAATCACCTAAGGAAAAAGCCAAAAGCCAAATTTATTTCCCCCCTCTGCAAGTCCCATTTAGCAAGGTAACTGTATCAGTGCAAGCTGAGGTGCTAAGAGCTGGGAATTATCTGCAGAGTTGGAAAGGAGTGAAAGGAAATGCAGTGGTGTCTCTATCTTACATGCAACTTTTTATGTTTACAAAGGAGACGGGGAACTTTCCCCTTAATTATTACGCAGAAGATGATGCTGGCCTGCAGCTGACAGAGGTGTCAGCAGATCTCTATACTACTGCAGGCTGGGTTTTGCTGGGTGTTGCTGCAGCCACATTTCTTTTAGGGATGGCCAGTTTCTACTTATCTCCCATCTTTCCCTATCTCTAGTAAGCGGCACATATTGCTGCAGTGTTCATGATGTGTATAGAAGCACATCAACCCACAGAGATTTCAGCTACACTATGGGCAGAGGAGGACAATGGACTGGCCAGCAAGTGCACAGGTTACAGACTGCTAGCTAGCTACACCATTGCCACCCACCACAAAGACCCGAACAGCAGAAGAGGGCTGCCTGCAAAAAAGTCTGTTAAGGCTTCTTGGCTGTAGAAAAGGGAGCAAGGAAGGAGGGCAGCCACTGGCCTGATGCTAACAGTTACCACTAAGAGCAGGACTCCCTGGATGGGAAACTCTGTGGCCTGTTCCTCAGGGAAGAGGAAGAGAGGAGTTCATAGCTATCAACTGCAAGCACAGGGCTCAAACGGGTAACTTCAAAGTACAGAATAATAGAAAAAACACTAAGAAATCACCACTTCTTTAACCCAGGCTGGCTTCTGTGGAGCACACAGGGCAAAGTCTGAAAAGCCACAGCCCAAGCGCTTGTAGTTCGAGTCAGTCTCCTGGATATTCCCTCTCTGCTCTCATTACCTGACTAACATCTCTGCACAGAGCTGCCTCAAACAAAGCCAAAGGACGCACACTGAAAGCCAAGCAAGACACCGACTCAGGAGCCATTGGAGGGTGGTGTTTGGGGACGGGGTGGAGAGGAAGGATGGGATCAGCATGACAAGCAGGCAGCCTCAGCGTGGAGCAGGAGCTGCTGCTGGATTTCCTGACCTCACAGATTTTCTCCCCTAGTGTGAGGGCTGCTGGCTCCTGTTCAAAGCTGTCTAGGAAAGCCTAACTGCTTCCGCCTGGCAGCAGCAGCTCCCAGTGCAGTAGCCCACAGATCCTCCCCTGCCTCTGTGGGTCTCAAGCAGTAAGAACAGCAAGGCTTCAGGAAACAAACATCTGCCAGCAACTCTGCCCCATGCCTGGGGTGGACTTACCAGCCTATGTTGTTCTTCAAATGAAGGGGGGGGGGGTGGAGTGGAGTGGGGAGAGCTTGCCTTTTTAACCTTCCATCTGCTTATCATGCAGGCAACTGTTTCAGTTCACCAGATCTTAGCAGTGCCCCCACCTCCCATTCAAATGCATATACTCACACCCCCAGGCCATGGCCTGCTACAGACCAAGTTCCAATGTGGACTAGAAAGTGCATAACTGAACCCCAGCTGGGCAACAGCCATGTGCCAAAAACCAGCCAAAGGGCTGTTCATTAAGGTAGAGGGGGGGAGCAGAGAGTCTGTCACAAACCCTGGCCCTGTCCAAACTAATGGTGGCTGGGAACCACTGCCTCAGTTCCCAGAGCACAGGGAAAACTCCAGGGGTGAGATATCCAACTAGCCCAGCTGTCCTACTCAGACACCAGGTCTAGCTTCGGGAACGTGAGTCACCCAGAGTCATCATTTCACAGTCTCACTTCAAGGCACACAGCATAGAGCAGTGCTCGGCAACTGGCCACGTGTGCTGAACATAGCACATGCCCATTCACAGTGACACGCAGGGCTCCCAGCCCCCAATTTCCCCCCCATACACACCTTCCCTGGCATAGAGCAATCAGTCAACATGGGTATTATTTCCAGCTCTGCCACCAACCTGCTGGATGACCTTGGGCAAGTCACTTCCTCCTCTCTATGCCTTCGTCTTGTCTTTTCATCTCTGAGCTCTCCAGGATGTCTCTGACTTGCATGTACATACAGCACCTAGCACATTGAGGGCCCCAACCTCAGCTGGGGTGTCTAGACATGACAGCAACACCAGCAACAAATTTTGCTTTGTTAGATTCTAAATATACTGAGGAGAGCACAGAAACACAGAACTGCAGGACTGGAAGAGCCACCGAGAAGTCACCTAGTCCAGCCCCATGCTGAGGCAGGACCAAGTACATTTAGACAGGTGTCCAACCTTTTCTGTCAAACTTCCAGTGATGGGGATTCCACAGCCTCCTTTGGAAGCCTATTGCAGAGCTTAACTATCCCAATAGTTGGGAAGTCTTTCTGATTATCCAACCCAAATCTCCCTTGCTGCAGACTAATGCTCGTTCTTTCTTATCCTACCTTCAGTGGACAAGAAGAACAATTGATCATCATCTTCTTTATAACTATCCTTAACCTAACAGGGGACTCACCAGATCCTCCCTCACTCTTCTTTTCTCAGGAAAATACATGCCCAGTTTTGTGGGGTGGGGTTTTTTGACCTTCCCTCATAAGTTAGGTTTTCTAAACCGTGAATGGCTTTCGTTGCTCTCCTTTGGATTCTCACCACATCTCTCTCAAATTGTGGTGCCCAGAACCGGACATAGTACTCCAGCTGAAGCTTCACCAGCACTGAGCACAGTGGAACAATTACGTCCTGTATCTTCCATATAACACTCCAGAAAGAATGTTGGAAATCACTAAGAAAGGGATAAATAATAAGATAGAACATACAGTATTGCCTCTTTAGAAATCTATGGCACACCTACATCTTGAAGACTGCATGGGGATCTGGTTGCCCCACCTCAAAAAAGATATGTTGGAATTGGGAAAGGTACAGAAAAAGACAACTAAACTGATTAGGGGTATGGAAAAGCTTCCATCTGAAGAGAGATTAATAAAACTGGGACTTTTCAGCTCTGGAAAAGAGAAGAGTAACGGGGGACATGACAGAGGTTTATAAAATCATGACTGATGTGGAGAAAGTAAAAAAGTGTTATTTACTTCTCATAACAAAAACTAAGGGGTCACCAAATGAAATTAATGGGCAACAAGTTTAAAACAAACAAAAGGAAGTATTTCTTCACATAACGCCCTGTCAAGCTGTGGTACTCCTTGGCAGAGGGTGCTGTAAAGGCCAAGAATATAATGGAGTTCAAAAAAGAATTAGGTAAATTCATGGACAATATGTCCATCAATGGCTATTAGCCAGATGGCAGGGACTGTTTGCCAGAGGAGGGAATGATCAACAGGATATATCAGTTGATGATTACCTAGTCTAATCATTCCCTCTGAAGCAGCTAGCATTAGCCATTGTCAGAAGACAGGATATTGGGCTACATGAACCATTGGTCTCACCCAGTATTGGCATTCTTAAGTTATGTGCTTAACACAACCCACGTTATCATCATTGTTGGCTTATTCCATTTGTGCTCCACTATAACCCCCAGATCCTTTTCTGCAGTATTACTGTCTAACCAGTATTCCCCATGTTAGTTGGGCATTTGGGTTTTCCTTTTCATGTGTAGTATTCTGCACTTTTCTTTATTGAATTCACACCAGTTCTCCAATTTAGCAGAATTGTTTTGAATTCTAATCCTATTGTCCAAAGTGCTAGCCACCCCTGCCAGTCTAGTGTCATCTGCAAATTTTATAAGCACACACTGCACTCCATTGTCCAAGTCATTAACAAAAATACCAACTAGTCCCAAACAGACCCCAGCTGGACCCCACTAGATAGGTCCTCCCTATGCGACAGGGGACCACTGATGACTGCTCTTTGAATACATCCTTTCAACTAATTGTGCACCCACCTCAGAGTATAATAATTTCACCTACACCACATTTCCCTAGTTTACTTATGAGACTATCACATGGGATTATATCAAAAACCTTACAGAAAATCAAGAGCTATCCACTAGCCCTGTCAAAGGAGGAAATTCGGTTGATTTGGCAAGATTTGTTGTTGACAAATCCTTGTTGGCTATTATGTATTACCACATTATCCTCTAAGTGCTTATAAAGCGATTGTTTAATAATTTGTTCCTGTATCTCTCCAGGTATTGAAGTTAGGCTGACCGATCTCCAGGGGTCATCTTTGTTCCCCCTTTTAAATATCAGTATTATATTTGCCCTTGAGAGCTCACCCATCCTCCATGAGATCTCAAAATAATTGCTACCAGTTCTAAGACTGCTTCAGCTAGTCCCTTAAGTATTACAGGGTGAATTTCATCAGGCCCTCATATATCTAACATATATAAATATTCTTTAACTGGTTCTTCCCCCTTGTTAATATTAATTGTGTTAAATATCTAGTCACCATTAACCTTTTTAGTAAAGATTAAAGCAAATCAGGCATTCAAAACCTCAGCCTTCTTGACATCATCAGTTATTAGATCTCACCAGTAAACCCCCGATTCTCTACAGAATCGCAAATTGAAGAATGGTAATCACTTAGTGTTTACTCCAAACTTTTCAGGGATGAGAAATGATGGAGGGTGGAGTGTCCTGAGTTTCTGCACTCATAAGTAAGAAAAACATTGGAGTTCAAAGGGTAAAATTATGCAAATTAAAAACCACAAAATCATGAAATGGTGAATTGAAAAGATTTAAGCAAAAATTTCCTTATAGCCGCTGGGCAGGAATTCGTGTAAGAGCCGCTGGGTGGGCAGGAGGGCAGCCGTGCGCGCGAGCTATCTAATCCACAGGCTTATGCACGGCATGGACGTGGATTCAGCTGCTGCGCGCGCATAGGTGTATCAGTTATATGCACGCAGGAGCTGCATCCACGTCCTGCCGTGCATATATACAACTGTGGTTTAGTTATATAGATTTCCCACTAAGTAAGGGACCTACACTTTCCTTCATATTTTCTTGTTCCTAATGTACATATAAGATCTCTTCTTATGCCTTTTCAGTTCCTTGCTAGGTGTAACTCATTTTGTGCCTTAGCTTTTCTGATTTCATCCTGACATGCCTGTGCCTTTATACTTCTCCTTAACAATTTGGCCCTGTTACCACTTTTCCTTTTTTTTTTTAAAAAGATTCCTGTTTGATTTTCTGCTTCTAATAGAGCAACACTAATGTCTTACTAGTCTTCCTATCTTTCTTTTGGATCCTTCACAAAGCTATACATGTTCTGCTCTTTATTTCCTTCCTCTGAGTTGGATGACAAGGTGCCTAGATCCAGTCTGTGTCCATGAAAGTCTCCTGCAGCAGAACAGAAATCCTTTTCCCTCTGTCCCTGCAGCATTGTATAATAGGCCAGGTGCAACATAGAATATTTTCCCCCCTCAGTGGGATACTGGACTACTTGACCCACTGGCCTGTACTTGACTTGTAAAGAAATGCAAGATTCACCTGGGTAATCGAAGTTCTCCTCTCACAAATCCAGACATCTAAGTCTCCGGGACTCACTTGTGACTCTGTTGAGCAATGGTAGGTGATAGGGTCAGGAATACACCAAAGTTGCAAAAGGACCTGTGTTCAAGTCCTTCCATCCCCATATCCTGAATCACAAAAGTTGGTCCACTGTGTTCTCTGCAGAGGGTTGGTCTTATTAATAAGCCAGGCAAGCAGCTGGTCTTTAAGTAACATACATACATCTACAGCCAAAGTGAAACCCACTCCCTGAAGATCTAGCTTACAGCAAAAGGGAGGGACAATTTGAAGAGCCAAAATGAAGTGTGGGGAACTGGGCACATAAGAGCAGTCAAAAGGTTGTCAGCAGTTTACTGAATTGCTAGGGAGAAGGAGAAAACACAACATCTGACAAAGGGGCCCTTTTTCTGGAGCTGAACAAGCCAAGCCTAACAAGCCAAGCATGTGGGAGACAACCAATATCACTCTTTAGAATCATAGAATGATAGGGTTGGAAGGGACCTCACGAGGTCATCTAGTCCAACCCCCTGCTAAAAAGCAGGACCACTCCCCCTAAATTATCCCAGCCAGGGTTTTGTCTAACCGAGCCTTAAAAATCTCCAAAGATGAAGATTCTACCACCTCCCTAGATAGCCCATTCCAATGCTTCACCACCCTCCTAGTGAGAAAGTTTTTCCTAATATCCAACCTTGACCTCCCCAGCTGTAATTTGAAACCATTGCTCCTTGTTCTGTCCTCTGTTACCCTCGAGAACAGCCTAGCTCCCTCCTCTTTGGAGCACCCCTTCAAGTAGTTGAAGGTTGCTATCAAATCTCCCCTCAGTCTTCTCTTCTGTAGACTAAATAAGCCTAGTTCCTTCAGTCTCTCCTCATAAGTCATGTGCCCCAGCCCCCTAATCACTTTTGTTGCCCTCCGCTGGACTCTTTCTAATTTGTCCACATCCTTTCTGTAGTGGGGAGCCCAAAACTGGACACAGTATTCCAGATGCGGCCTGACCAGTGTCGAATAGAGGGGAATTATCACAGCCCTCGATCTGCTGGCAATACTCCTACTGATGCAGCCTAATATGCCATTGGCCTTTTTCGCAACAAGGGCACACTGTTGGCTCATATTCATCTTCCCGTCCACCATAACCCCCAGGTCCTTTTCTACAGCGCTGCTACTTAGCCGATCGGTCCCCAGCCTGTAGCAGTGCATGGGATTTTTCCGTCCTAAGTGCAGGACTTTGCACTTGTCTTTGTTGAACCTCATGAGGTTTCTTTCGGCCCAGTGTTCCAATTTGTCCAAGTCTCCCTGGATCCTGTCCCTGCCCTCCAGAGTATCTACCATTCCCCCAAACTTGGTGTCATCCGCAAACTTACTAAGCACGCAGTCTATTCCATCATCAAGCTCATTAATGAAGATGTTGAATAGAACCGGCCCCAGGACCGACCCCTGGGGCACTCCACTCGTTACCGGTTGCCAACCAGACATCGAGCCATTGATTCCTACCCGCTGAGCCGGAGGCAGAACTACTCATTTACAATAACCAAAGACTAAGGATGTGGCACTTTTCCCCCTGCGGGGTGCACATATTTCAACCTTCCATCCACCACCACAAGATAGTTATGCCTTGTAACAACTGCTTCTCCAGGGAAGATACACACCTTGTTTACAAAGGTAGCCTCTTCATTACAGCTTGGCTCTGCCCACAAGAAAAAATGATGCATCCATGCAGAGGACACCAGGTACCTATTTTACAATGGTGAGTTGGCTTGGGCATAGGAGTCAAGAGCCAGGCTGGGGAAGAAAGAGTCAGGATAGTCCAAGGATAGAGTACTAGGACACCCGACTCTGTCAATGACCTATTATGTGACCTTGGGCAAGTCCCTTCTATCCCTGCCCCCAGTTCCTCCCCTTCTCACCTCCTAATCATTTGTTAATCCTTTTAGAACTGAACATAATGTAAGGTGTGAAGACATTTCTCTGGCTCACTAGAACATCTGCAGTTACAGTAGATATCAGTTTTAATGGGGATATAAATTCTGCTTCAAGGCAGAAGCAAGGCCACTAACCGATGAAAGTGGGAAACAAACATTCCTTAGAAGCTGGTTATTCCCAAACTGTCCCCTGCTGGGTATCTTGCATCTTCTCTGGATACCTCTGGCGCTGGCCACTTTCATCATTATCCCCATGTAAAGATGGGCAAACCGAGGCACAGCAGTCAGCTATCCTCCCCAAAGTCACACAGTGGGTGGGGTCAGTGGGAAAGCTTGGAAATGAACCTACATTTCCTGCCATTGCGCCCTGTATCTTAACCACTGGACCATGCTGTGAACAACTGCTTGGTGAAAGGCCCCACTGATCGGTTCTGGATGGAACGACTCTTTGGTTCATGCTGGGTCTCTGTATTCCTCTCATCAGAGCAGACTGCCTCCCTGCAGCAGAGGCGATTCCTTCCACAGAGACACAATGTGAAAGTAAATCGAGGCTCGCTCCAAGAAAGGGCCCCGCTTTCCAATTATTCACAAGCAGGCAGGGCATGGGCGCACAAATGCACCAGCAAGATGCAGCAACGAAAGCTGAAGAGGAAGGAACTGAACTGACCTGTATACAGAGGCTGAAGCAACTGAAAGGACGTGAACGAAACAAAGTGTTTGACCTGCTCTGTGTAGATCGCCAACAGCCCATCAAAGATATCCACATCATTCAAACGTTTAAGGAAAAGGTTCCAAGACAACTGCATCAATAGGCACACTTCTGACACCTGCACTTACAATCTGTCCTGAAACCACAAGCCGGGGCCTATCCCACCTGAGCGACAAGTCAGTACATAGTCTCAACTGCTCTGGAGTGATTTCACAAACCACCATCAGCTGGCATATGGCAGACAGCGGAGAAGATGGAGATATTTCAATAAACAAACTGATTTCCAGTTTCAAGATGACAGCCTGGGGGGTTAATATAAAAAACGAGCACCCATCCATGCAGGCCTTTACTGCAGAAAGATTTAGGTCATCGTTCTAATTGGAGCTACTAGCCATCAAACAGAGCAACGTTGTACAGACAATCTAGCGGCATGAAGAGAGATTGCAGTTTGTCCAGGATGACCACAGAGTATTCTTGCAGCATCAGAGAATAAATGCTGAACTCTAAACTCAGTCGGTAGTCCGTCTACTTGCCACTAAACGAATCACCAGGAAAGGTGCTACTAGGAATTACAGAACAGCTTTGTTAAATTGCTAAATCAGGGATAGAGAAGCTGCTGTCTGGCCTCCTCACACAGGGAACTTCTATGACTGCTGGGTTCACAACAGACTTTAGGGTTGGTTTTGGGGGGTTTTTTAAATGAAAAGGATCAAAAGTATTATTGAAAACCTTTTCAGATGTGGCAACTCAGCTTCTAAAATGTTTTTAATAGCATGCACAATAAAAATTGTGACAACCATTTAAAATATCAGGAGGGACCTTTCACAATCAGCTAGTCTGACTTCTCCAGTTATCTCTGTATTAGGGATATTAACTTGTATTTGACTACAGCATATCCCCCAGAAAGGCACCCAGCCTTGATAGGTAGACTTATCTTTGTCTTCTTCATTCAAACTCATAAATAAGAGCTGCTTGTAAAATGAAAACTTTGTTTCATGAAAAACATCTCAGCCATTTTTATTGAGAGAGATTTTAAATGAAACCTTTTAAAATTTAATTTAATATATATATTATTTTTAATTTTTATTTATTTGAAATATATCTTAAACTGGGTTTCTGCAACTAAACAGCACAGGTAACCAATTTAATAATGCTTTTTTTTAAAAAAATGACATTTTTCATGAAATGATGAAAATGTTTTGTTTTTCATAAAAAAATTAGATTTAAAAAATGGATCAAGGTGCCACTTTTTCATGGAAAAAAAATTAATCTAAACATTTTGACCAGTTCTTGTCATAAGGAACAAACCAACTCACAAAGAATGTATCACATCTCTCTGCTCCCAACATGAAAGAAAGGTCCACACAACTTACTACAGAGATGGGGTTTGGGGGATGGAAGAAGAAGGGGATGGTTGGTCAGGAACAAAGCAAATGCATTTCAGGCTGCTGTCCCCAGTGTGAAGTTGGTTCTACCCCCCCAATGCAAAACTCACCCTGTTGATGATCAGTCTGGCCCTGCAGAAACCGGTGATCCCCTCCGTGTCGGGGATGGCTCAATTCCCCCTGAGGAATAGCACAGAGAATAGTAAGAAAAGACAATGTAGGTTTGGTTCTATGGAGAGGGCACCACTCTCTGAACACAGTTTATAAGACTTGTCAGCATTCAGTTTTTTTAAAATAATTTCCATGGATAATTTCAGTGTTTATATTTAAGATTTTTTTCATTTTAAATTTTCACAGTTATGGGAAATGCCAGGGGAGCAGGCAGGGGGTTCAAACAATTATCTAGTGAAAGACAGAGATTCAAAAAGTAAAAATTTATACTCCATACAAAAAAATACCCTTAAAGCTACAATTCATACTATTCATTCACTAGTCCATTGTGACCAGCCTAATTCAAAAGTCTAAACCACTGGCTTTTGACTAATAAGTCCTCCAGCAACATTTTCCTTATTGGTGAATTTCAATTATCAATGGAAATATTTTTCGATTGGTTTGTGTGTGTACAGTGATAGCGACATGTACCGACATACCAATAAAAATCAAATCCTTCCAAGCTTAATTATTAAGTATTTGTATTATAGCAGGTCCTAGAAGCCCAAGTGATAAGGAGGACCAGATTTGCAAGGCACCACACACAGTTCCTGCCATGAAGAGTTTGCAGGCTAAAGAGCCCGCTAGACAAAGGATGGGAAGGAAGAGACACAGGGAGGTAAAGTCACTTGCCACTCAAAGTCATTCACACAGCAGATCAATTGCCAGAATGGTGACTAGTATGCTGAGTCCCAGTCCAATGCCTTGTATCCACTTGACCACAATGCCTCTCAAAAAAAGGGTATCACTGCTTGCACCCATACCATATCAGATCACCTCCAAGTCCTGCTGCAAAGATGTTACGGCTCAGACACTACAGTGATACCTAGACAGTTGAGTACCACTGACTGAGGAAGTGGGAGAAGTGAAACTGGGATTGGTGGCTGTGGCAATTCATAGGACTCACTGGGAAGGAAGCTGTGTTCCTCCCAATAATAAAGGGTCTTGCACACTTGTTTGCACAAAAAGTGACCTAGTGTGGATAGGGCACTGGAGTAGGGCTCGGAGACTGGAAATAACCTTAGGTACACTAGACTCTTCTTCGGAGACCACGATTCAAAGTTGGGGGTTGCGCCACAAAAGGAAAATGTGTCATGGACAAGGGGGTCTCTCATCCTACTCTCTAAAGGACCATCTAGGAGACAACAGCACCACAGTAGCCTTTCCATTCAGGAGTGGCCAGGACCAAGGCAACAGAGGTCCGTGGATCTAAATGGAGATGTGCCGTCAGATCTGTAGATGGGAGAGACGTGGAATATAAAGGAGCAGCACAAATCAGGATTCTGATGCAGATTTAAGCCTAGGCACACAGGGCTGGATTAATCGGCCGGGGGGCCCAGGCTGCTCCCCACCATGGCCCCCCCACACTCCCAACTGCAGGGTCCCCCCCATTGCTGGGGGGTCCTGAGGTCAGAGGGCGCTCCCACCCTGGCCATGCTCTGACCAGTCTGCCTAGGAGGGGGAGGAGTAGCATGGGGGGGGGGGCAGGCCAGCCAGCCATGGGGCAGAGCGGAGCGCAGAGCCCAGCCTATGGCTCCAGGGCCCTACCCGCCACCAGCGCTGGCAGGATAGGAGCACTCACAGCACTCTCGCCCTGCCGGCGCTGAGCCAGGGGCCAGATTGTTGCACAGCTCTTAGGGGCTGGAGCCCGGGGTCCCTCTTTTGGCCAGGGCCTGGGGTTTTAGCCCCTGCGTTAATCCAGCTCTGTAGGCAGAAGGGCAGTGGGGGAAATCAAGTATGAATATATTGGCAAAGATGCGAGGGGCCAGCTCGCCTACCGTGTCAAACTCTAGAGGCTTGCATAGACTTTTTTGTTTTTAAATGAGTCGTCTGACTGACACCATTAATTAACCGACATCACCATACCCATTTAGCAACTCTAAGCCAACCAGGTGGATCAGTTCATTTTTATTTTGTCTCTGGTGCACAGCCTCACTTATAAGCTCAACAGAGACGTGAGGAAGGATGGAAATACTGCAGGAGTGATTTAGAGCAGCCAACAACAAAATCTCCATTTGCTAAGTTCCAAATCATCCCCACTGGGCTCAAAGGCTTGGGAAAATGCAGATGAAAAGCAAGCATCCATGGCGCCCCATCTCTGGAAGCCGAGGAAGGATGGGCAGCAGGGAGAGGAGATAAAGACAAGCGATCAGGCACCTGCCACTGAGACACATTTCCCCTCTCTCCATCCCACGGGGTACATTAACAACACAGGGACACAATAATCCCCCAGCTGAGTGGCTGTGCTGCTGCTAGCCAGCATGAATATGCATCAGTTATTATGTAGCATGTACTGGTCCTGTGTATGCTGCTGATTTACAGGCTGAGTGGGATTGCTAAACAAATCCCTTTTTCACCCCCACACATGCTCACGCTGGCCTCTTTACACAGACAAAGCTCTAGCTGACAGGTGCTGTGAATTAACAAGGAAAGCAGGGACTGGGATCAGGACTGTCCCGAGGGAAGGGAGGGTCCCCCATCTCTCCACCCCCAACTCCCATGCGGGCGGGGCAAGGCTCTGCACTTATACTCCGTCCCCAGGGGTGGGGCGGGGCAGGGCGGGACAGGCCAGCCATGGGGCCGGGATTCACTCTCCCACCCCACCCCTGGGGCCAGCTGCTCTGCCATGGCAGGCCAGCCCAGAGGCCGAGATCTGCAGTTCGGCCCCTTCCCTTGCTGCCCCACTGGGAGCAGAGCAGTGCGGGGCCCACAGAACCACGGGGCCCTGGATGGTCGCCTGCCCCAGGGACGGCCCTGAGTGGGATGGGGAAGAAAAGACAAAAACGAGAGTCCTGTGGCACCTTAAAGACTAACAAATTTCTTCAGGCATAAGCTTTTGTGGGCTTCAACCCACCTCGCCAGATACATGAAATGGAAACTACAGCTGAGAGGTGTATACACACAAACCAGAATGAAGAAGGGCAAGTGTTAGCAAAGTCAATGCAGATCGGGTAGATGAGGCTCATTCACAACAGCTGATTAGAAGCTGAGACTTGAAAGTTGCCACACTTCAACCAAAAAAAAAAATAAACAGACTTCAGCGCCAGACTGCAGAGCTGGAACTGATTTGCAAACTTGATACAATCAGACTGGATCTGAATAGAGACTTGGAATGGTTAGCACACTACAAAAAGTGACTGTCCCTGTTCACACATTCTCAGCTTCCCATCAACTGTTGTGAATGAGCCTCATTTACCCTAACTGCATCAACTTTGCTAGCACTGGTGCCTTCCTACATCCTGGCAAGTGTATATATACACCTCTCAACTTTCTACTTCAGGCATCTGACGAAGTGGGTTGCAGCCTATGAAAGCTTACGCCCGAAGAAATTTGTTAGTCTTTAAGGTGCCACCGGACTCTCGTTGTTTTTGCTGTACACAGACTAACCTGACAGTTACTCCATCACGAAGTGCAAAGCAGGGAAAGAGACAGGACCTGCCTGGAAAAGTCCAGGGATGCACTGGTGGATCCCTGAGCTGTGTAATGCTGTACAGAGTAGGAGAGAGAGGGCAGAGAGCCTGAAGGAACATCAGAGTCCACAGGCTCCAGGGCTCCCAGTCACCTCTATAGCTGTGAGCTGGAAATGGTGTTAAGAGTTAGCGAAAGGGACCAGACTGATGGTCCTGAGTCTTCCGTTAAGCTATGTCAAAACAAAGCGGCAGCAGCCTTCCCTCCAATGCCATTGACCAGAAGGGGCCACTTCTAGAGATCAGGAGGCAATTAGGTCTTCAAGCTTGTACAGTTCAGAGCATTGCCCAGGAAGCCAATTACTGCTAATTTGTCCTGGACAGAGACCACGGACTCATTGTGTATGCAGGATTGTGCGGCCATCCCACAGCAAGTTTGATAGAAAGGGGATGAAAGGATGGGTTTAGGGTTAAGGCACAAGATGGAGGACTGGTGCACACTGCTGGTAGCATTGGCAAGGGATATACAAGCTATCTCCTGTTGACTTACTTTCACCCATTGCATTTCACTGCTCTGCATCGACGGGAAACATTCTCGTCGACATAGCGTTACCTCCCCCCGAGGAGCGGGTTTACTGCATCTGTCAGAGAGCACGTCCAGGATTGATTGAGCAGGTCTCCACTGCCCAATCAACTGATCCCACTGCATTGATCCACAGAGCCCCGCACAGTGTCCACAGCATAGACATACCAGGAGTTAGAAGACTACCAAGGGCAGTTCATAGCAGCCTCACTTTGTAGCCCTGGGTAATTCAAACCACTGGATTTTTGAAGCCCCTCAGTGTTGGTTTAAGTTTGCATTCCCTGAAGCAGCGTGGATAAAAACCAATTAAATAAAAATCTGTTTTCATCTAAATCTTTTTTTTCCTTTTTATAAATTAACCTATTTAAAATTAAATTAGAAATTATGGCAACCTATGTCAAGGCCTCAGCTTACTAACCTCTATTAAAATAATTTAAACTAAATTAAGAAAAATATTCAAGTAGTAGGCGTTTGCTGCCGAAGTTTTAAAGAAATTCAGAATCCTGAGCTGGCAGAAAAGTCACTGGCTAAGCACTCAGAGCCACAGATTGTTATGATGCTAAGCCAGCTTCTGATGACAACAGCCTCTTCTGCAGGTACAGAGAAAGTTTTCTTCTTTTCCTTTGATGCAACTAGTTCAATTCAATGAGCAGGTCACAGGGCAGACTGGCTTCAGCTATGATTTAAATCATCAAGTGGAAAGCCTCCATTTAAATCACTGATTTTAAATCAATTTTTCCATCTGTACTTTTGTTATTTCCTACAGAAAAATGCATTCTCTTTGGCTGATATTCTTTTTGCCACTCCAGAAAGTACACTATATATACACATTTATTAAAGCGCCCATATAGCTTAACATGTTGATTCTTATTAATGTATATTTTCAGTAAATCAGAAAATGGTGAGAGATATTTCTTATTGATTAGATAAGTAACTCAGTAGGGTCTTTTTATGACCTGCAGTCATGGCAGTTTTTTCTCTCCCTAGTTCCCAGGTGTGGAAATCAACACTAGAGGCTGCATTCTGAAGAACACTGTCCTTTCTTCCTGCAGTGTCCTGTTTCTATATCAGCACTGCTCCTTTCTGACTGCGCATAGTTCAAGTCACTAAATATAGAAAACACTTTTGTTTAAATAAGTCAGTTTTCAAAACAAATTGTTCTTGGATAAATTTTTCCTTTACAGATCCAGCACATTTAAGGTAAATTCATTTAACTAATTAAACAATTTTAAAATGTTGATTTTGCATCCAGGTAGTACATAACAATGCTTCCTGGCTCTTACATTGCACTTTTCAACCCTAGATTCTCAAAGCACGTTACAAGGGAAGCTGGCTTAATTATCCCCCAATGCAGCATGGACACAAATCTTAAAAAAAAAAAAAAATTATGATCTTCAATGCATCATTCACTCTTTCCTAACATAATTTAAAACAATCTTAATAAAACCATCAAACTTTATAATTGCTCAAACAAAACATGTATAGATATAGTGCATCCTCTCCTGGTTAGCAAAAAGTACAAGCAAATTCCACAAATCACTGAGAATCAACCTCCTTTTAGGAAAGTAACTAAAAATTACAAATGCAAAACAGGATTAAAACTGATTATTTAAATCAAGGTTTCCTGCTGGTTGATATTAAATCATAACTAAAACTGATTATTTATATCTTTGATTTAACATCTGTCCTTCAGCATTGAAGCTAATGGGAGTTTTCCCAAGGACTTGGGAAACAGCAATGTTAGGCCATTGCAGAATGCTTTTGAAAATCTCACCCCATAACCCCTCTCTCAATTCCTCCATCTGTAAAATAAAACTACAAGGGGCTTGTCAGGTTCAGTTAACATTTGCTGAGCGCTTCAAGATATTCTAATACAAGGTACAATAGAAGCATAAAGTATTCTTACTTCTGTAATTGTGGAGCTTGCTCTGGACTTCAAATGGCACTTGGATGGAAGCAAGGAATCCATCTCTCATTACCAGGCCAGCTCGCCCTCCTCCCCTTAGTTCATCTTCAGCATTCTCAGCACAGACCTCAACCAGTGTCAGAGAGACTCCTAAACTTACAGAGACCTGCCGGCACTGACATGGGATGGATATCCTGCTTGGTTTTGAAGTGATGGGCTGGGGCACACGTCATGAGGAATTCAATTGAAGTGGTCAGATTTCAGACATCAACATGAGACCAGATCCAAAGCATTTGACAAAGTGGGATTTTTCCTCCCACAAAAGCTCATGCATTTTGTCTCCCCTGCTCCACTACTGAGAGGAGCAAGCGATACCTACGGCTACAAACGTCCCCAGAACGGCAGCACCATCTCTACAGTGATAGGGCAGCTCAGGGAAAGATACAATTCCTAGCCAAGAAAAGAGCAGGAATTAGCCATGGGCTTTCCCAACGGTCAGCCCTGCCTGAAGCAATTCAGTCCTGCCAGCCTACTGCTATGACGAGCCCTTCCAGTAGAAGGATGGAGGAACTACCAAAAGGAACAGGAAGAGGAAACCGGGTCAGAGCTGCACTCAAGATAAGGCGTCTGGAGTGGCCTTAGGAGTCCAAGTCACTTACAACAACTGATCTCACCCGCGACTGTTGCCAGCAGCTGCCGGGGGTGATGGGAGGCGTTATAAACCTTTTCTACTCCTGTCTTCTGCTGAAGCAGCCTGGTCAGTACATCTGTCCTCCTCAGACGGCAGGTGCACACACACCTGCTAAGTGCCACTGGAACCAGTGCAGAGAACTGTGGGGCTCTTAAGGAGGACTGTAGCTGCCAGTATAAGGCTGGGGCGTGAAGGAGCTGGAGGACTCCTGGATTAGAAGGAAGAAAGGAGTCATGCAAAACACATCATACAGAAAACTCAAGACTCATCCTCGGTGGGAAGCAAAGTCAGGGGCAGCACTGATGACGTGATCTCCTCTTCCTTATTTGAACCCAACCCAGTGCCTCCGTATCAGCTTAACAAGAACTGTAGCACGGAAAGCAGTTCCTCATCAGTGTTGTGAAAAGATGGAATCTCTTCACATGGAAAACCACAACTGCCCGCTGACCGGAATACCAGACAGGACTGAATCTGACAATGCAGAAGGTGATTTCAAGACAATGGCAGCTGGGTTTTCCAAGGGTGCCCCAAACGGAAACATGCACGGTCACATACTTTTTCTCCAGACTGAACATGCCCAGCCCTCTTAGCCTTTACTCCAAAGAGTACAGCTTCTTCTCTGTGGTGCTACTGCAGGGCTCGACAAAACTGGCTCCCAGGTTAGGCACCAGCAGTTTTAATTTTGGTTGCCAGAGGGTGCTCCTCCACTGCATTTCCACAGCAGAGCCAGGCTACAAACCCAGGTTGCCATGGCGACCTGGCACCCAGGTTTTGCCGAGGCCTATGCTTCTGTAATGCTAGCACTCCTCTTCACTATCTGTCTCTCCGATTATGTTCTCTGTCTCACTCAAACACATTTGCATTGGTTCATCCATATTTTCCCAGATTGTGTCACTTATATTACTGTAATCCCTTGTGCTAGGCGCTGTACATACACATGGTAAGAGAATCTCATTCACGATAAATAGACAAGACAGACAAAAGGGTGGGGAAAAGGGGAACAGAAGGGGAATTGAGACCCAGAGAGATGAAGTGACTTGTCCAACTTCAGACAAGAGGTCTGTGGCAGAATCAGTAACTGAACCCACGTCTCAAGTTTTAGTCCACTGCCTTAACTGCAAGGCCGTCCTTCCTCTCCTCTGTGCTGTATGTTAATCCCGTGCCCCAAAGAATTCACACTCCCTCCCCTTTTATTCTTTTCTTGTTCCACGAGTCCATTCCCCACAAATTGTGACTGAAAACACAGGACAGTACTGGATCGTTGTAGGACATCACCCAGGAACAAGCCATTGAGAACTGCACTCTTTGCTCATTTAGGCAAACAACAGAACTTGGGATAGGTGACTATTCTGCAATGAAATAAATATACATATATCCGTATGAGAGTAAATTCTCTTTATGGCACATTTCTATCACCCTCAGTTCCGTTTATCATGGTTTCCAGCTGAAGTCCAGAGACCTGTAACTTGTATACGAGATGGATGGACAAATCAGTGCACTAAGGGTTTGGAGACTGAGATCAATTTGGAAGATAAGTTAATCTTTGGGAGGACCGCATCTGGGTGGAGAGCTCAGTGCCTCCGGTAGCCATACCCAAAGAAGTTAGCTAGTTGCCTGAAGGAGCCTTTGCATATCTATTGCAAGCAGAGATGGGATTTCATTTTCTTCTCATTCCATTTTTAAGCGCCTATTTTCTGGTGGGGATATTTACCCTGGTAAATGGACAGTGCAAGTTTCTGTAAGATAATTAGGCGAGGTCATAGCCTGGGAGGGCAGGACTGAGTTCCAAGACCCATCTGGTTCCCTTTTGATCTGAATAGACCAAATGCATTATTCTGAGAGAAGCCTGAATTTCAGCCTCTAAATAATGAACTCCTCAGAGAAGAGGGAAGTCCCATGTAGCTATTGAGGAAGCCACACCACAGAGAAGACCTAGAGCACCAATAAGTGCTCCTCTTAAAGCCAACTAGTGCCAAGTCAAAACATATCTCCCAGATTACTAAATTCCGCAGACAACCTAGAAAGAGATTCCCCACCCCATCCTTCCCGCCCCGCCCCCGTGGGAACCTTTATGAGCCACTGTACAACACACTCGCGCACACTGCATATGGTCCCAATTTACAGAGCACCAGATGACAGGCCCCAGGGTTGCAGGCTTCCCATGGAATATCTGGTCATGAATGGCTTTCCCCGTCAGCAGTGATGCCTGACCCAGGAGCCCACCCCCTCACTGTCATATGCAGACAGGTCAACCAGAGAAAAGAAGAGCACTATCGCCCTATCTACCCCATTTCAACCATCATCCCTACGGGATCCAGCTAGCCCCAATACTATGACCACCTCCAGCGTGAGTGGAGTCAAAACCCACCTTTCCAGGAAAGGAATTAAATATCTCAGCCAATCTGGAAGTGAAAAAATGGAGGGGGGGTGGTTGCTAACCAAAGAGAGAGAGAGGAAGGGATTGTTGTTCGAGTATTAAGCAAAATGAGAGAAATTAACGGAGATCATAAAATATTTGGCAGCAGAGTCCTCTTGTTAGTATACGCAAGCTGCACTGCCAGCGAACTATGGCAGTGATGTAGAAGGACAAAATGAAATTGTAAGAATGTCTCTTAAAACCTCCTGTTGCATAAAGGTTCCAGGTTAACTAAAGTTCTGAATTAAAATATGCTAGGGCCAGATCCACAACTGGTGTAAATCAGTGGAGGATCTAACCCATTAGGTCAAAGCTTCTTCTTTTAGCAGGTTTTACGCTGTCAAATCTCATCTGACACTTGCAGGTTTACTTCTGACTTTTAAACTCACATGTTGGGTCGCCGCCTCTCACTTCCTTTGGGAAATTTAAAACCTTGTGCCATCTTCATAATAAACATACAGAAGGCTTTAGGACCATCAGGTGGGGTAAGCCTAAAATTGTAGGTTTGGTTTTCTGGTTAATATTTTTACAAAGCCAAACAAAAAATAGCAATGTTTTTATGGCTCTTAAAAAGCACAGGAATACATTCAGTGAAACAGCTTTGTTTCCACTTAAGCAGTGTGTGCATCCCAAACATTGCAGCACTGGGCTAGGACACATTTAGTTTTATAGTAGGAGGCCTCATCCTAGAGTAAGGCTCCATTGTGCAAGACCCTCTACAGAGAGTGACACACATCTGTCTTGAAGATTTTACAGTCTGAATAGCTAAGATAGCAAAACAGATGGAAGGGAAAACGGATGCACAGAGAGATCAAGTGACTAGCCCAAAGTCCCACAGCAGGTCAGTGGCAGAGCTAGGATTAGAGTCTAGATCTTCCAGTTTCCGGTCCAGGTCCCTAACTGCTAGACTATACTGCCTCTCAAATGGAGGGATTGTTGACACTGGCGCCTCTGCCGGCAAACCTTTTGTCACCAAGGGGTGTGGAATACACACCCTGCTGAGCAACACAAGTTTGCCAGCATAAGCTGCAGTGTAGACAGTGTTATGTCGACAGCAGAGCTCTCCCATCAACCTAGCTACTGCCCTCTGTTTAGGTGGTTTTATTACATCAGTGGGAGAGCTCTCGCCCACCAACAAAACGCAGCGACATTAGTGCTTATACCAGCAAAACTTATATTGCTCAGCGGGGCGTTTTTTCACACCCCTGGGCGAGAAAAGTTTTGCCGGCATAAGCACCAGTGTAGACAAGCCCTTAGAGTCATCTTCCCTTCTATAGTAAATAACAGCAAACACTGGAATTTTTCAAAAGGTGCCTATGGCATTTTTCTAGCTTCCCATATCATAATAATATAGAAGTCAGTTTTTTTAAAATGCTATTTGCTTCTATAAGACTGTCCCTCTTTCAAGTATTTTATAGAAATCCCCCCACTATCACCAGGAAGCAGCAAGTATTAGCATCTTCTTTTCTCTCAGCCCATTAAACACTAAATTAGTCAACAAGCCAATATTTGACCTGAGCATCTACACTGCATAGCCCAGTGCCCCGTAAATCTGAGTCAGGTGACATGAGTGAACTGTAGCTGTTTTACTGGAGTGTAGAGATACCCTCTGAGGACAGACCTGAACACTTTTTAGCCTAGGATCACGATTGTTTACCATGTTCAAAGGAAGAGCTCACTCAAAATCAGATGTTGTGAACAAGCAACTTCATCTATGTTGCTAGTAACACCTTCGATTATTGAGATGGCAGAATTTTTTGAAATCCAATTTGCTTGTCATTCTGTTTACTTTCAATGTCACACTTCATTTGGAGAAAGAAAAAAAAAAAAAAAAATCAATAAGGCCAGCCTCTCCCCCGTAGGTTCTCAAGGCTACAATGTCTGGATTTCAAACACTGCTGAGAAAAGTGCATTAATTTGAAAGCAAATGTTTTTACTGGATTTTTTTTTTTAGTTATGGAAACATTTCTGTTGATTTTAGGTTGTATATAATATTTCTGACCACACACACAAAGTATTGGCCAAATTTAAGTTGCTGTAGTGATGCTTTATCAGGATGCACCCTTAAGTTAATGTAGTGAAATGTTCTGTGATTAGATACGAGTATGAATTAATTTACTATTTATTTAAATGAGGCAAAGCTACCTGCAGCTTCTAAAGAGGCAAGTAACTATATGAACAGCATCCTGGAGCTCTGCTCTGCTGAGACCACTTCATTTCAAACCAGGGAGTATGACACAGAATAATAAGATGTGTCAAAGGGTAACAGCCTCCTGCTGCTACAAAGAAGCTGCCTTATTTGATAAGAGTTTTTTCACCATAACAAGAACTTTCACATTATTACCCAGCTCTCCGGTGCCTACCCGCCCCATCCTTTAAATAAAATAAAAATGAAAATACTATCCCAGGAAGAGCTTTCAATAACCTGGAAGAAGAGAGACTCTGAGGGCACTTGGGTCTTCACCACTACCAATCTCGTTAAAATGAAAGGCACTGGGAGATGTGATGGTGGAGGACTGTATAAAATGGCAAGGTGAGAGACGATGCGTTAGGGTGCTTTAAAAAGAAAGCTCTATGCTGTGTCCAGGGTGAACAAGGTGAAACCACACAGACTTTCATTTTTATTTTCACAGCAGCAGAGTCTTCTTGTGACAACATCCAGCTACAGTAACTTTTACTTCTTTCACACTACCTTCCTGGTGACATTTAGCATAAGAGAGTCAGAGAGCTCTACCCTACACTATTAGACCTGCTGCTCTTTGAGTTGTTTAAGGACTTCTTGGAAAACTATCCACACGAGTAAATGAACAAGCTATTAGGATTGGCTGGCATAGCTCTCACCTGGGAGATCTTACAGAAAGAGCAATAGCAAGTGCCATGTATATTAAATTAATTCCCAACCACAGAGGGAAAAAAGCTCCCTGAATCCCTCTGAGAGGGTTCATCTGTAGCAACAAGTTGCTTTCATCCACAACATGCCTGGTTCAAAATAGCAACATGAGGAGGAACACCAATGGTACAATAGTAACGGGAGTGAGTTCTAAGTAAACATGAGACAGAGCAAAAACCTCCCTTTACACTCGAGTTAGAGGCACCCCCAAAAAACACCTACACCCAGGGCATGAGAGGATTGTGAGAGACAAAGCATCAAGCAAAAGTCTCCAAAGGCAAGAATCTCTCACTAGGATCTTCAGAGATTCAGGTCAGATCGAGTCAACATCACAGTCTATCACCTTGGACAAGTCACTTACCTTTTCCATCACTTCCAGCTCCCAAAACCATACTGAAGTAGGTCAGTATTCCCTAATGTTTGCAAAATGATTTATATCTTGGAAGACATAGGAGTATCTATTACCACATATCAGAAGCCCATCCCATTCTTTAATATATTTATCCTCACAGCAAAGCGGTAAGGAAGGGAAATGTGATTATCCCCATGTGCCAGATGGGGGAACAGACACAGAAGCCAAATGACCTGCCCAAGATCACACAGGAAGCCTATGGTGGAGTAGGGACCTGAACCCAGGTATCCAGCATCCTAGATTAACCTTTCTTTTAAAGTCAAAAAGGGCTATATAAATCTTAATGGTTCAATTCTACCCTTGCATGTGATGTGCAACTTTCATGGCCTACAAAAGGAATTGCTGATGCTCAGCACCTCTAAAGAGGAAGTCCTAGTTTTTCTGGCTAGATTTAACACTGCCCTCTTACTGTAGTAATAGAATTATGCCAAGGATTCAACAAGTGCAGGGAAAGATTAATGTAGCAACCAAATCTTCTCCAACTCTTCCCCTTCTAATCCAAATTATGCTCAGGTCACGCTGCTTTCAAACTATGTATGTGTGTCTGACCCATTAGCTAAGAGAGCTAAAATCTCAACCTAGCCACTAAGCATCTCCTACAAACTGTCCGGTTACCAAGTTCTGGTGTCTTCCCATAGAGCTCTCTTTTTTTATTAGAGGCTCAGGACTGAAATAATTCAACAAGAACATTCTGAAGTTTATATGCAAACAGAAACAGATTTAAATCAACAATCCGGTCAAAAGGCTTAAACCCCACAATGATTTTCCTTACAAACAAACTGAGTTTCATGCAGCTATGGCCAACATTAGGTATTGCAGGAACTGGTTCCTTTCATTGCCTGCACAAATTGAGCTCAAATTTTTGCATTGTGACAATCAGCATGGCATCATAAAAGAGAAGACCAGGGCAAAGCACTGTTTTACTGCAATTGTACACACCAGGCTGAGGACTCAGGGATTAAAGCATTGCTCTTATAAATCAAAAAGCCTGAATTAATGTCTCTTTAGGGCGTTGGCCATTTGTTTTCACCATTTAATTGGGATGGCAGCAGATATTATAAAGGGACTGCTAGACAAGATGGGCATATACCTCATTGTCCATTATCCATCTGCTGCAAAGTAGGAATTGCCAGCGGCAGAAAGACAAACCAAGGGCAGATCTACACTACTGTGTAAGATGATCCAACTTAGTTGCTCTTATGTCCCCCGCCTCCCACAAGCAATGTAAGTTAAAACAATCTAAGTGTGTCCACACCAGTGTATGGCGGTGGGAGATACTCTGCCATCAGCATACAGCATCTTCATCAGTTGTGCTACAGTGGCACCACTTCTAGTGTAGATCTGTCCTAAGTGAAAAGCAAAGGCTTTCTCCATCCTTGAGTATTTGTTTGTGAGTGTAAGAGCACTTGATGCATTGCCAGACACCACTTTGCTGGGTGAATAATCAAAAGACAAACTGTTTATTGTACCAAAGTTCAGTGGGGAAGGACAACAGTGAAAAAATGAAAGCAAAACTGAAACAGGTTTTTTAACTACTAGGCAATCACACACACTTGCACGCATGCACACACATGCTTGTGTTTTCACCCTTCAATGCACAAGGGCAGAGGGGAGCCTGCTGGTCTGTGCCCTGTCAACAGGTAGGTACATGTGACTGGAGAGATAGGAAGGTTTAGAAAAACCCCTTCTAGAAGAATTACTGAGATTTCTGGAGGAGGATACAATATAAGGAAATCCCTCCAGCACTTTTTCGTTGGCACAAGTCCACCTAAAACCACAAAGATGCAAAAGAACATCCTTCTATTGCCAATTTGATGATCCAGACCTAGCAACTCACCCATGACACTGGGGGTAAATCAACCAACATGGCTCCATCTCATCATGAGACAATTTGATTATGCCAGCCAAATTATCCACTGCAGGGAAAAGTCTTCAGATGTTAACTACTAAACTCTACAGATTCCCCCCCATGGCAGATTCCTTAGCAACACTTCTTCCAAAATGTTTGGTGTGCCACATTCCTGCTGCCATACCCATTGGGCTAACTTCAAGCAAACAAGCATGATGGAACAAGCATTTTTGATCAAAGGGAAAACTCAGCCAGCCAGAAGAATTCCACTATCAGGTCTCATCCCACCATACAGCTTTATATCCTCTTTCAGTTCCTGCAAGAATGTTTGTTACCCGTACACGTCCTTCTGTAATTCATCTTTAGACTTAAAGCCCAGGGAAGAGAGACTGTCTCTCACTGCATGTGTGTACAGTGCCTAGCACAACAGAGCTGTTTGCAGGAAGTGCCTTACAACTCTCTATATAGCAAGCGCATCCTCAGAGCATCTCAGACTCTCATTCTAGTCTGTCATTCCTGGCACAGGGGGCACCATGCAGCCTTCACTGCAAGGACAGACACTACAATGAGGGACTCACTTAAATCCACCAAAGTCAGAGAGGGCTGATACCTGAGGTTTCTCGCTTTATCGCCAGTTGCTTTGTATGAGCAGCTCGGACTTCTGAGCAACGATGGTTTGGATCCAACAGGACATAAAATCCCAGGAAACAGCACTAGGGGCCCCAGGTCTCCATTGCTCTGAGGCCACTTTACCCCTCGCTCTACACAATGCAGACATGAAGAAGTGCATCTATTTTCTGAGCAATATCCCGAGATTAAGGGCTTCCTTGGATGGTGTACAGCTGAGGTATCTGGCTTCATGCCACCACCCAGAGCATGGACAAAGAAACAATGTGTTCCTGCCCGTCCCACTGGCCACACTGACCCTCAGAGGCAACTGCAGCCAAACGTAAATTATAGCAGCTCTGAGGCTATCGTATCTCATGTTCGGGCTGGGCAGCTTGGCCAGAACAGGAAACTGAGCCCTTGGGTTCCTTATTAGGCGACTTCCACCCCCCATCCTCCCATTTATGAGTTTAAATCCAATTTCAAAAAAATAATCATGCACTCAAATACTGGGGGGAAGGGAGGTGGCCTGGGAGCTCCCCAATGCAAATCTGCATGGAGGAGGGAAACAATTCCCAGGAGATACTGAATGAAGCCCTCTAGCTGTTTCAGAAGCAACATTCCACTGGCTAGGGGCTAGCAAGTCATCAGGGTGAGGAAGTGCTCTTGGTGCCAGGGAGAAGACGCCAAAGAGGAGTAGGTGGAAAGATACAGAGCGCTCAGACAGGACAAACGGAGACTAAATAGGTCCCGAAATGTCTCACTATAACCTTGAGCTACCCCCACCTATTTGCTGAATTCATCCATTGTCTTTCCATCTTGAACTTGGACTGTAAACTCTCCTTGGGTTTGGAACTATCTTTTCATTGTGTGTGTACCTAACACAAAGGGGTTTTCATCCTCAAGTGAGGCCTGTAGGTGCTATTATTTTCTATGTAGAATATTTAGCAATACTTCTTCTGAATCTTGTTTTATGGGAGATTTAGATCGACTTAGGTGAGAAGGGGAGAGAGACACTTAAGGTTGTAAGTGGAAGACAGTGTTGCAAGTGTCATCTCCCTGGTAATCCTGCAGTAGGAAAAGTGAAATGTACAGGCCTCCACCCACTATATGTAATAAGGACTGTGGCACTTGGAGATTCTGGACGTTTCACTTTACAGATGTTAATTCATAGACTGGATCAGGAGAGACACACAGATGAATAGGGCTGGGAGAAGGTGAAAGATAAAAGAGATGAGGAAAGATACAATTTACACATATTCTGGGTGGATGAGACAACATAAAAAAAGATGCTTCAGGGCAGATTTTGGATTTTTAGACTGCTGCCAGGGTGTCTGTCTCTCTCTTCTTTCATTACTTCTTCTGATATACAATCCTTTGGGGTTGGCAACACTGTAGTTTTATGCAGACAAATGTAAAATAATGAGTCTAGGGGCAGAGAGCCAAAGCAGAGAGTACATATTAAATGGAAGTGTCATGCTACTGGACCAGCCAGGAGATTTAGGAATTACTGTAAACGATTCTTGAAGCCATCAGCCCTGATATTATAAAAAAATAAGGAAAGGAAGAGCAAACGGAGCACAGGCAGAATAATCTTCCTCTAACAGTGGGATAAACATGTGAAATAAGCCATTAAGAGAGGCTATCAAACAGGAAAAATGAACTTAGGGACTGCGTGACATTTGCCTGGAGAGAGATTGGACTGAAGGCTTCAGACGAAAACAAAAGGGAAGGGCCAGGTTCAAACGAATGCCCGAGAAAGTGTGTCTTATTGCAAGTAAAGCTGTTCCTCTACCACCACCACTACCTGCTCTTCCTACCCTTATTGGCTCCCTTGTGTATCTTCAGACTCTGAACAGAATCTCTTCAATGTATTGAATAAAGTACATGCTTATTCCCAATGTTTCAGCACAGCCAACACAGCTGCAAAAGAGCAAGCTGGACCCAATTTATTGCTAGCAAGCAGGAACATTTGACTTTCAGAAATCCATGCCGGTGTTGTTGTAAAGCCTTGTTTTAGACTGTGCACTAACTAAACCTGACCTAGAAGACACCATGCGAGATTTAAGAGATGGAAACCTCAGACAGCTTCTTAAATAACACATTATGCTGACTACTGGCCTGTGCCAACCACAGGAATCAAACCCCACTGCAATACTAAAAGTCTCACCAAAGAAAGTGCACCATAGAATGCCCCAGATGCACTCCGTACTCTACAGCAGGCGTCCCACTGATTTGTTATCCGATCCTTTTCTCTTCAGACAGTACTGTTTTCCTGGTACTCTAAACTGGGCTGTAGGAACAGCCACAAGCTTCCTTCTTTTTAAATCACCTCTTTTCCTTCAAGTCTCACTATACTTCCTCTCCACATCCCAGTGCTGTCCTCCAGTTACTGCTGGCATTCTGCTTAAGACTATGATGATTGTGTACCACTGACAATCAGTAGCCCACCCAGGTGGCAGTTTTGTACTCCATGGAAGCACATCAGCCGACTTCTTTTAAATAATGCATCTCTGAGGTCTCCAGGAAACCCTTTGAGTCCTGAACATCCTCTTCTTTTCCAGTCGTACAGCCCTGAGCGGAAGTCCATTGGCGCAAGTCTGATATGCAGAACAGTTTAGCTCCCAAGACTGCACCTCCATTTATCTGCTCTAACAATGCAGTTTGCAGGACAGCAGAGTCTGGGAGAAGGAGAGAGACTGGTACAGTGCGACTACTCTCTTTAAAGAGACCTGCCTCTGAATCACATTACCAAAGAGCACAGAGCTGGAAGGACAGGTCTGCATTAAATAGAAATGTACCAGAGGCAAAAAGGGGACAGTTGAGAACCTCTTATTTTTTTCTGGAACCAATAAAATAAACCAATGAGAGACCTATTTTCTGTTCAAATTCAAATATTCTGTAGCCAAATCACAAATTTTTAAGAATACAAGTCTGCCTTTGTTATACCCTATAGCCATTCACCTTCTTCTGCGATGGCCAGTACGGGCCAGGTCAGTACTTGGAGTACTAGCAGACCTCTAGAGATCGCCTACTGCTGACTCAGCAATGATCAACTCACTCAGCAAGGTGCTAGGAAGCATTATATATAGCGAGCGGTGCTTCCTTTTAGGATGTATGGAATAAAAAGCCATGGCTACTTGTAAACATTTCCATAGGAAATAAGAATATCAACCCCAAAAATCTAGCCAAATTTCCTTTCTGCTAATTACAGTTTTGTACTTCCAACATCACGCTATGTCATCATCTAGGATGAGCTATTCACTTCCTGTCCTAAACTGCTGTGTTGTTTGCTGGTAGGCAGTGGCTATACTTGGCCAGAGTACTTGAGTGGTGTGTTATGCTATCACTATATAGCCCTTATCTACCTCTAAAAGGTGCTGTGAGGCTTTGCAATGAAAGGATGGCAACCGTTCAATAATTCAGTTTACAGGTAGCTTTCTATTATAAGGCAAGTTGTCGCACACATTACCTCGCTCAAAAAATTCCTTTCTTGGTGAAATTTTTCACACATGGAAGAGCACTGTTTTGGAAAGTGCCAGTGACTGGGAGAAGAGAGTTTGAACAAATGAAAGACTTTTAGCTTCTAGAAGAAAGATTTAATTTTTCCTTGGAAAGCCATTTCTCAAAAAAAGGCTTGGTCCGTGGTTCCCTAACCCCACATTTATTTTAATTAACTATCCTGTCCTTAAAGAGCCCCTTGGAGTATCTGGGGGGACAGCAGTATGGTTCATTTTGGAGTTATTTGTTACAGATATTTTAACCTCAGAGTGTAAGAACCAGCTGGGGAGTTTGTAAGTCTGCACATCTTAGCCTGAAGTACTTCAAAGTTTCTCACGCGAGTTGATTAAAGAAAAAGCAAAAAACCCTTTAGTATAGTTCTAGTATATTGAAGACCAAAGTTTCCAATTCACATAACTGTTGTCTAGGATACCACTTATTCTTAAAGACTTAGCTTCTACTCATAGACTGTTGAATCTGCACAGAAAGTGGGTCCCTCTCTCATTATTTTTAAGGCCAGATATGCATAGCTATATGCAACCACAGTACTAAAGAAAACCCTTGTCCAAATACGTTTTTTCAAGAAATTCTTGAAGTTTGAAGAATCTTTAACTTCTTCCTCTCCACAACTACGTTTAATTTTCACCTTTCTGAGTTCAGACACAAACTTAAACGCAGAAATACCATGAGAAAAAATGGTCAGAATAGCCAAGTGACCCAGTGCTATAGTGCCATACGTAAGGATCTAAACATTTGGGTACTTTGAACCTGAATTCTGAACCTTTTAAAGTTCAATGATTACTAATAGAAGAGGAATCCAGGTGATCTTGTGGTTAAGGCAATAGACCGAGACACAGGAGACCTGGTTTTGAGTCCAAAATTTGCTTATGACTCTGTATAACCTGTGGCGAGTCATTTAATCTCTCTCAGTTTCCCCATCTGTAAAATGGGGATAATCTCTCCTCCCAACCTTTGACCTTCCTGTCTGTATTGACTGTAAGCTCTGTAAGGCAGGGAATGTTTCTGACTGTGTGTACACATTGCCTGGCACCAGGGGTCACCAACTTGGTTCGGACCTGTAGGTGGTACCCTAATACAATTAGATAATGCATAAAGCAATTCCATCCAGCATTCATTTACAGATGCCAAACTGGAGACTGCTGTCTCCTTCACAGAGTCTAACAGAGAGGGGCCCTAATCCACAACTGAAACCCCTGGTGCTTCCATAATATAGCTAAGACCAATAACGCACACAGCACCTTGATGCCTGCCATGCAGTATGTGCCCGGAACCCGTGGCACATTCACGGAGGTTTCATGTTGAATTAAGCTCCAAGGCTCTTGAAACAAGCTTTTTCAAGACAGAGAGGGATCTGGGGTATTAATTCCACCATGTGTGTTAGGGAAGTCTCCACATCTTCTATATAAACACATAGCTAGAATTTGTGACACTACCAATAGCATTCTTTAGTCCCACCTAAAAGCACAGTTCTCCCTCTGTAAGTTAGATCCAGGGCACCCCATATCATAGCTATGCAGGTGGAAATCAAGCCAGTCCTCAATCCCATCTAGCATCTTACATGCATGACCGGAGAATCCAAGCTTCAGCCTGGCTGTGAAGCCAGTATACTCCAATTGAATATTTTACAAGCCTGGATATCCCACTACAGACTATAGTATCTCTCGGTTCCCCAGATCAGTCCTGACAGCTCTCTACCACCCAAGCGCCTACTACAACATTAGAATTGCCACAGAGTTTAACCACCAGCTCTCAGTTCAAAAGAGCACAATCAACTGGGGCAGACTTGTGCTGGGAAGAGAGGCTGTCTGTGGGTCTGGGTGTGCTCGTCTGCGATTAGTCACACCTCACAAAGGCTTCAGAGAGCAATTCCCACCCTGGAGCATATTAGGCAGCTTTGAAAAGGAATGTGAAGTGGAAGATTACAAGATCAAGCAGCCACCTCTGAGCCATGTATTTTGGCTACCGTACCTGTCCATTCCTCACATAAGAAGAGGAATCGAAGTGCAGGGTGTTACCTACTCTCCAGAAACTGAACATGGAATCCCTGCCCTGCTACTCATGCTAAAAAACCATCCCCATGCTCAAGTGAATTTACAGACTGACAAGCAAGCACTTTCTGAAGGTGGGGAAGGGGGAGAAAGAGCAGGATTCTGCTCTTCCACAACACCAGCTAGTGTCTCCCTCCTGATGAGGGCTAGGCACTGGATAGCGGGTGGATGGGCAAAAGGAGCAAGAGCATTCTTGCGCCACTCACACCCTCTCTCTGCCCCCTGCAAAATGGCAAAGAGCCCTTTGAAGACTCTCACCCACACGCCTTGTGACTCACTTCCTGCTGCTGCACCGCTACAGCTTGAACTGAGCATTACTGGTTTTCAGGCTGGAGATGAGAAGATGAGTGAAGTGCAGATTCTTCCCACATTGGAAAGAGCGGGGCATTTGGATAAATGGCTGTATGTGCATCTACTACAGAGAGGGGGGAGAGGTGGATGCACTGTATAGGTAGGAAGTATTCTCTGTCCCATTTCCATAAAGTAAGGCTCTAACTCCTATCTCACTCTAGGCAAAAGTCTGAGAGTGAGAGATGCCATGACTGGCACCGAGTGAGAATCCCTTATGGTCAAATGAGATAATTGAGAGAATTCATTATAGGGAGAAAGGTGAGTAAATTCCTTACGAAGCATTACTTAAGAAGCAACAGTCTTGAGGTTTCCTTTTAATTAGTTCTTTTCCAGTCCCAACTTGGCACCGGTGGCAGACAGGCGATTGTGTTGGAAAGGGGATAAGAAAACAAAGAATACTTGTCTCCATTGCATTATTTAGTTATACTTGCTGGAGTAAAAGATTGTATGGGTGATAGCAATACAATGGGAGAGTAGGGATTACAAGGCAAGGAAGGAATACAAAGGTGACTTTTGCAGCCTGTGAGGTTTTTATGTAGGAACCCAGCTGTGGCAGCTACATCCTTTCAATGGCCACAAAAGTAAAACTATATGTTGCTGTGTGTTACAAATCCTGAGAGATGGAGTGGAGAGTGGGAAGAAATTTTTGGTTTTTATCTCACTGGCATCACCTACCATGTAATCTCAGGAAGCTGGCTGGCACCAGTCCCAGTCGGCACTTTATGCTATGGAACGCAAAATCGGCAGCTAATAAAAGCTACTGTAGCTCATGCCCAGATTCTAAGCGACAGCTGAGACTTGGTTAGACAAGAGAACAGCATCAGCAATAAGCCCAGGTACATGGCAGTGTTTGATGACTTCAGCATCTACTCAGGTGCTGACTATAAGGCCATCTCAGGAGTTCATGGCCACTGTGACAACACCTGGGTGGTCCCTAGTGGTTATCTACCGAACCCACATAATTGGCCCTGAAGCTAGGGATTGGAGGCAATGAGGAGAGGTTACAAACAGACCCTTGTCCTGGACTAAACATGGCTTGAGACTGAGTCACTACCATCCTCCTTGAGGTGCAGGTGCAGGTCCAGTATTAGAGTCTTGCAAAGGAGGGTCCAGGAAGCTTTGGGGGTATGTGCTGTGGCAGCAAATAACCACTATCATTGGTCTGGCAGCATATGATAAAAATATGGTACCCAGCACTATTGGCAGGTGCTCCTAGATACCTCTTACCCATCCTCACAGGCCAGTTTGAAGGGGACTAGTGATGGTTTGAATAAGAAGGAAATTCAGCTGGAAGCCATGTGGTGGAAGTTACAATCTAATGCCAAGCAACCGTGGCAAAGGCATCTGTTAAGCAGCACACTACAGAACTGTTCTGTGTGGATAATACAAGACACCTTCACTTCAAAGTGTGATTTAAGGACTTCCATAGCTCAGTCAGAGGTCTATTAGAGGAGCAGATGGGTGAGGTTCTGTGGCCTGCAATGTGCTGGAGGTCAGACAAGATTATCATGATGGTCCCTTCTGAGCTTCAGGTCTATGAGTTTATGCAGTTACCATGAGGAATGAACCATTTGCTCCATATATAAAACAGCTCAGATCCTGGCAGAGCTTTCCATGTTTGTGGGCCCCAGCCAATGTCTCCAAGTGACAAATGGACTTTCCTCTCTGCCTGCGTTTCACCCAGCAGTATTTGATGAAGGACAAGGAGTGCTAGCAGAGTGCACTAGAGCCGTGTCCCTTTTGGCTGGCAAGGTCAATGGGTCTCTTTTTTAGGTGGAAACAGACAACATCTTTGTCTGAAATCAGGGTACGGGATGATCTCAAGAAGCAAATGGTGAGGACTGTGGCACTTTACATATTGTGAAGAGCACACAGAGAGCATGAGATGGGGACTCAAATAAGTTTAAATAAATATCCCTACATCCTTCTATGACCATCCCCAGTTGAAGCAGAAAGGAAAAGGATGACATCAAAGCAGGGAGTTGCTCAGATTCCCTTTTCAAGAAACAGCCATGCTCATTGCATTTATGGGAGGCCTTGGTGTGAACAGCTCAAACTAAACCCTTCTCCCGAAGCCCACTATGGACATCTGTATCTCTCTTTCCTCACCAATGGAGCAACAAGCCAGCTAATGCCTGTGAAACCAGGTCAGGGAGTAGGTTGCTGCTCAGCGCTGGCTGCTAGGAATTGACACAGCTCCTCAAGTAAAAGCTAGTTTGCTTACCTCATCTCTTCTCGTAAATCAGGAGGAGGCCAGTATAATGAGAGTGAGAGGGATACTGCATGGGTAAAGTCACTTCCATTTTCTGCACACAACTAAAACAGGATGGTTACAGGAGAGACATGCTATTAGCCTTTTGGAGTCATTAACAAAAAACAAAAGCCCTGTGGCACCTTAAAGACTAAAAAATTTCTTCGGGCATAAGCTTTCATGGGCTGCAACCCACTTTGTCAGATGCATCTGATGAAGTGGAATGCACCCCATAAAAGCTTATGCCCAAAGAAATTTGTTAGTCTTTAAGGTGCCACAGGGCTTTTGTTGTTTTTGCTATATATAGACTAACACGGCTACCCCTCTGGACATTACACAAACAGTACACAGCATATGTACATGCAGACATATAGACCACATACTTGCTTTCCAGCATTTGCTCAGCATCTGCGCCCAAAGGGTTAAAGATGCCAGCGCTCCAAATAAAATATGTTGGAGGGAGTCCAACACCATAATATACAGTGCCATGAGCTGACACAGCTTCATAGGCACAGCTTAAGGCTCATGATATGAAAATCAGTTGCTGGTTTAGTGTATTCTGCCACAAGATTTTCTTGTGCCTTTCCCCCGGGCAAGGTGATTTTCATTGGTGCAAGGACATTTCCCCCCTAATTCATCAGTTTTAGGAGAAACAAATGCCTTGCTTTTTCACGATTTTGAAGATGAAATCCAACAATGCCGCCCTGCTCTAGACCTTCTAGCCTCACGTTTCTTGCCTAAACTGGATGTATAGAAAAATGAAAAACCATCCAAGAAGCATCTCCTTTGCTGCTAGCAGGGGCAACTGGGAGATCTTACAGCATAAGTGGGCCACCCATAGCAAAAAAGTCTGTCACTCCAACCATGTGCTAATGAACCAGTTACCTCCACAAGCCACAAAACTCTCTCTTCCCCATCCAGACACCACCATTAACTGGGAATAATCTCCAGGAAAAATCTTCCAAGGATTCAGGTTTCCCTCATGGCCACATTCACTGAACACTCCCACTCTTAGCTATCCATATGCTGATTCAATCTGGACTGGCAGGATGGCCAGCTCTACCTATTACACAACAGCAGCCTGGTTAATAATGGCTTTTCCCATGGAGCATTTTTCCCCTCTGCTCCTCACTTGCAGAAAGCTACTGGAACAGACTCAGACATGTCCCTCCCAGTTGTGAAGGAGAATCTGTGTTTGGAATTGGTTACCATCACAGACACCTTCGCACAAGCCCCACCCTTCTCTTCTTTTACTCCTACCTTCTTGGTTGCTAACTCTTGCTCTTTCCACTTCCCAGTAACAATAAGCTTCCTCTTTGTTCCAAAGGGCATAACCTCTTGCCCATGTTGGAAACTAAATTACAGGCATACCACTGATAAACAACAGGGAGATATACAGGTAGCATTGAAACCATCCCCACATCAGGGAGTTCCAGCTGCATGTATTACCCCGAGGATGGGCATACTGGGGTCTTTTAACCAGATGCCCTCAACTTCCAGGATTCAAATGAAAATGGGACCTGCATCTGAACTGCACTGATTTTGTGTATGCAAAAACAAAAAACCTAAGTCATCCCTAGTTGGAACCATTCTCTATAGCCCAGGGAACCAGTCTGGTTTTTATCTTTGGAATCATATAGCACCTTCCATCCAACTTCTCCCCAAATGCTTTGCAAATGCTAATAATTAATTGTCACAGTATCCCTGACCAGTTCAATATTATTGCCCTTTTACAGATGTGAGACAGTGAGGTCACACATTGGGTCTGTGACAGACAAAAACGGAGCTAGGAGACCTACATTCTCAGTTCTTACCTGCAAACTATTCATCCCAGCCCACACAAATGAGCTATCCCAATGTCCTATCTCATTAGGATGCCCATCAAAAGTGCCACAGCCCACACTCCCATTCTCTCTACCGTGGCTTCTTAACTGTTCTGCCATATGTGCAGAAGCTATAAGCTTCATTCCATTAGGAAAAGGAAAAGGAAGGTTCGCTTTCTTACTGTATTAGTCTGTAGTTTCTAGAGAGACATTGTACTAGAAACAGAACATGCACAGGGCAACACAAGTCATATTTTGACTTTTCTGGTGTTTTTTTAATTTTATTTTTCTAACTACCACAGCTGGCTTCATCCTGTCCCCAGCATGGGTATCTGCCAGGGAATATCATCCCAGCTCAAAATTTAGCATATCCAATATGCTACTGTTCCAACATTTCATACACAGAGGCCCCGCTCAAGAGAAACAGAGACATCTCCTTATTAGTATGAGGAGGTCATTGTACAACTCCAAGTACTGGAATCAGAAGTCTACAAACATATAGCGGCTCCCGCTCAGAGCTAGCTAACAGATGCTGAGCACCCAAGACATCACCTGAACACTTCCCTCTCATTGTTCTTCTGTGGTAAACCAAGACAACTGCCTTCATTCTTCTCAGCGCCCTGAGCACCGCATCCAAGGCAAGACACAATCCTCACTGAAAACACAAAGCATTTTCTTTTCTTTAAGTATATCTAGGTGTCTAAAAGGACATTTCCAGTATATTGCAACTTGGGAGAACAGGAAGCATCAAAGAAGTAATGTACGAGGCAAACTTGAGACAAGACAGAGAGCATCACTTTCAGGCCACCATCTGAAAGGGGTGTAATATCCTCCCAGGTCTTTGCCTTAGGCATGTATGACAGCCTGTCACCCCTCCCACCTGTGCTTTCAAAACCATAGGTTAGAAAGCCCACAGAGGCTCAAAGTCCCACCCCGCAGAAGATTGTACAGCACCAATGCCTTCCAGAGAGCAAGCTCCCTGAGCTCTGATACCATACACAGGGAGCAAAATGGGGAAGGGACTGAGGATTATTATTATTATTGAGGATTAGTAAAGCTGTGTAAAGGACTGGAAAAGAAGGAAGAATTTCCAAATGAAGAGACTGAGGCAATTTATTTTAAACAGCAGAGAAAAAACAGAGAAAAGTAGATTATCTACTACCTTCATTCTCTGTAGTAACAAGACCATAAGGATATTCAGTGACATTTAAAAGGCAGGAAGTTTAATATACCTTTCCCCACCCCAAAAAAAAAAAAAAAATAGTCTGGGGTACTCAGTGTCATAATAATGGTGGCCAAGAGCTTGCATAAGACTTTTATATGCCTTACAAGAACATCCAGAATTCTAATATTAAGAATTAAAAATAGCTTTGGAAGTATATAAATCCTCATCCTTCTACCTATGTAGGCACTTATGAAGAAGCCCATTACTGTAGCACCTGTGCATCTCAGGAATTGAATCAGCCTCTAATTAACAGGGGTACTGATGTCTCTTTTCCTGAGGGCATAACCGCTTAAAGAAGGGTTTCTTGCACTCTCCTTTGAAGCAATCGATACTTGTCAGGAACAGGATACTGGACCAGATTAAAATCACGGTCTGATACAGTCTGGCAAGTCCTATGTTCCTAAAGAGGATCTTGGCCTTTAAAAAATACTAGAGACCACACTGAAGAAAGTACTCAAATGAAAGTAACACAAAAAAACCCCAAGCAATTTGTGAGGTGACTAGTTATTTAGGGAAATGGATCCCTGCTTTCCTCTGCAGGATGGAGGGGACCTACTGGTAAGCCTTTTTTAAAAATACACTTGTCCGGGGAAAGATGAGATTTTTTCCCATACAAGAGCAATTTCCTTTTGCAGAATCATGATTTTAATTTTTAAGATAAACACTGCATCCCTAATGGTTGAGAAAAAAAAACTTTCCAAAACAAACTGATAACAGACTTGCCTTTCTGAGGCTGCAGACGAGTCAAATGCATTGACTGCTAATCAGAGTTCTCACAAGCTGAAGCAGAGTAAAAACTAATGATCTATGTTATGAGTTTTCACATTTGTTTTTCAGCTTCCTGGGGACCGGAATGAAACTGCAAAGAATCTGGTCAATGTCATTCTGGGGCTGATAGGGAAATCTCTAAGTGATTCAGCAGAAGCAGGCACTGGAGTTATTCCCTGGGGATCTCCAACCAAATACGAACACTGAAAGAGAACTACAGAAATAACCCGCTTGCAACAGCCAGAAAAATCAAAAGAAAGGTGGAATAGCATTACCCCTGTGTAGTCATTCCCAGGTTTCATATTCATATGCAGTTAGTAGATTTGGGTCATTTGACCATGAAATGTCTAATATCTGCAATTCCTCTGAGGGGAGAGGGGAAAAGTGATAATGGAATAACTTAGAAAAAAGAAGCATGAGAGAGAAAGATTTTAGGAGAAGAAGAAAAGGAAAGAAGATACATAGGAAGATGTTAAGAACAAATGAGGGACAGAGGAAAAAAGAAAGAAAAGACAATGAAGATCTCAGGAAAAGATACACCAAAGTTTATTATACAAACAAGTGAAGTGAAGACAGGCAGGAAAAGGTCTTTTTAAAAAAAAAAAAAAAAAACCCCACCAAGAAAAATGTAGCAATGCAGGATGCTTAAATGGCACTCAGCAAATACATCATTTGATTAATTGCATCAGTACTGTCAAATAATTTATTCAAATATACTCTGTGGAATTTGATCAGCTGTATACTAATTATAAAGATTACTAATCTATTAGACTAATACAGGTGGAATTCAAATATATTTTGGGGGAGGGACTTGTTGATATTCGATAAGCCATGGTGTAAAATCTACATTTTAAAACATTAAGGAGAAAGATGTCTGACAATAGGATACAGTTCAGTACAGTGCACAATACACAACTCTTGCTCCTCTAAACTGTGGGTCACACAGTTACTTTTTACCCAAGCTAGTAGGTGTCCAATAATTCTTTTCAAGCCCTGACCACTGGGCCTCTCTAGGATGGCAGAGGAATAAAACCCTGTCATCGCTTTTTCCCCAACAGAACCCCCCACCTCCCACCACACACACACAAAACACACACTGAAAGTTGGTCTCTTCAAAAGAGACGTAACTACACTCCTTGATACAAGCAAGGCATTTCCCCATACTCAACTTCAGAATTCCACAACTTTCAGAATTACAGTCAAGTGCATAAGGTATCATCAGAGTTGAATGAGCCAAGTGGATATCAGGCATTTAACTATTTCACCATGGGAAATGGCATGCACGATATCATGAACTACAAAAGCCACGTGCCTTCAGCTGTAATATCTGTCTCAATGAACATGAGTAACGCATGAGCATAGATCTCAAGGTACTAATCACAGCGATACTGGGAACATAAAAGTTATTCCATCATGTCCATAGTCACCGTCAACATTATCATGAAAGAATGAACCAACCTCACAGGCCCACTTATTGTGATCAGGATAATGTAACATGCAGGTAGATATTTCAGACCTGGAGATAAGACCAATGCGAAGCTTTCTTGGATAAATGCAATTAAGTTTCTAGTCCCTGCAAGTATTCAAAAGGAGAACTGGGCATGAAACTGTGAAATTTCTTCAGTCTGCATAATCAGCAGAAGAGGCACTGGAACTGTCTGCCTGCAGACTTAGGAAGCCAGCACTGCATCAGTTCACATTTGTATGATTCTCTGTGCAAGTGTAAGGGCTAGAAACGTTATTAGTTTTTTTGATGAAATTATACGGAAACTGATGCACTAGAATCCCACACTCACTAGGGAAAGCTTCCCACACACTATTAGCTTTCTCCAGACCTATTTCGGAGAATTAATAAAATAAACCGATGATCTCTCTCTTCATACACCAGAGGGCAGCAACCTTCAGCACGTGTGCCAAAGATGGCCCACACACCCACTTCGAGTGGCATGTGGGCACCATGACCAGAGCTATGCCACTACCACCTTGAAGTGCTGTGCCCATGCCCCCCTTCACACCGATCAACGTGGCCCCCCCCCCCGCAGCTCCCCTGTCATGGACCCATCCTACAGGAAACAGCCAGGCCGGCAGTAACCCACTGCCCCCTTGGGCACCATATGCCCTCCACTGCTGACAATGGGTCCCAGCACTGGGAGAGGGGTGTGGAAGAGATTCGGTATGCACCTTACTAAAGGTTGCCAACCTGTCATACACAATCACAGAGGACTGTGGAGGATAGACCCTTCAAAGTAATATGGCACCAGTCTGGGAAATAGCCTAATATGTTGGCAAATTGCAAAATGACAATCAAATGCTGTTCCTGTTACTACTGCACTATCAATTTACCATAGTTACACACTGAAGAACAAAGCTCAGGGCATTTCCTGGGGACCAGATGTCAGTTAGAAGAGTTCATGTCAGGTCCTAAGCCCTATCCGCTCATAAGCACCTCAGAGATGCCCTGCATGGATGTAATTATTGCTAATTAAAAGCTAATTTTTTAAAATAGTCATGGGAGATTATTCCTTCCTCCCTTCATCTTTCACTTTTAAAAACCAAAGCAAGTTTCATTTGAATGACATGTGCCTCAGTGGCCGATGCCATACAAATACCTCGGTCCCAACATGGAAGAACTTCCCCTAGAAAAGAAAATTCATTCTTCAGTCCCACCCAACGCTTGACCTCCATAACAAAGCTGCGAGCAAGGGTACCAATTAGCAGTATTTGTGCTGGTGCTTCTTCCATAGGAAAGTTTGCCTTTAGGAACAGGATAGAGAATACACTTTGTGAACAGAGGAGAAGGATAGTCTAGTGTTTCAGGAACAAGCCCTTGGAGCTGGGCGAAACTGCAGTTCAAGCTCCTGCTCCATCAAAGACTGACAGTGTGACCTTGGGCATATCACTTAGGCTCAGATTTAGAGAGCTGTGGTATTTCAACAGAAGTTACAACACAAGATATCTTTGAGGATTCAGGCCTTAGCCTCTCTGTGCCTCAGTTCCCCATCTGTAAAACAGGGATAACAAAAACGTTGTGAGGAATACATCAAAGCAGTGGTTTTCAAACTTAGGGTCACGACGCAGTACTAGGTAAAAGACCACCAGACACTGGGTTGCGGCTACTACCAAAAGCCTGGAATGCACTGCTCAAAGATGTAATTGTTGAGTCGCAGGCATAATTTTTTTTTTTTTTTCAACTGGATCCCGAGAAGAAAAGTTTGAAAATCACTGCATTAAAGACAGTGAGGCACTGCAGTAATGGGGGCTACGTACATATCTAATAAAAGCTAACAGATTGGTTATTTACCCCTGACCCAGACTGGACTGAACCTGTGGGCCAAGCTTAGTTAGTTTCCAGAGAGAGCTGGACAAATTGAGTGTATTTGGATTGGACTGTTTGTAATGGTGGGGGAAGGGATTGGCAACCCTGAAGGGTCCCTCCTGATTTATGTTCAGAAAGCTCATGCTTCAGGGCTTCAGCTGGTCACCTGCCAGGGTCAAGATAAGGCAATCAACTTCAGACTAAAGAGAAATGTAGACATTATAGGTGTCAGCAAATTTCCATAGCCTTGGACAAACTGCAGAAAGACTGCTTCTGCATTGCTGATGTTTTTAAATTTGGAAAGAAGCTCCAGTGGCCTTGAGTAAAGAACTACACAACAACAAAGTTAAAGACCAGGCTGTAAGAAGCAGATAGATCAAGCCCTTACTCTACCTCATTTTCTTACTAATATTCTTAACCCAAAGTATCAGGGCTGATGTCTAACTGCTGAAGATGATGCTGTTATGACAGGGGCATCCAATAATTACCCAATCGTGCCAACCATAAAAAATTCCAGGGCTGGAGGTGAAACATTTAAGCAGTAAGTGTCATGACTGCTGACAACATTTTCTAAAAAGTCACACCTCTTTCAACTGGTGGAAGTTACCAACTAAACTCATGGAATCACTTTGCTAAAGTGCTAAACCAGTTTTTCATAGCAGTAGCCTCCTCTGTTGGCACAGAAAGAATATTTCCTTCATTTAGACTAATGCATTTGAAAGCGAGAAATCAATTTGGAGTTGAAAAAGTAGGAAACTTGTCTTTTTTTTTCTAGTCTATGTATAAAAAACTAAGGAGGGAAGGGATGAGATCTACTAGTTTCAATGTCTGAAGCACAGCCTAATTATCTTGGGAAACTCATTTGCAAGAGACTTAGACAAGTAGGAACGTAAGTTTCAGTCACTTTCACTTAGATGTATTTGAAAATTTTCCCAGGCTGATCTGGAATAATCAATTTAATCCACCAACTACAGTTAATTCTCTCTGTTTAAAAAAATCATTTAGCTGTAAACGTGAAAAGTATTTTGATAAGACTTTATGTACTTACAACATTTAAGGCTGTTTTGTTTTTAAAAATGTATTATGACGTGTGTGTAATTAAATTCCAGTTACCATCCCAATGCAGCTTTTCACAAACTATAAGCAAAAAGTTAATTATCTAGTACGTAAGGAATATATCATCCATTATTTTCAAACCTGTTAAAAAAGCACAATTAAGAATCTGAAAATATTAAGGTACACAATTGCTTAAATAAGCATATTTATAGTGCACCGTCCTAGGAAGCAAAAAGATGTACCTAATGTAAAGACTCTCTTTAGCTGAGAATCATTATGTTTTAAAATGTTTGTAACCACCAATGAGAATGCATCTTTCTTTAGAAAATAACTCATTCATAATTTAAATCAAGGCTTTCTACTTGGTGATTTAAATTAATCTTTCCTGGTCAGGAAGAGGTTCTCTCCCCTGCAACTCCAGTGTATTCTTGGAGGGGTGGGGGCAGCAGTTTGGACTCTTTCCTTTGAAACATTAGAGATGGCCTCATCAAGATATGGGACAATCAACTGGGAGGGCCAGTGCTCTGGGGTTACATTAAGTTTTCCCACTGTCACGTGCCATCATGTGCTGGAAATGCCCCCTTACCTTATATATTGGACAAATCAGACAGTCTCGACGCAAAAGAATAAATGGACATATGTCTGACATCAGAAATCACAACATTCAAAAACCAACAGGGGAACACTTCAATCTCTCTGCTCACTCCATTGAAGATTTGTTAATAGCGGTGCTCAAACAAATGAATAACAAATCACAGCTTCAGAGAGAAACTGCAGAATTGGAACTTGTATGTAAATTTGACTCCATTGCCTCAGGCTTAAACAGGGACTACGGATTTTATTCTCATTACAACAGATGATTTGACCTCACCTTCCTCTCTATGCTGTTCCCCAGTGTTTGAATCCCAACACCTATTCTGATTTGCTGTTATAGCCTAACCTGATCCTGTGTCATACATTTCCCTGCATTTAATTTCCTCCCATTCCGTAAGTTCTCCATCTTCAAAGTGTCTGATGAAATGCGATTTTCTCCCACGAAAGCTCATGCAATAAATACATTCGTTAGTCTTTAAAAGTGCCACAGCACTCCTTGTTTGTGTGGCTAATTTGCTGGTTCTTGCAGATATACTGAGGGTCTAACTGATTGCCCTATACGGGGTTGGGAAGGAATTTTCCCCCAGGTCAGACTGGCAATGACCTTGGAGGTTTTTTTTCCTCACTTTCCCTGTAGTATGGGGTGCAAATTACATGCCAGGATTACCTGGGTATCTCTCATTTAAATCAGTTCCCTGCCTTTGCAGGGGCCTTGGGCACTGGTCACCTCAGTCCTCCTTATTCTCTGCCTGTGGCACATAACAGTTTTGTTTCCTATGAACGGCAATATTTTGGTCTTGTTTCAATTTTTGGGTTTCATGTGCAGGGTGCTGGGTGTTGGTAGCCTATATACAAGTCAGACTAGATGATCTAGTGTTCCCTTCTGGCCTTAAACTCTATGACCTCATAAGCTGCACCAATGCAAGTCATTGCTTACATGAGCTAATGCATCCACGCTGGATTGGGAGTGCTGAAGATGTGCAACATCATTGGCTAAACCCCCACTGTAGAAAAAGTCTTAGAGATATAAAGGATCTGTATCTCAACAACTACCCCTGAAGCCAAGCAGCTCTGCTCTCACCCGCTAGCCCCCTCTGGAGCTGTAATTTCCTCGCTTATTCTGTGCATTTAGACTGTGATTTTCAAGGCTCCTGTAACAAATATTTAGATACACCAGGGCAGAGCCTTCGTGGACACACATCTATCTATTTAAAATACATTTTATCAGCTGAACTCACACCTGTAAAATTTAACACCACAAGCTGAACTGATCTAAATAAAGCACGCTTAAATCAATACAAAGAATCTGTCCACTCAAGAGCTTGCACCTGTTTAAGTCAGTTTAAAAAGCACACCTGTACAAAAACTGGCACAACTGCATGGAGCCAGGTTTAAGAGAGATGGGCACCTATTTCCCTTAGGCTCATTTGAAAATCTCTGCTTAAGTGCCCCTGGTGCGTGCCTCACTGTATGTACAAAGGAAGGTATTTCAAGAGCTGACCACTGGCCACTCAGCTTGCTACCCCCCCACTAGTGCTTCCCTCCTGCCCCTTCCCCTCCAATTGCCAGATGGAGTAAGCATGGGCAGAGGGAACTGCAGAGACAGAAAGCCTCATCCTGAGGTTAGAAAAAGGAGAGAATTCCCTTGGCATTATCCTGAAGTGACACTGCATGGGGAGCTATGTCCATTCCTCTTCAATCTGTGGGTGGCCATCACATAACACTAGGCTAGAAAGCAAGACACACCCTGGAAGCAGGAAGGATCCTAGAGAGACTCCTTTCTCCTGTCCCCTTCTTTTCCCAAAACCCCATATTTCTATTTTAGCCCCCGTCTTGTAAAATATTGTAGGACCCTTTGGAATGAAAGGTATAGAGCGGAGTTGTTATTACTGCACCAATTCAATGGCACATGACTGAAAACACAGTGACCATCGAGACTCAGTTATTACAGACCACTCCCTAAGCTGCTCCTGACATTGATACCTAAAGTGATATCACTACAGAGACACCCAGGTTCCTGGGAAAGATGAAAAACAAGAGAGGCTGGAAAAAGGAAAAAAAATAGGCAAGGGAAGCGTGACAGCAGTCTGTGGTATTCTCCTGGAGAATGAAGGGCTCCTCCCATATATTTCCCCATGTTTTCTGGACTGGCAGGAAGCATTTACAGAAAGCAGAGTCATTGTAAGACTAGGAGAGCAAGCAAGCAGGTGATTCTACCCCCTCCCTTCCTTGCCCCTTTGGAAGCCTCATCAGATTCTGGGAAGGGAAAAGAAATGGAGAAGAAGAAAGCACAAAAGTCATCAGGAGCTGCCCTGACAGCCTATTGTCACTGGCTCCTGGTTGCAAAAGGATGTGGACTTGCACACCTGTGAAAGGGCAGCTGGGCTGAGGTACACACAAGAAGAAACCTATACTGTTGCCAAACAGCACCCTATATACGAATGCCAGAGTATCCTCCTCTCTACACACGGCTGCTGGCGCAGTGGCTTTTAAAGCTGGAGGCATGAGAACCTCCCCACCACCCGCCTCTGGAGCAGGCTGCTGGAGCCTCCTTGTCACAAAACAAGGTCTAAAAACCCAGGGGGAGAATGTAAGCTTTGGGTGAAGGCGGGTGTGGGGGAGCACATTTGCAAATGCTCAGAGAAGCATGGGAAGAAATATGCGCCCCCTCCCCCCCCAGCACCAACAGGTGGCTCCCTACTACCCCCATTACACTACCATCCTCGCCCAGGTGCACCCCACACACAACGAAGCCCAAAGCTTCTCTTCCACCCCAACCAGAGGCCCCTTCCCAGACACACCCGCTGTTGTCTCCCTTCTCCCCTGCCAGACGTAACCCCTCCCACCCAAGACCCCTCTCACAAGCACACGTACCTCCTCCTCCCTAGCCAAGGGAAGTGCTCCCTGACTGAGCCTCCTCCCCAACTGGCTGCTGCCACCCTGGCAGACACACGGATCCCTCCTTTCCATGGCCCGCTGCAGACGGAGGTTTGGCCTTCCCACCCCACTTCGGAGCCTCCTATTACAGCCGGGGCCGGCTCAACGGAGCTCCGGCAAGCGACCCCCAAGCAGCCGCCGCCGCCCAGGGAAACCAGCTCTGCAATGCTGCAGCCACCCGTGCACCCAGCGTGCTTCTTGGCTGGGACCGGCTGCCCGTGCCACTGCAGTGCCGCCCGCCCCGAGCACTCCCGCGGGGGGGGCGGGCCATGGGGAGAGCAGCCCCGCTCCCACTCCCAGCCTCGGCACGTACTGGGGAGGGAAACCCGCCGCCCGAGCCGGCACTTACCAGCGCTCAGGGATGCTTCCCCGCCTTGGCGGAGCGCGGGGAGACGCGAATCCGCGGGAGCGGGGCTTGTGCGGGAGGCGCGCACACAAAGTTTGCCGGGAAAAGCAAACCCCCCTCGGCCAGATCCTGCCTCCTCCCTCCCCGCCAGCGGTCGCTCTGGGTCAATGGTGCGCCGGACCCAGGCAGAGGTGAACTTTCCACCGGGCTGGTGGAGGAGCCCCCGGCTTGCAGCGCCCACCCCGCATTGGCACCAAGCACTGGGGCGCTCCCTGGCTGCGGCGGCGGCTCGGACAATGTACGTGTGTGTGTGTGTGTGTGTCTGCACAAGGAGCGGCACACGCCCAGCCCCGCTCCCCGCCCACCATTCGCTCCCCGCCTCCCGCCGTCGCCGATAGGCGCTGCGCACAGGCCCGGGCACCCGGGAGCGGGCGCCCCAGCTCCTCCTCCGCCCGCATGGTGGGCTGCGGGCCGCGTCAATCACACGCGCCGAAGGTGCCCTCCCTCCTCCTCCTCCTGCTGCTGCTCCTCTGGGCGGGCGGTGAGCTGTGGGTGAGGGAGGGCGTTGCTCAGCCCTTATTTTTAGCGCTTTCTGGTTCCTTAGTCTTGCCTCCCTGTCTCATCTGCCGTTAAGTGGTTCCTCCTTCTCTGGGTGATCTTCCTCCCCTCGGCTCTGGCTTTCTCTCCCCTCCTCTTCGCTTGCAATGCTCTTCTTCCAGTTCTTTGCCTCCTTTCTCTGCCTCGCTCTCCTTGCTCGTTGCGTCCTCCAGGGCCTGATGTGGACTGTTGTTTCTGCATCCTAGGGAGGCTTTGATGTGCTGGAACTGGAGGAGACCCCTCCGTTGAAAAGGAGACGCTAGGGAGAGGGTATTGGACAGGCGTGGAAGCGTTAATTTTCTGACCCATGCCTACAACTCTACTCCTGAGACTCGGAATTTATCCCATGGACCACCTCTAACAAAAGATCTTCCCTTCCTCTGTTAAAGCCAACATGATATAGAAATTCCCCAACTCCGTCAATTAGAAGCTCCCCAAATTGGGATGAAAGGGCTCTATTTAACCCCTTCAGGCCTGCAGCATTGAGTAAAGTGGTCTATGTTCAATAGCACTTTGCATTTCTGGGGCATGTTCCATCTGAGCATAGGGCCATGCAAATATGCATCAAATAATCTTCAAAACAGCCCTGTGAAGAAGGAAAACTGTTACTGCCACTTTACAGGTGAGGAAACAGGCTAAAATCATCCGAGAATGTGCAATTTGTGCAGCCATTTAATGGCATCAGCAGCCAGGTGGAGAGTTGGTAGTCCACCTTCAAAATAAGGCAGAGGCTAAATGATTTGCACCCACCAGGGACAGAGCCTAAAAATCCTTATCCCCAGAAATGTACTTTAACACAGTGTATCTTCAAGTATGTTATTATTTCTGTTATACCCAGACTTAGTCCCAAACAGGGATTGGGGCCCCATTGTATTAGGTGCTGTTAATACTTGTAATAAAAAGACAGTTCCTGCCTTAAAGAGCTTGCAGCACAAACACTGAAATTACTAAATAGACACACAGGATACAATTTTAAAGAGCTGTGTGATTTTAGTAGTACAATTCCCATAGACACACATTGTCTGGGCACCAAAAAGCCTGCCAAAGTACTTTTAAAATCAGCCCTTAAGGAGCAAACACCAATGGAGAGTGTTAACGTTAATGGGGGTCAAAATTTAACCTACCTTTAATTGTTTGTTTGCTTTTAAACTGCCCTCCTGATGCTGAAAAAATCTATCAGCTTCCCACAAAACAAAGGCTGCAACTTGCAGAAACGCATCATCTCCGCTCAGCAAGCCAACATCTGCAGGAAACCCAAAGGCAGTGGGTTTCTCCACAGGCATGCACATCACACTGCCTCTCTGCTCTGCCTGTCTTGGCTTGTATCATTTTGTTGAACCCATTTCTAGTAAGCAGGCAGGGTACTGAAGCATACAGGAATTCTGCTCTCTATGAGCAGAGCAGGATCTTTGTATATTTCAGTACCTAGCTGGCCAACATTACAAAACCAGGCTTGAGTGCATTTTGTTTTTGTCTCCCACTCCTGGCCTTGACAGTGACCTACAAGAAGCAGGCAATCGCAGCAAGAGGTGGAAAATGTGCCTACCTTGTCAACCTGTGATGCCAGACCATAGACTATATATACATGTGGAGTATTGAGTGTTTATAGATTGCTGCAATACAAAGCCCAATCAGCTAATGGTGAGTTATAGCCACACAAACACAGAAGGGTGATAACACAAATTGTCAAAAATGTAACCTAGAAATGGTTTAGTTTTTGTCTCCTGTTTCTTTTCTTATTCACTTTTCCCCCCCTTTTTAAATATAAAACCAGACATTTGGGCCACATTCTCAGTAGTCATAAAGCAACATAGCGCCATGGATTTCAGTAGAACTGGGAGGAGTTACACCACCTGTGGATTTGGCCTTTCATATCTGCACCAGTCATCCTGCGTTGGTAGCCTCTCTCATATCCTTTTCTTTAATTGGAGCTTGGTGCTGGCCTATCTGATGACCCTGGAGGATGGAGCCTTCTGTTTCAGAACATAAAGAACCTGGGCAGCTTCCACACAGCTCTGACAATTAATAATAAGCTGGTTAAATCCCTATGCTGGGTCACTCCTAGGCTTCTCCTGTCACAGGGCAGGTCAACACTTAAAATGCTGCAGCACTTAAGTGAAGATGCTATTATGCCAATGGGACAGCTTCTCCCATCTGTGTAATTAATCCACCTCTGCAAGAAGCAATAACTATGTCCATGGAAGAAGCTCTCTTGTTGACATAGTACTGTCTACACTGGGGATTAGATTGGTGTAACTGCCACCCAGGAGCATGGATTTTTTCAGACCTCTGAGCAACTTAGTTATTCCAATGTAAGTAGATAGTGTAGAGTTGGCCACAGTGATACTACTAAATTGGCTGCCTAATGACTGTTCCTACGATGTGGGCACCTGTCCACTAATATGACCTGGTCTAGAACCTCACAAGCCATCAAGCAGATGCAGTTTGCACATTCTATGTAGAACTACCATGAGGCATATAAAACTTTCCCTGCTACAGCTCCTAAGGGGTGATGAGACAGAGTAAATACCTTCTCGGCTTCAGCTAACTGGAGGGCCATCAAAAGCTGGGATAAAAGCTTGCGGATGAGGTAGAAGACGGTGATATTGCATAAGTGTAAGCTGGTAGGAAGCAGTGCAGAGAATGAGTTGCTCTGTAAAAGGGGCTGGGAAGCAAATGAAGGGAGGTCGCAGCCCATGGAAGCAGCCATTAGTCTGAAGAGGCAGTTTATGCTACTTAAAAGGAGGTGATTGCACTGGAATTCAGAGGATGGGGGCAGCTCATTTACCAGCTACCAGGAAAAAAGATGTAAAAGCCCCCATGATGCAAGGGAGCAGGGACTATTGAGTCCAGGGTGAGAGTGAAGACCTGGCATAAGATCATTAGACTTCTTTATTGGACTCCTTACCACTCTGGAAGGGATGAAGACTCAAAATAACCTGGATGGTCGGCTGAATTGTGAGAAGGGGCAAACAACCAAAGGTTTGCAGGGGCTGTTGAAAGAGGGGGCAAGAGTTGAAGTGACCGCTGCACCATATCCAGCCAGGAGGAGGAGCTCTGGCTGATGATTGACCCACTGCAAGAACCCTAGACTGCAGAGAGCAGGCTATATGAAGTTCTCTAGAAACCCTTTAAAGCCAAAGCTGCAGTGGCAATGGCTAACTGAAGATGAAGTACTGTGCTGTCCTTCTTGACTGGAAAGATAAACTGACATGGTATGAGAGAATATGAAGGGCCCAAGGAGGAGAATCTCAGCATACTCCCATGACCTCCAAGAACAGAGAACTTGCACTGTGGATAGAGAATACCAAAGTCTACCCATTCATTCAGATGCCTCCTCCTATCCTACCTGATCCACAATCAGAATTATGTATGCAGTAAAGAGATGATAACTCAAGGACTTCTGTCATCCTGGCATTCACTTGTCTCTATTAATATGCCAGAACAAGGCTCTAAAGAGAAAGTAGTCGCTGCTTCAGCCACATAGAAGAAAGACTGTCTCCTTTGTAACATATCAGCATCAGTAATCTCTGTAGCACAGCATCATCTATTCCAGGGAAAATGGGATGAAAAAAAAAGTAGTGCAGCTTTGCTGATGGAACCTGTAATGTAGCTAGGACTTGGGCATTTTTAGTGTTGTTCCATCTAACCCTGCTCAAAGTATGGCTGCATGACACACAGATAAAAACACATGCACTGTCTGATCACAGCTTTTGCTGCCAACAGTGGAGCTGCCCAGGTGGTGAATTATAGGTCCTGAATTCTGCCAGTGGAGATTCAAATCTGGAGTCTCCCTGCACTGCATAGTGCACAATGGCTGTATCAGCAGTCCGGTGACAGCTGTTCTTACATTATCTCAAGGTCATGGCTTGCATCTGGTGCACGTCCCTTGTCAGTAAAAATCATGACCAACTCGTGGTTAATTTTTGGCTTGATGATCTCCTAGTCAACAACTTTTCACTTAATAAAGCAATTATTGTAATTGCCAGAATGGATGCTGGTTACACCAGAGGCAAGAAAGAGGGAAAATACTGAATGAGTATGCAACCACCCTCCTACAAGTAGTCCCACTGGTACACAGGTTCTCTGGCTGGTCAGTGTAGGCAAGTTCACGTTTTTGCTGGCTATGCTGAATGCATTCTTTGGATAAGCTGAGGATTTCTGACTCTTGGACTAAGGAGTGGGTCTTCTAGTTCAGGCAGTGGTGCCTCTTATGCTTTAGGATCCATATGTCCCTAATTTGATCAACAACCCACTCATAAGTGGCATGTTATACAAGCAGATATTTAGTCTTGGGATGACATAACACCTCACTAGCACTAAGTAATAAAAAAAATCATTAGAACTGTCCTTCCTTAGCTCTCTTCTGTTTTAAACAGAAATGTGTAACATGACATAGCCTGGCATGATTTCAATGGGATTCCAGAGAAACCTCCACAGAAGGTCCAATCAAAGAATACTCCTTTAAGTCCCATCGTAGATGCATATCAGCCCAAATAATTCTGCAGGTGTACTCTGATTTATCTGTTTCCACTAGAAACCCCAGGAATCAGCCAAATTGAAGTCTGAAGAATCCTCTCCCCACCCTATCTCTTCAGCTAATCATCTGAGTTGTTTTTCCATGATAACTCTGCTAAGCTTTGGATGTTTTAGGTAGCAGAACACTGCTGCTCATTTCCATGGTTCCATCCTTTGCTTACCACTAGTCCCTTCTCAGTGTGCATAGACACCTTCCATGTAACTGAAATTGGGGCTTCCTTGGGGCATCTGATATGTGGGGGAGAGAAAATGTCAGTGCAGGTTCTTGCCACACATGGTTTCAGAACTTCGTCTTCCAGAGGCTACTGAAAGACTTGGTCTCCCTGGTGAGAATGCAGGACGCCCTAGTATCATTTTGCTGCTATTTTTCCCAGATAATCTAGGCTCCCGGAATCTAACTCCCCTGCAGAGGCATCAGATTTACTAATCATAGATACTTTTTAACACATTTAGAAGACTGTAGCCACTTCACTGACATGGCTCTCCCCAGTACTGAGGGGTCACATGCAGCACAACAAAAAGTGAACTAATGAGAAATAAAGTTTAAGAATCTGTTTTGTTTTCTGTAGAGAAGAGAATACAAAATGCTTCCTTTTCCCCTATGACATAAGTTATTTGCCATGGCAACCAGCTTATGAAACAGAAAAGTGTTGAGCATAAGGTGCTTGGTTGCTATGGTGAGGAGAGAAGCTGAGACCTTTTCCTCTTTGTTCATTGGTGGCCATGCATCATCTAGGCAGGAAGGTCCAAGTCAATAAAAGTCCCTGCTAGGCTTGTAAGGCAACAGGCTTCTATTGCATTGTCTGGCACGTGGATCAAAACTGAAATGTAGTCGTCAGCAGGAATGAAGGAAATGTGTGCAAAGGCAGCAACAGGGCTGGTTTCTTAGAAATGCAGCACCAAATTCAGCCCTAGTATGTAACTCAGTGCAGCTCCTGCTGATGTCACTGCGAGCTGCATCTGCTTACACCAGGACTGAATTTGTCTTACCCTCTTTATCAGCTTTCATCTTTGGGATCGTCTTTTTCAAATTTTGTCCAATGGGAAAAGCTCCAGTCAGTGTATCTGAGGGATACGGCTGGTCACAGAGTTCTTGTTGCTTCAAGGTAGATTAGGCAGGCACAGTTGTTCTGTTAACCCACCTTCTTGACACATATCGGGACTCTGTTTGTGATTCCTCTTGACTCATTGTGGAAAATATAGCTCATTAACTCCAGCCTGGGAAGTGAGAATGGGCAGAGGAAACCAGTTCAGGGCAGAAAGAGGGGAACCCCAAAACATGCTCACTTGGATTGGGGGAAAATTTAGGCTGATTTTTGCTATATAATTTCAACAGTTAATAAAGCAGCCCAAGAAGAGGGGTGCACTTGGGCAATGAGTTAAATCAAGTAGTTCCACTGAAGTCAATGGTACTGGTCACACACTTAAAGTAATATGCAGTGTTGTGCCATGAGAGCTCATGCAACAAATACATTTGTTAATACCTTGTTTGTTTTGCTGAAATAGTCTAACATGGCTATCCCTCTGGGACTTGTCCCCATGCAGTCTTCTTGTTTCCATGTTGATCCCAGGATATCAAAGATAAAAGGTGGGAGAGGTAATTTTTTTTATTGGAGCAGCTTCTGTAGATGATTGAATTTTGAGCTTACACAGAACTGAAGAAAAGTTCAGTGTCAGCTTGAAAGCTGGTCTCTCACCAAGAAAAACTGGTCCAATAAAACACATTACCTCACCCCCTTCATACTTAAAATTTCAGAGCGGTAGCCATGTTAGTTTGTTTTCAGCAAAAACAACAAGGAGTCCTGTAGCATCTTAGGCTATGCCTACACTAAAAAAAGTTAGGTCGACTTAACAAAGTGGTTTCCCTGGACGTGGACTTAGTCCACTTTGTTAAGTCGACCTAACTGCCCTTAGGTTGACTTAATAAAGTGGACTTAAGCGTCCACACTGTGATTAGGTCGACCTAAAGGAGGGTTAGGTCGACCTAACCGGCAGGTCTTACTAAGTCGACCTAAGCTTTCATTAGGTCGACTTAAGGATTTTCTTAAGTCGACTTAAGGAAAGCCTGGTGTGGACAGGGACTAAGTTAGGTTGACTTAAGCCTCCTTAAGTCGACCTAACTTGCAAGTGTAGACATAGCCATGGAGACTAACAAAAAAGATTTGGGTGGGGTATAACCTTTTGTGCGCTGGAACCTACTTTGTCAGATGCATGAACATGCATCCTATCATCATGATTAAAGATAAGCATACATATAAATGTCTGCATAATCAATTTCTAACCTAGTGTGTGTTTCTTCTCTGTGTTAATGCGGGATGAGGATGTTGCTTATTCGTGGGACCTACTGTGGAGTCAGATGCAAAGAGTCTTCCTCATTATAAATGAAGATGCCAATAGAAGAATGTTCTCTTCTGACTGATTTTGTACACGGAAAGGCATCATTGACTGACATGAAAATAGGAGGAGCCAGTGGCCTCTATGATTTTGCTTCTGTGTACAGTACTTAAAAACATGAGCACATAGTACCAGTAGCCAGGGGAACTCTTAACTGAAAAGAAGCAGAGGGGAGATAAATAAGCCCACATGAGACTTGCAGCTGTGAGTATGACATCCTTTTGGGCAGCTGTTGTTTTTATGCACCCATTAAGGTCTCCCTGATGTGGAAGCCTTTGTTCCCACAGGATGAGTACATCCCTGGAAGAAGTACTATACAAGAACAAGACTCACACTATTAGATAGACTTTCATCTCTCGGATACCGAGTATGTTTTATGATCACTATGCCATTGATACCAGCTGGGAATAAGAACAACTTTACTGCATGTCGAGATGAAGTGGAAGCTCCCTCTTGCTAAAAAAATGATCCCTTGCACTCTAGACTATTTATGCAGTGGAAAGCTCACTAGCTTGAAAAGGGCAGACAACCTGTTTTGTTGCTTATACTCTTTGTTGAATTTGCAAATAAAATTATCATGGCTGATGACAGATACTTTTCTAATTTCTTGTTAAGGCTGTAGAGACAACTCTCATAGATAACAAGCTGTAATGATAGGCTTCTTTTCAACTGGTGCTATTATGTAGGTTTTTTATGTGTGGAGCAAATCTATACTGGGATGCAAGCTCCAGTTTATTGCATGCAATGAATTACTGTATTGTAAATGACTGGCTATAAAAGTATTACTGTATAAGGAAAAGCTCTGTGAGCCTTCTACACCATAAAGAAACCACTAGATAAATGCACCCCATTGATAAAAACACCAAAATTATTCAATGGTATAATTCAACTCATTCTGTTATAGAAGAGAAGTCTGCAGATTGTATCAAAAGGGACAAAGCCCCAGCAGAAATGGCATGAAATTCTGCAAGCAAGTACTGCACATTAGGAGGGAGTGGGTTTTTTCCAAAAGTGCCCAAGATACAGAAGCACAAGTGCTCTTGAAAAAACACATGGAGGAAAGAAAAAGCGCAAAAGGATTTGTGCTCCTAAGTCATTTTGGGACTCTACCAGCAAAGGATGCTGAGCACAGCAACAAGGATTCCATGTTCTAAGAGGTGAACAATAAAAATGGTTTCTAGTGTTGGTCATCTCAGTTAAAACTTTACCCACTCCCTCAATCACCCAGCCCTAAAAGACCAAACCTGAAGTTCAGTACATGCATTACATGTGCAGCTTTGCTCCCAGACTCAAAAAACATTGACACCAAGATCCACAATACAATCGTACTGAAAAACAGATAATGCTCAACATTTCCTTTAACCAAACCCTTACAAAATAAAAATGCACAGGGCAGATCAAAACCTAGAAGCTGACATAATGTTGATTTCTGACCAGAAACTTTAGCGGATTAGTATTCTACTGTGAAAGACAAAGAAGTCAGGCTATGACACAAAACTCTTTAGAGGTTAATGAAAAGATTCCCACTGACGTCCATGAACTTTGGATCCAGATCCTTCTCAATCAAACTGAAAATAGAAACTGGGAGATACAAGATTCACTGGAATCACAGACAGCAACTACTTTGTAATGGGTAAGGCAGAGAGGAGAGATTAAAAGAGAGACATTTTCTATTTCATTGTTTAACGTAAGCATGAATGCTGATAAATCAAACCCCCTCCCTTTTAAAAAACGAAGCAAGACTAAGCATAATTTTGGGGAGAAGTGAAGAAGATGAAAGCAGTAGCCTCTCATTATAGGGCAGCCTGCCACTGTTTTAGCAATGAACAGTCATTACGAGAGCAGATTTTGTATAAAAACCCATTTCTAATGTGTAGACCTAAACCAAGCAGATGCCTGAATGTATTGGATTTAACTTTGAAGTGAAACAAATGGGGTTGGGCGAGAAGTCCACAGGCAATAGCATGTGGAACTAGAAAGACAATTTTGTTGTATATGTAACACTATTTAGGAGTTGTTTCTCTCTATGCAGTGACCTATCTCTCACATTGGGTAGAGAGAAATAATGCCCATTGAATCAATGGAAAGACTCCGGTCCCATTTGCTTCAGTGGACTTTGGTTTAAGCTCCAAAGGTATGTCTACGCTAGCAATTTATGTCAATTTAAGGACCCTTAAGTCGACCTAAATTACTCCATGTCCACACTGGACTTTTCATTAAGTCGACTTAAGAAATTCCTTAAGGTGGAAGTCTCTGCATTCCATTATCAATCCCCTGAATCAGCCAGTCCCTTTGCTTCACATTTTAAACTCAGTGAAAATGCTGTTTAATAGATTATAATACTTCTAAATTCATGCCTCCCAGAAAACAAATTATTGATGCAAAATATTAAGGTTACTTACATGGTCCGGACAGCTATTAGGAGTCTGAATTCCAGGCTTGTAAGCAGGTCCCATTGCTAATTGAGTTTTCAACCTTCTTTGTGCAGTTTCTACATCTGGTGGTCAAAATAGAGTCTACCTTATATTCCTGAAGGCCTCTTTGCACCAGATGAATCCATGTTTAAACCTTTGGCCATGGCAGTCCAGTTTTTGCCCTGAAAGAATCAATACAAGATTTTTTTAAAGTCATCTGTTTACACCATTACCTTAATTTAAATACAGGTTTAAAGACATGAGTTCACATTTGCAGAAGTAACTAATTATTTGGGGGTACCCAATTTGAGACACTTTAAAGAGATCTGGTTTTCAGAGAGTGTGCTCAGTACTTTCTGAAAATCAGGTGCTTTAGCTTGGACATCCGAAAACTGAACCATCCAGAATTCACTAGCCACTCATGTAAATCTTGGCCATGCATTTTTGAGCTGCTTCTGTTTTCTCTCACTGGTGAAGCATGATGTCCACATAAAGAGGGCCATGTGAATTTAAGTGATTGCTTGAATTCCTTCCTTTGATTCCTTATGAAAATATATGACTCAGCTAATGTTAATCTAGATGCTGTACTAACACTGAAGGATTTCCCAGTACTCACTAGTAACACCTTGATAATGGAAGAAGGTGTTAGATAGTTTCCCAGCAGTAAGCTGCTTAATCATCAGAGTTTACTAGCAGAGAGATCTGGGGAATTTATGTGATCACAAAGAGAATTAAACATCATGCAATGGCATGTGAGCCCATTAGGAGTGGCATGTAGCACCCTCTGCAGGACCACCAAAATTGCTGCTCCTGTCACCAAAAGCCATGCTGGGCAGCTTCTTTTAGGGGTGGCTAGAGCATGGGTGTCTCTGCCATGCAGGCATGCTGGGGAAAAAAGTTGCCCAGAGTGGCTTCTTTCCGTGGCTTGTGCACACCGCTGAGAAGAACTGCTCCTGGGTGGTTTCTTTCCACGAGTGGCTCCATTCAGTGGCATGCCTGGGAAGCATCCCATTCCCCACCCCCACTCCAGAAGTGGCTGCTGCCATCGTTTCAGGCGGTGACTGCTTTTTTTTCTAGCAGAGGGGCTGTTGGCACTGGCAGAAGGTTGGGGACGAGGGGCACGCATGGGGGTTGGCAAAGGTTGCTGACCCCTGTGCTATATGATAGACCTCTCGGAAAGGAATTGTCCTCAGGACTGTCCAGTTCCCCAAACTAATAGACATGCATATATTTCAGGTATGATAAGCTTGGTCTCTGGATTGGAGGGGGGGACCGACTTAGGAAGGTGCTGTGTGATTCCCTCCCCCAGGACTGCCTGCCCCCAGTCTCTTAACTTTATACTCTTAATCACTTTGAGGAACATACTTGTGATCGCAGTTCCCCTGCAGTAGTATTGCATGCTCAGTGAGCACCACTGGCTAGCTAGAGCATTCCCACATGTTTACTGGGGTCTGATCTAAAGCATCTTGAATGGGGTTAGAAGCAAAGTCATATTTCGGCCTGATAGGAGCCTGCTTTAGATTTTAAGAGTCTGTTCTGATAACATTTAACTGTGTAATGTAAGTAGAACTGTGAATGTATAATGAATTGGAGAGCAATCATGTTGGTGAGAACAAGATAAAGTAACTAAAAAGCTAGAAAGGACCACTTTGAAACCTGAACTGACAGAAGAGAGTTAATATGGAAATGAGAGACTAATACATATGTATAAGAAAAGATAAAAAATTATAAGTTTGTGTAATAAAGGGAGGTTGAAGCTGTATTGTTTGGTGCTAGAGGCAATTGGCCTGAAATTGGCCTGATGTGCTTCCCACTTGTGAGTAATTGATCATTACTCTGAGTGTTTTGCCTTAATAAATATTTGTTAGACTCATTTGTGAGCAAGTGAACCTTAATCTAACAAATGGCATTTTTTCATTGATTTCAGTGGGCTTTGGTTAAGGCCCCAGAAGCGTATGCCTTCTTGCAATGTTCCCATCCTATGTGAAACTCTCTATCCATACAAACAAAAATGAAGTCCAAGTGGGTACTGAATCCACAACATCCTGTAGTATTTTAACCTCTTGCTCCTGTGGTTTTCTGAGTCCTACCTCACTTCAGAATTTTTGAAGGAACAAGAATGTGGCAGCACACTGTGTGGATTACCATGGAAGTGGTTACCATAGTCTCTATGTTTAGGTCATTTCTTAAAATAATAATGCAATAATTATTTGAATTTGAATAACAGCTTTCATCCATCTCAGACATGAATTAGTCCTCCTAACATCCCTATGACAAAGGTAAATATCATTATACCTTCTTTACAGACGCATAAGCTGAGGCTCAGAGCGGAAAAGGCAAGTTTGGTGCATAACTGGCTGTAGAATCCCAGAGCCTTTACTGCTATTTCCTGCACCAATGGACCACCATTTTTCTGTGAACTGGATCACACCCCCTGCACACCAAGCGGTATTGACTATAGCCCAAGAGAGAAAATAACCTTCCGAGATAAAGGGTGAAGGCACTGCCCACCCAGAGGCAGAGCTGGCCAAAGTGTTGCAGCAATGTGCATGCTTGCATGTGTTTATGGACACAACTGTAGAAAATAAATGAAGACAACCAATTTAAGACAATGAATCCAACAGTCACCAGAACAAAGATGCAGCAGACAGTAAATCTAAATGCAGTTTGAAGCCATTTGAAGTAGCTCCCTTCTCACTTATTCCTGAGTCACCTTTAGTGTTTGTTATTGCCTAGTGCTTTAGTAGCATGTCGCAGGCCAGATAATAAATGACTGATGCTTCATTCACCACTGCGATGAGGACATGAGTAAAATGCATCCCTGGAAAATGACCCAACGTATTTTTAATTGAACCATGAGGATGCATTTTCTGAAAATCAAGGTTCAAGTTTTGATTTACACTTTTAAAATGTGGCTGCTTTAAGCTTCCAGGAAAATCAGAGGGATAATTGCAAAAGACTTCTGCAACAGTGGTTTTTAAGCAGTTCAGAATGCCTAAAACAGTCCAATGGAGAAGAATTAGTGAGCAGGGTCCAGGTGAGGTCAGAGGAGTGTGCTAAACATGGTTGTGACTTAGGAATCTCTCAATGCTGACTGGCAAAGGGCACAGAGGAGGTGCATATGGGGCTACACAGATGGATCCCATGAGCTTGTGGTGTACATAATAGTTCAGAGGGTGACATGTAAGGTCCCTAATGAAAATCTGTGCCACATTGATCATTATAATAATTGTACAGTGTGGGTACAGATACGTAAGGAGGTATGTATACATACACTAAAAATTATGTTCTTAAGGTATGCAGCTGGTGGGTTGGTTGGTCAAACAGGAAAGGTGAAAAAGGCCAGAAATGTTTATCCATCTCGCTGTTTACATGTAAATTAAGTATTGTCTGGTTCACAATGGGGAACTGTTTGCAGTCTGAAACAAATGCTAATGAAGGATTCTGATAGCTCCAAAGATGAAATTTACAAGAAGAAATGAACCAGCAGGGGGATGCCCATTTACCAGTGAAAACAATCAACGTCTGGGCTATAACGGTAGAAAGAGACTTGGGGCAGGTCTATACTTAAAACACTGCAGTGCAGCTGTGCTACTGTAGCGCTTCAGTGAAGATGTTACTACAGGAGATCTTCTCCCGTTGGTACAGTTAATCCATCTCTGTGAGAGGTGGTAGCTATGCTGATGGGAGAAACCCTCACAGACACATAGCACTGTCTACACTGCAGCACTCAGGGGATGTGGATTTCTTTTTAGTTACGCCATGTAAGCTTAGAGTGTAGACTTGGCATAAAGATATGTCTACTGTAGAAATACTACAACAACACAAATGCACCACTGTTGCATAGATTCATACTACAGTGATAGAAGGGATTTTTGTCATTGCTATGGTAAATCCATCTCCCCAAGAGGCTAGGTTGATGGAAGAATTCCATCTAGCAGGGTATATACCATCGAGGCTTATGTTGACTTAATTACTTTGCACAGGCCATGAATTTTTTGACAGTACTGAATGATGTACTTAACCTGACCTAACTTTGTAGTGCAGACCAGTCCTGAGGCTGTATCTTTCATGGGGGCAGCAGGCAGCAATATGTCTTGTTTCTTGAAAGGAAGATCCTTGCCTAACCTGGCTGAAATGCACAGGAAGGAAGTATTTTGGGTGAAGAAAACCTCTTGTCTAAAGAAGTTATCTTGTTAATTGAGTTTAGGTTTTAGAGTGTGTTATGGGTTTGTTGTATAGGTAACATTTGTTTCCAATATCCTCATTCACTATCATGTGATTCTCTATTCTTTGATAGTAAATGTATCCCTGTTTTCCTATTCTTCTTTTCATTATAAATATATTTAAATGCCATGTGTTCAGCAGAGCTTTGTTCTAAGGTAGATCTAGTAAGTTGCAGTGTACTGTTCCTTCAGGAACAGCAGGCCTGTAATCCTGAGAGCATTCAGTGGATAAGAGGACACTAGGGACCAATGTGAGGACTTGGGCTGGTATGTGCCTATCCCTACCTGTACTGCGAGAGCAGACTGCAGGGGCCTCGGAAACAATGCTTGTGTTACCAGAGGTTGGTGGTTTCAGGGAGCTGATCCACAAGAGGCCCAGGTAAGAATTCCTCATGCTAAGGACAGGTAATGGTGAGACACCTTACAACCATGAAAAACAAACAGAATCCTGTGGCATTTTTAAAGACTAACAGATTTATTTATCGCATGAGCTTTCATGGGAGAAAATCCCACTTCGTCAGATGTTTTGAAGATGGGAAACTTACAGAATGGGAGGAAATTAAATGCAAGAAGTGTATGACATAGTATCAAGTCAGGCTGTAACAGCAAATCAAAATGGATGTTAGGATTCAAACACTGGGGAACAGCACAAAGAGGAAATAAATCTGTTAGTCTTTAAAAGTGCCAGAGGACTCTGGGTTAAACAGGGACTACGGATTTTTCTCTCATTACAACAGGTGATTTGACCTCACTTTCCTGGGGAAGGATGGGCCTGAGGTTAAGGAAGGATTTAAGAGACAATTTTCCTGTTTACTTGCCAACCTAAGAAAATAACCTTCTTGCCAAAGATTGGGTGTGGCGACATAAGCTTTGGGGCTGGCGAGAAGCATGGTCTGGTGATCCCTATACATACAATAGATTTAGCATGGACAGTGGCTTTCCCACACACCATACTGTCCAGGAACTGCAATCTTAGACAGGAGGGATCAGCTATAGGCTAAGAGAACATTATTTAATGCAATCTAGTACCATAACACCACAAAGAGGTATGGGCCTGATCCAAAGTCTATTGACCATGGAATGGTTCTGAATGAGTACAATGGGTTCTAGATCAGGCTGAGAGTAGAAAATACAAATTGCTCTCATGTCAATAAATTGCATTCACTCTCAGTTGGCCTTGATCTATCAGTGAAGAGCCAGCTCCCTATCTCAAGATTAAAGTTCCTCTGAGCTATTTTATCCTTGACTTTTCCAGATCCTAAAACCACTCTATTCTGAGTCATGGCACTACAGAAAACTGTTTAGCAGACAACATAATCCATAATGAAATAAATAATGGCTGTGGAAGCTGGGCTTCACATTAATACACCTTACAGGCTTGCAGAAACATCAAATAGTTGTTAACGTCACAAGTTGTTCATTGATATTCAGGCAACTATCAAAGGGCAGAACTGAAGTCTAAACGTCTGCACTGAGTTATATATTTCCATGTCTCAGTTATGCAAAAAGCATTTTAAAATGTCCTGCTTAAGCAGATACCACACATCAGGAGGTAAGATAATATAGCGTTCCTGCATAAACACTCTTAAGCATTTCCTGGATGAAAGGACTTTGTGTTTTAGGTATTCGGACTCCATCCTATCCAAGTCTGGGTCTGTTTCTACTTTAAGCACTTTCCTTACCCATGGCGTTCCAGAGACAGTGGTTGCAACATTCCTAATGTTTAATTCATGCTTTTCTCTACTTATGGTCATTTTACTGCCATCCAAATATAGGACTCTCTCACTGCCCCTAGTGCAAGTCATTATCTCCTTTTCAGACAATCAGATTGTCTTTCGACAAAAGAGTCTTGTGGCACTTTTAAAGACTAACAGATTTATTAATCGCATGAGCTTTCGTGGGAGAAAATCCCACTTCGTATCTTCAAAGCGTCTGACGAAGTGGGATTTTCTCCCACGAAA
>ML685890.1:2661966-2686055 GCA_007922175.1 Pelusios castaneus
TTTCGTGGGAGAAAATCCCACTTCGTCAGACGCTTTGAAGATACGAAGTGGGATTTTCTCCCACGAAAGCTCATGCGATTAATAAATCTGTTAGTCTTTAAAAGTGCCACAAGACTCTTTTGTCTTTCTACAATAGACTAACACGGCTACCCCTTTGGAGATTGTCTTTCGTAACTCCTGAGTCCCTGGCTACCTCCCTCAGTCATCTGAGCATGAAATACTGTCTGTTCTTTCTTCCTATTCTAGGGGGCAGCCTGCTTCATCACAGTTGAGCAACTCGTGTGTCTACAGATGTTTTTGTAATTTTTTGATCCCTGGGATTTCACTTCACACCCTACATTACATACAGCAACAAAGAGGAGCACTCAGGATGCTAGGTTTGCAAGCCACTTCTGTTTTCTGAGCAAGTTCTCAGGGATGTTCATTGAACATATTCCCTCAATGGTTACAGTGTAAATGATGGGAAAGTAACTTGTGCACATGATTACAAATATGAAGGTGCATTTGTATATGTATCTGCCCTGATTTAGGAGACTCCTGCCCTTACAGGATAATTGAATTAGGCATGAATAGGATTTGTCAATTTCTCAATTTAATTATCCTCTTTGCATTGCTTGCATCAGGCAACTTATTATGCTGAATTCCAGCACAAACAAGCATACTACAGTAATAAGCATGATATTTTACAGTAATAAGCATGAGTTGTAATGAGTGTTCTCTGCAAATGAATTACAAGTTTACAAATGTTCTTCAGTGCACTAATACATATGGAATACCCAGTAGTCAGTCAATATTCTGCACCTTCTTACTAGAAAGAGACCATGGGCCTTTTCTAAAGATTCCTATCGACTTCATTGAGCTTTGGATCACAACCTATGGTTTGATTTCCCAAGCTTAATTTTTCACTGTCCAGGCCAATAAGGGTTCATCATTCTAAAGCAAGTGTCTCATGAGGGAAACAAATGCCAGATGCCAAACAACTCTGACACACTTCCTGATGCCTGACCAGGAAACCCACCCCATACTCTGGAATATAATCACATGGCCTCCTTCAGAAACTAAGTGCTAATACACAACACTTCTACACAGATGCACATGCAACCGATCAACTTTGCTTCCATCACTTTTTAAAGGGCATAAATAGGAAATGTTCTCTTAACATGAACTTAACTGGCACTCTGATCTGCTCCATCGACTATCACGTTGCTAACTTGAACTACTTTACGACCCATTGTGTGATAGACAAGACTTCTCTTGGACAGTGTATTAACCACCCTGACCTGTGTAATCTATTAGCATGTGTGTTATATGACATAGGGATAGCATATGTTACACAGACTGGGAAGAATGTGCATTATACACCCTGGCTTCCAACGCAGTGACTAGTTTGGAACTATAGGGTCTTTGCTCAGACTCATGTGGCTCCTTGGATGCCTGTAGCAAGTGAAAGCAGAGATATCTAACTAGAGCAGGAAAGTCATGACGTGCTCAGGGATCATCAGCAGTTGAATTCATAAGACTTTCCTTCTTCAGTAGGATTACTGACCTATTGGATGGGAGGATGTAGTAGATGTGATACACCTTGATTTTAGTAAGGCTTTTGACACAGTTGACATGACATTCTCATAAGAAAACTAGGGAAATGTGGTCTAGATTAAATTACTACAAGGTGGGTGTACAACTAGTTGAAAGACTGTACTCAGCCAGCAGTTTATCAATGGTTTGCTTTCAAATTGGGAGGGTGTATCCAATGGGGTCCCACAAGGGTCAGTCTTGGGTCCAGTTCTATTCACTGTTTTAATTAAAGACTTGGAAAATAGTATTGAGAGTATGCTTATAAAAATTGCAGATGACATCAACATGGGAAAAGATACAAGCACCTTGGAGAACAGGTTTAAAATTCAAAAGGACCTTGACAACGTGGAGAATTGGGGTCTGAATTCAAGAAGGTGAAATTCAGTAAAGATGAGGGCAGAATACTTAAGTTAGGAAGGAAAAAGCAAAAGCAGAACTACAAAATGGGAAATAACTGGCCAGCTGATAGTCCTGCTGAAAAGAATTGGGGGTTTAGTAAACCACAAACTGAATGAGAGTCATCAATGTGATGCAGCTGCAAGAAAGACCAAAATGATTCTGGGCATATTAATAGGAGCATTGTATGTAAGATACAGGAGGTAATTGTCCAGCTCTACTCAATATTGATGAGACACCAGCCAGCATACTGTGTCCAGTTCTGGACACCACAGTTTAGGAAAAATGTGGACGGCCTGGAAAAAGTCCACAAGAGATTACCAAAAATAAGAAAAGGCTTAGAAAATCTGACCTATGAGGAAACGGGGCACTTTAGTCTTTTAAAAAAATGACTGAGGGGAGCCCTTATAACAGTCTTCCAATAGGTTATGGGGTGTTATAAAGAGGAGGTGATCAATTGTTTTCGATGTCCACTAAAGGTAGGACAAGAAGTAATGGGCTTAATCTGCAGCAAAGGAGATTTATAATAGACATTAAGAAAAACTTTCTATCAGGGTCATTACGCTCTGGAATAGGCTTCTAAGGGAGACTGGGGAGCCCCATCATTGGAAATTTTAAAAACAAGTTGGACAAACATCTATAAGGGATGATCTAAAGATTTACTTGGGCCTGCCACAACACACAGCGCTGGACTTGATGATTTCAAGGCCCATTCCAGCCCTGCATCTCTATGGCTATGTTTACACTTACCAAAGTTAGTTTGAATTAGTTAATTCAAACTAACTAATTTGAACTAATTTTAGAATTAACTTAATTAGAATTAACTTAATTCGAAGTAGCAAATTTTAGTTCGAACTAAGCAGGTGCCATGCATGGCACCTGCTTAGTTCGAATTAGTCAATTGCATTGAGCTCAATGTGCCGGTTAGTTCAAACTAAGCACTTAGTTCGAACTAACATGGCCACATTGGGTTAATTCAAATTAACTAGTTTAAATTAACCCTTAGTTCGAAAAGTATAAGCGAATTTATTAGTTAGAATTAAGGAAGCCCTTAATTCGAACTAATGAGAGCCTAGTGTAGCCAAGGTTTAAATTAGTTCAAATTAAGCTTCCTTAATTCGAACTAACTTGCCAGTGTAGACATAGCCTATAATTCTAAGACTGTTCCCATTTCCTGTCTCTAGTCTTCTAATGAAGTGGGCTTGCTCAGCCACTTGCAGCCTGTTCTCAGGCGCCAGTTTTTCATAAACCATTGCAAAGATTCCAATAAGGCTTCCTGGAACAGTTGAACAGAGCCAAATGTAGGTTCATTAAATGAAAGTGGGGGTGAACCCCTGCACTAGCAACTGGCTTGCAGGCATGGATTGAGTCCTGCTTGTCTGAATATGTTCTTTTTCACAAACCATAAGACAGCAGTCAGTCAGCCCCAACTTCATTAAAAAACATGACTAGGCAAAAAGCCACTACACAAGAGAGGTCTAAACATCCTGGAATCTGAAGTCTGTATGGACTCAATTATATTTTATGACTCTGCATGCTCTGAAATACAGTTTGAGCAATTTCCTTGATCTTTCCTTGTGAATTATGTATCAGAACTATCTTTATAACAAAACCTCTAGGCATTGCTGTTAAAATATACTTCCAGGAGTCTGCCAATCTTGTCTTCTTTCCTTATATACTAACGTAGTTGCTGCAGCAGCCAAGTGCATCATCTTATTTTTGGGGCCCTGCAAAAACTGGGCTGCAAGAGTAATGCTCAGAAATCAGCCCACTCCTGCAATTTTGAGGACAGATAGCCATCATCCTTCCCTTGCAAGCAGATGGTTCCTTCCATTGACCAGCATCAATGGTGATGTCAAATAAGATAAGCACCCCACACACAGGAAGATACTCAGCAGAGAATTTCCAAAGTTTTTTTTTCCCCACTGAAGTTGAGTGTCTAGCTCCCATATGCCCCTTTGAAAATTTCAACACTAGATGCTATCATGTAGCAGCAATTTTAACTTCAATGCCTTTATACTAGATTGGATTCCAGACTGGGTTATGTATAATATTGTAAACGCTGATTATGGAAGGGAAAGTAGAAACAGCTACAGACAGATCAAAACTGAAGCTGTAATATTTTGCACTCTGTTCAACTTTACTTTGTACTTGCTCACCTTGGCTATGTCTACACTTGTAAATTTAGGTCGACTTTAGCTAAATTGACTCAACTAAGTCGACTTTAAGTTGACTTAGTTAAGTCGACTTAGCATGTCTACACCTAAATTTTAAGTCGACTTAGGGAGGACCTTACAAAGTCGACCTACAGCGTCCACACTGGACGCCTAGGTCGACTTCTAGGGGCTAGTGGGACCTTGGGCAGGTCCACAGTGGCGGGGGGGGCACCCTTTGCCCAGTGCCAGGGGGCTCATCCTTTGCCCCATTCTACCTGGGTACAATGGGGCAAAGGGGGACAGGGACCCTGACAGAGCATAGGGGGAGGGTGGGCAGGGCTCTGCCCTGCCCTTTGGGGGGGCATGCTAGGCTCTCCCTGTGCCACCCCCCGGTAGGGAGGGCAGTGGGGGAATCCTGGAGAGCCCTAGGTCGACTTTAAGTCGACTTAGGGCTACTCCAGGTCTACACTGGCTTAAGTCTACTTTAGAAAGTCAATTTAAGCCTAAAGTTGAATTAAAAGGAGGTTTAATAAAGTCGAATTAATTTTCATTAAGTCAACTTTATTTTCCTTAAGTTGACTTAAGCAGCTTGCTTAAGTCGACTTAAGGAAAGTGTAGTGTAGACGCAGAGTAAATTAAGTCGACTTAAGCAAGCTTAAGTCCACTTAATTTACCAGTGTAGACGCACCCCTTGAGCCAGAGGAAGGTGCAAAGAGCTAGCGTGGATGCAATTTTCTAATTGTTCACATAGGGTGAAGCTCACTGACAGGTACAGGAATTGTGGAGCACCTCCAATGCAGAGGAACCACTATGGTCCTGATGTACTGGGAGCTATGAACTTCATAGGCTTGACTTAGGTTCTGTTCAGCTCTGCCAAACCTAGAACAGAAAGTCTGGGAAGGCCAAGGTCCCTGGGCATGGTAAGTGGGACCATGAGAACTTATCCAGTTGTCAACAAACCCTTGAATAGGAGTGTACAAGGTATGCAGCTTCTAGTCCAGCCTAAGCCTGGAACACTGTCCACAGAAAAGATCAGAACTGCATGCACTCCATCCATAGCTGGAGGATAGATTTCTTCTCCTAGAACTGCCAGAGTTCCTTCCAAAAGTCCCTTTCCTCTGCCTGCAAACAGACATTAACTGAGAAATTCATATATATATATATATGTATTCACTTATGTGAATTGTGTGTACACTAGCGGTCTGTACTGTTAGCTAAAAATCAGGACCTGATTCTCCATTGCTTTGTTCTCCATCTGCTGTCATTTACGTTGGTGTAAAATGCTAACTTTCTGATCTGGTAGCCTTTTACACTTACTTTGCCCTGACATAAATGATGACACAGAGTGCAAAGCACTGGAGAATCAGGCCCTGCATATAGATAAATTGATAAATTTCATGGATACCTCACGGTTGGCAATACATATTCTTATTAGAAAGAGTGTGATGCCAGAACTATAAAGGCTGTGACATCATAAAGTTCCTCTGCATAGCAGAGAAACAGTGATTCACCTGAAAACGACAGGAAAACAAGGTATGGTCATTGACCCTAATTCCCTTTCAAAAGCAGTTCACTTTTTTTCTTGGTTAATGTTGAAAACAAAGTTGTAATTCAATCATCAACAATAGAATTTATCCCAGAAGAGGAACAAGGACCATCTAGAGCATGAACCAGGTGTGAACTATAAATAGCACCAGCAAGATGATTCCTGTTTCCCACAGGAACTTATATTACAGTTCATACTTAAGAAATCTTTTGAAAAAAATGCCCTGATTGTCACTAGTTACATTTTTCTACAACTTACTTGGACTGTAAATTCTCCATGGCAGGGAGTGTCTGTTGTTATGCATTTGTACAGTACCTAGCACAGTGGGGCCCTGATCAAGGCACTTAGGTGCTACCACACTAATAAAAATAGTTTCAGGATCTGCAGTTCCTCTTGGCAAACCTATCTGTGTGGAATGGGAGGCATAGAGATCACAATGATGACCACAGAGCAGTTCTAGAGGAGCTTCCCAGCTTGGGAGGGGATTCATTCATGTGGGAAGCATTCATGTGCAAAGACAACATACTTGGGCTTCGCACACAGGAAATGCAGATGTACTGAGGAAAAACACAAGCTGGCAATTCTCAGAGGTAGAGAGGATGTCTCCAATCTACATTGAGTTTCTGAGGAATCACACCAAATCTGACTTTTCTCCAAAGCCTTAGTTTGTGCGCTGACATTTCCCTCATCTGGGATTTATTTGGGAGGTGGAGAAGATATAACCAGGGAAATTTCCTCTTCTAAATTAGCTGATATTGAGTCTCAGTGTCCTGAATAAATAGGAAGAGAGAAAATGACCCAGCAAACGTTATTTGGGTATTTAAACTATTAATTCAAGATAGATATGGGAGAGAGGCCCTTAAAAATTAATAGTTTTTTTTCAAAAGCAGTGGGTCACATTTAACATAAGTTTCTTGTCTTTATTATACAATGTCTTTCAGTTCACGCTAAACAATCACTTAAAACAACAGTGAAATGCCGGCACTTCTGGGATAGAATACACTATTGTGTAGCAACAGCAACAATACACAAACAAAAGCATACCCACTAAAGAGCAGTTGAGGAGGTAGAAATATTATCTTAGCTGAAATCTGCAACTGATCTATAACTCCTGAACTTCCAAAAAGACCCCAGTGTTCTTTGGTGACTACAGGTCCTTAGTTTACATCTTCCTCAGCAGATGGGAGCTTTAGTTCACAAGAACGTGCTGGTGCATTGGCTGAAAACTGACTGAGTGAAGAGTGCCACCTACTGACTCACCCCCCTCACTCTCTGAAGTGAGTGGATTTTCGATGGGGATCTCCTATCTAGTTGTGAGCATGCTCAGCCCCGCTTTAGCCAACGAGATCACTGTCCAACATGTTAAACCGATTGCACAGATCAGCTTTGCTGTTACAGTCCATTACTCTTTGAGTATATATCTTTTCCAGTTTTGTTTTGTTGTTTAGTATTCAATCTGCCTTGCATTTCCACAGCGTTAAGCGTGGGTTTATAATTCCCTTGTCAAACAGTGAAATGGCAGGAGCTAATCTGTAGGTCTGGCCCCAGTGTAGCTTCTGGAAAGTATCCGATTGCTCCTTGACTCTGAACAGTATTTCTGGCTTGCTTCAACAAAGCTAATATCTTGGTTTATTTGTTTACAGGAGCAGGGACAGGGAGAGATGAATATTTCCATCATTCCAACTTGGATTAAAAATACCCTCCAGACCCTTATTGCAAGTTTTCCCAGGCTTAGGTTGCCCTGAGAGGCTACGGCTTTGTACGCTGTATGTTTCCTGACAACTTTTCCATTCTTTACAATATATGAGTTCACATATGCTCTTCTCAAAAGAGAAAACAAATATCCTGATTCACTGTATCAGGGAAAGTGATTTTAAATGGGCTCTCATTTTGGATCTAGCTTGAAAAGAAAGAACAGTTGCAACAAAAGAAACCCATTGACCCCATATTTTTCTGTCATCCCTTAGGTCTTTCAGAAAGTGCTTTCTCCTTCATAGCTTCAGTTTTTCCTTCTACTTGATCAGATAGTGAAGAGGAAGTCCTGTGCTTTTAACATTTGTTTCTATGGAAATTATTGTGATGTCATCGTCTGGGCGCAATGACTTCAAGCATATGAAAGGTAACAAATGTATGCTATAGTCAGATACACTTGAAATAAAGTTTTCCCTGGGACAGTTGAAAGTTTCCCTTGAAAGAGGCCTGTGAAAAATTAGCTTTTATGACAGCGATCAAATAAATCATCATTGCTACAGGAATTACACAAGAAAACAAATACCCCACTTACTATGGTAGGAAAATAAAAAAGACAGAGGATGGTGGCTAAATACAAATGTTTAGAATGTCTGACATGTAAATACTTTGCAATGCTGCCTACAACCATGCCATGCAAACACCTTTTCTCACTTTCAGGTGACATTGTAAATAAGAAGCGGCCGCATTATCTTCCATTGGCAAGAAGTAGGCCTTAGTGAATTTGTAGGCGTTAAAGGTTTACATTGTTTTGGTTTTGAGTGCAGTTATAGTAATTTAAAAAAAAATCTACATTTGTTAAATTGCACTTTCACGATAAAGAGATTGCACTATAATTCTTAGATGAGGTGAATTGAAAAATATTATTCGTTTGGTTTCTTTTTTACAATGCAAATATTTGTAATAAAAATAATATAAAATGAGTGTATACACTTTGTATTGTAATTGAAACCAATATATTTGAAAATGTAGAAAAACATCCAAAAATACTTATAATAAATTTAAATTGATGTTGTATTATTGTTTAACTGTGTGATTAAAACTACAGTTAATCACATTTTTTTATTCAAGTTAATACAAAACAAATTAATCGTTTGAGTTAACTGTGATTTATTGACAGCCCTAATTTAAATACATACATAGATAGGGTATGATTCTAAGGGCAAAGATGCCTAATTTGAGACATTCTAAGCTTGGTTTTCAGAGTTGGTGAGCACTCACAGCTCCCTTTAACTTAATTTACCACTAGCAGGAATTCACAGTAACTCCCTCTAAATCCATGGAGTTCTATGGATGTAAGTGGAATTGGAATCAGGAGCTGTTTATGGGAGATAGTTCAAGTTTAAGAATATTGGTAGCAAAATTTCTGCTCAAAATTGAAATCAGACCCTTTTCTCCTCCATATGGTTTTTAATGTAATAGATAGTTCTTGGAAAAGGGGGCAGGGGGAGTCACATCAGAGCTATAGTTTTTAATTTACAGTTTTCTTTCTGATCTCTAGCTTGGTTCTGGGATGGTGCCAGAACAATCACAGTAACTGCATGGTTCAGGCACAAAGCTCCTGTATTTACCCTGAGTTTGGGCCAGATTTCATCTTACTTGCTCATGGAAAGATGCATTTCCTTCCAGAATGTTTTAAAGTAGTTCAATATGGAGTGATCATAGCAACATTAATTCCAAAAGAAGAAGGAAAATATATACTATTAAAAATACACACACATATATATATATATATGCACTTAGCTCTTTAGTAGAGTATCATTTTCCCCAATTTACATCTTGAAAACTGAGGCACTGAGAGAGGTGATTTGCCCTAAGTCATATGGCAAGTCTGGAAGAGCTGGTAACAAAGCTCAGGTCTGCAAACATCCAAGCCACTGTTGTTTCCACTGAATCACATGACCTTCCTGAAACTTGCTACCTCCTACTGTCTTCCTTCCTGTGAAGGTGGATTGGCAGCTTGCATTGACACTAATGGGAGTTGAGAATGCTCCACATGGTGAAAGATCAGGTCCTGAGTGATATTTTCTGACGGTGGTTGACCATCAGGCCCAGAAGATAGATGTTAGATCAGGAAATGAGGTAAGGTTTATTTTTTTTAAGAGCACTTTGGTGTTTTCTTTGCAATACAGGATCCAAGAGCTATCAGCGGTGGTTGAGTTCTGACAATGTTGAAGCAGCATGGTAGATGTAGTGTTGTGCTAAATGACAATGGCCTCAGACTGGAACAAAAATCAAGGGGTGCGTCTACACTTACAAATTAAGTCGACTTAAGGAGGCTTAAATCGACTTAATTTACTCCACATCTACACTGGGCGTTCCTCAACTCGACTTAGGCTGCTCCTTAAGTTGAATTAAGGAAAAGTTAGTCTGAATTAATAACACCTCGTTTTAATTCGAACTAGTGCTTAAGTCGACCTTATTAAATCGACTTAAGCCCTTGGAGATGTGGAATAGTGCCTAGGTGCATCTTTTTAAGTCGACTTAAAACGTTAAGTAGACTTAGTAAGGTCGAAAAGGGGCCACGTCCACACTTGAAAAGTTAAGTCCACTTCTGTTAAGTCGATTTAATAAGGTCCACGTTAAGTCGACTTAACTTTTCAAGTGTAGACATAGCCAAGGAGCTGCAAGTAACCAATTCCTTACTGGCCCTCCCACTTCTCTTGCTCTCTAAAAATGTTGCTTCAGATACCTCGTTTAAACCCTCCCAGAAATTAAACCTCTGGAAATCACAAGTTAATGTTATATAAACTGTTCTGATACCAACCTTAGAATCCATGTCATGCAAAGAAACCAATGAATGGCATTACTGATATTGAGTAGCACCAAAGCATCTTTAATTCTGCCATTGTAGCCTAATAGAATTTAATTTTAAAAATTCAACAATGATCTCTGTGTCTGTTTCAGATGGAGAACTAAATGTGTGTGTTATAGAGCACCACAGTGTGCATGGAACAAGCTGAAGTGTCCATAAATGATGATACCCTGACACTCAACAGTTCCTATGTGATGCTGAGGCAAGTCACCTCTGCCAGACTTTTCAACATGTGGTTACTACTCCATGATTTTCATTTTCTGGTTGCCGCCAGGGCTGTCTCTAGGGGTGGGTGGGGCCCAGGGCAAATCGGCTTGTGTGAGGTCCCCCCTGCTTTGTGCCCTCTGGGCCCCGATCTAGGCCTTGCACTGCCATCCTGGTCCTGATCCTGGTCTCACACTGCTCCCATTGCCCTGCACTCCCGTAGCCCAGATCCTGGCTTTGCGCCAACCCCTGGCCCCAATCCCAGCCTCATGCTTTGCCCCCCTCCCTGCGCCACCCCTAACCCTAATCCTTGCTTTGTGCCACCCCCCAGCTTCATGCCACTCTGCACCCCAATCCCAGCCTCGCACCATCCCCTGGGCTCAATCCTGCCCTTCTTGCTGCCTCCCAGCCAGCCTGCTTGATCCCAGCCTCATCCCGCCACTGCCCCCAAGTTGGTGTCAAACAAGCACAGCTGCACAGGGCCCACCAAACCACAGGGCCCAGGGCAGTCGCCCCAATAGCCACCCTTAGCAACCACCCTTCTGGATGCCCAATTTGAGATGCTGGGGTCGAGTTTGCTGAAGTAATGAGCGCTCACCAAAGCCACTGAAGTCAATAGGAGTTCTGCTCTGAATAAATAAAGTGCTATAACATTTTAAGCTTGTTTTTTTTTTAAATCAGGCCATAGGTATCTTAAATTGGGCACCAAAAATTAGTGGACACTTTTGACGTTAATGGCTCTGTGCCTTAATTCCCCATCTCTATAATCAAAATAACACCACTTTACCTCTCAGGGGTAATGTGAAGATAAATTTATTAATGTTTGTGAAGCAGTCAGAGGCTATAGTGATGAAGGTCATGGAAAAGCCTATGAGGAAATTAAAACGAGAAGGGTACAGAGACACACGCTGCTAGTGAGTTTCACAACCCATTTAGTAGACAGCAAAGGAATGTGGGACTCAAGAATAAAAGGTTCAATTCCTTGTTCTTCAGGGGAGTGATCTCTACTGGTCACAGACATTTCTGCCCCTGCTCATTACCCTTCACCCAAATCCTGCCTGTCCCTACTCTGCATCTCTCCCTATCCTTCCCATCAGCTCCTCCCCACCTTTCTGATCCTTCATCTCCTTCCCTTCCTTTGCTTCAGCCCTTATCCCTTGATCCGCCAATGTTTCCACCACACCTATTCCCATTCTCTTGCCCCAGTGCTCCCCACCTGCTTCCATCCATGGTCCTATTCCACCTCCTCTCTTGCCTTCCTCTGCTCCTGCACCTTCCCTCCTCTCAGCTCCTAACTCTCCACCCCAAAGCTCCTATCTTACCATATTCCCTCACTCCTCTGCATCTGAGTCTGGCACTTGTTTTCCTCCTCCTCCTTGCTGCCTGGAGGCTGGACACCAGCATGTCAAGAATTGGGAAGACAGGAGAGCTAGTCACCTGTGCTCCCAATTCTGGTTTCTGGTGCCATAATGGCCTTTATAGCCTGGAAGAGCAATAGCAGTGAAAGTCCTGCTCATCCATAGCCCTGAGTGAGATAATCATACCCATTCGATCAGCGGGGACAATGCATGAACAGTCTGGTCACATGTTGGAGCTGTGAGCAGCTGGAGAATTTAGCAGACAAATTGCAACAAGTACCTGCTGAGCATGTGTGAACTATGATTTTTCAGAACCTTATAATTTGATCAAATTTGGGCATATTTTCACAAGAACAAACACATTTGTAACACAAGTGCAATCTTCCTGCTAAACTTTAAGTGCTCACTTCAAGGCATGAAGGTGTTATCTTCTCAATGAAATTGTTATATGCATTGTTTCATCATCAGCAAAGTAACCTGGTTTTCTCTAACTTTGTTCCAAGAAATGGCTAAACTGGTTTAGCTGAAACTCTGCCAAAAAATTCAGCCTGAAACAAAGACCTGCCATGGAAAATTTCAGCTCAGGTAGTTTAAATTTGCAAAGTTCTAAACAACCAAAAACAAGATTGTGTAATGTGAAGTGTCAGGCAACCATAAATGCAGGTGTCACTACCAGCATTGCATGTGTGTTTAAGGTAAGTGAGAGATCTTATTTCAACTCCAACAGTGCTGTTTTATTGTAAGGAGAGGATTTTTATGATTTTGAGTAGTTGATTTGATTAGATTAAGCTCACACACTAGTTTCTAATGAGTTTTCTGACTAAATGTACCACTACCACAACTATTGGACATAAGAGGTCACACACCACAACCTTAACGCTGCCCCACTATGGTGACCAGTACATCTTGTACCAAACTTCCTCTTGTAAACACACAACACTTCTGCAACTGATAGCAAATGACAGGCTGAAGCAGTGTAGTCCAAGTGGCAAGATATTGAACTAGGACTTTTGGGACTGGGGTCTATTCCTGGCTTTATTATTAATACGAGTCAATTTGCCATTCTGTTCCTCTGTTTCCCCTCCCACTTTTTTTCTGTCTTGACTATTTAGATTGCAAGCATTTCAGCGTGTGCGCTGTCTCTTACTTATGTGGTTTTATAAAGCCCCGCTCAATGGAACCCCAGTCTTGGTTGGGGCTTTTATTTGCTCCTGTAATACAAATAATAAAAAAGGAGTGTGGTAAAGGGTGAGGGGGATGCAGAAGGGAAAGTTGAAGAATAAATTGGGGATATTTTGGCAAAGGAATGCTGGAAGCTTAGCATCCCTCTGGGGGCAGAGTTAAGACTGATGAGTGATCAGTGGCAATGTGACGAGCTCACGCACTCACTCACCACACACACACACACAACCTCCTGCTGGCCATCCTAAGGAATACCTCTGCCCAGTGATGCACCCTCTTCAGGTGGCATCTCACCTGTCATCCTCATATATAAACTCATCTCATTCCAGGAACCACAGAGTCCTCTTCATGACTGAGCTGTCCACCTGGGGTTACCCAAAAGTCTTTCTAGGCTTAATTTTCAATTTTGTGTGTGTGTGTGTGTGTGTGTAGGTTGTTTCAGGTATACTATGAGTATAGCAATCTTAAACATGTTCATAACTTTTTTTGATGATATGATATATTTGAGGCATGGATGGATGGAGGTATTGGGCCCTGCTGTGGCTAAGAGTGTGTAGGAGGGTGGTGGGGATAGGTTCAAAGAAGTGGAGAGGAGGCCAGGTGAAATCCTACTGAGGCAAATGTGGAGGCAGGGGATACCAGATGGAGCCATATTGAAGAAAGTGGGTCTGAGTGTGTAGAGCGGATGGATTTAGAAGTGGAGAGGAATGAGGTGACGGAGCAAGTGTTATGAATACACAAAGGTGAGGGGACTAGATGCATCTGCAGTGAGGAGGACGTGTATGAGTGAGGTGGAGATTAAATAGGCAGAATCAAACAGGGCTGTAGTGAAGTGGCTTGGTGTGTGAAGAGTATACACAGATCTGGTGGGAAGGAGATGGGTCCTCTGTGAAATGAGTGGAATGGATACACAGAAGTGGGGGAACTGGATGGAGCCACAGGCAGGCTGTGTATGTGCATGTGTGATGGGGAAGGTACATGGAGGTAGAGAGCACTGGACTGGGCTGTCATGAGGAAAACTGGTTGTACATATGGTGATACAGAGGTGGGAGGTGAACAAAGCCACAATGAGGAGGCCTTGTGTGTAGGCTGAGGATGAGACAGGGTTCTTGTCAGGCATGTGGGTATGAGGATGAGGACACAAAAAGGTGAGGGAATCAGGTAGATGCACAGTGAGAAGGATGTGTGTATGCATTTGTAGATGCAGGGCAGGGCCAGATTAAGCAGCCATGAGGCCCTGGGCTGGCCACCACCGCGGGCCTTCACTCCATCCTCACGCCTTGGGGCACCACCGTTGGGAACCCGTCTGGGGTCCTGGCCCCCCATCATGATGGCCTGTGTGTGGGCTATTGCAGGTGTGGGCCTGGGGTCAGAGAGTGCTTCCACCTTGGCCCCAGACCTGCCGGTCTGCCCCCAGAGCAGAGTGAACACACATTGGACTTCCCTCCCACAACCCAGCAGGGCAGGGGACCTCCCAGAAATGCCCCCCCCCCACTCCCAAGCAAGGCTTGTGGGGGCGGGGGGGAGCCAGATCTTGCAGTGTCCTTAGGGGCTGGCGCCTAGGGCCCCCCTTTAGGCCAGAGCCCAGAGCTTCATCCCCTATAGCCCCTGCATTAATCCAGCCTTGATGCAGGGACCGATCACAGTTGGAGGTGTGTATGGTGGGTGTGTGCCATGCTGCCAAGTGTCAGACACTAAGCGAGACAGGGCTCCAGATGGATAAGTGCCAGACCTCCCCACAGTGCTGCAATGGCATCAGTCACCAACACATCAGGGTGCAGTGAGGCAGCAAGGATTCCCCATTAAGTCTCTGCCAGGCCTCAGAGCCTTGGTAGTACCCATAAGCAGCCTCTCCTCCCCTCTTGCTGTGCCCAGCTGGCTGGCTGAGATGGTGGCTGGCACTGGCTGTTGTAGCACCAGCCTGGTGGGCAGGTCAGGGAGGGGACTGGAGAAAGCAGGGAGCTGAGTGAGAGAAAAAGCAATGTGGTCCTATGCAAAGTTTGGCTCACCCCTCTCATGTCTATTAGGGACATCACCTAAATGGCTCTCAACAGCTGGGCAGCTGTGTGTGCAAAGGCAGGGAAGTGTGTATTGGGGGGAAGGCTGGGCAAGGTACAAATGAGGAGTCTGGAGGTGGGGGGGAGGGTATAAGCAGAGGTGTGTGTGGTGGGGTACGCCTGTGTGTGTGGTAGGTGTGGGCCCAAAGGTGCATATGGGGAGAGGCAGAAGGAGGCTAGATGAGGCCTTAGAAAGGCTGGGCTGGGAATGGATATGGGGAGGCTGGGCTGCAGAGGAGTGCAGAAGTGGGGGCAGTGGGCTTGTGCTGATGGAGAGGACCAGAAGGAAGGGGAGCGCCGAGGAAGGAAGCTGGGAAGGGTTAGGTGTGCTGGAGGGAGATGGGCAGGAGCATGCTGGATAGGCAAAGGTGGGGGCGAGGCCTGACTGTGGGGGCGGGTCGCTAGGCCACGCCCCTCTGCGGCATCAGGCCCGGCTGGGGGCGAATTGTCGGGGCTGGAGCGGACACGCGCAGTTCCTGCTAGGGAGGGGCCGGCTGGCGGGACTGAAGGTCATGAATATTTAATGAGCGTATTCAAATCAGCCTCGTTGCCAGGGCAACCTGGGGCCTCGCCGCGGCCTGGCGTTGGGAGGAAGCGGGGGCTGGAGGCCGGGGGGTTCCGCAGCAATTTCCCCTCTGCCCGGCGGGGGGCTGGGTCTTTTCCCCTGGCGGGGAGGGGCGGCCCCCGGAGAGAAGCAGCAGGTAGGAGTGACCACGGGCTGGCTGCCTCCGGGAGCACCGCCCTAGCAGCGGGGGAGCAGGCCGGGAATTCAGACCCACAGCAGAAGCCGCCTCCCCCGGCCCAGAGCGCCCCAGCCCCAGGCAGGAGCGGGGGGTTGGTGCTGCCATAGCAGTGTCCAGGCAGGAGGAGGCGCTGCAGCTGCCCGCTCAGTGTTTGGGGTCCGGGATCCTCCTCCCTTGGGGGGAGGGAGGTGACCCTGCTTTTTAGCTTTTTAGCAGGGGGTTGGACTAGATGACCTGGTGAGGTCCCTTCCATCCCTATTATTCTATGATTCTATGACCCCGTCACGCTCTGTCCCAGCCTGGGCCAAGTTAGTGCTGCTGCAGCCTGGGGCAGGGCCTTGTAATGGAAAGTCAGTGACGTGCCGGCGCAGGGTGGCACTGGGACACGCAAACGCATCAGTTTCATGGTGCCAAGATCTTAGACCTGGCAGCTCCGTGGTACTCTCAGCTTCCCACTTACCCTGCCATCTGTGCTGCGCATGGTGCAGGCTGCCGGCTGCTTCCCAGGCCTTAAAGCTTGTGCTCCTGAAAAGCTCAATCTTGTGACTTTGAGAAATCGCAGTTTGGACACAAGCCTGGGGGCTAGAAAATCTGGGGTTCCAATCCTGGCTCTGCTTGGTGTGTGACGCTAGGCAAACCTCTCTGTCTCTTCTTGTGCCTTATTTTCCCTATCTCTAACACAGGGGTGATAACACTTCTTAATTGAGGGGGGTGTTCTGAAAATTAATTCATGTTTTGCAAAATTCCAAAGGGGTAGCCGTGTTAGTCTATTGTAGAAATACAGCAGAGTCCAGTGGCACTTTTAAAGACTAACAGATTAGTCTTTAAAAGTGCCACTGGACTCTGTTGTCCTTCATGTTTTGTGTAGTTCTTGGAGAATAGAAAATGATGCAGATGATGGTGATTGTTATTTATTAGCAACATATGTCCAATTGAACAGAAAACAGGTGCTGGCTGGTACAGTGCTGGTCTGGTAAACTCATATGATTATCTGAAAAGGCTGGGAACATTGACAAACCGTCCAGAATGAGCAAAAATTTTTTTTTTTTTTTTTAGTATGTCAAATAAATACTGAGGTTTTAAGACCAAAGAGAGTTTGTGTACTAGAGCATCTACTGAACTCCAGAAAAAAATCGTTTATGCAGAATGTTCGTTGTTCTCTGCTTGTTTCGGGGTTAACGATCTATTTTTTTTTTTTTTTTAGTTGCACATTTAAATTGTATAAGTCTGTGGAACTTTGAGAGGAAACATACTGAAATATAAATAACACAGGCTAATCCCAACATGTAGGGAATTATCCCTAATTATTTTAAGAGATGGGAATACCTTTTTTCATAGTTTTTAGATGCTTCTGAAATGGACAAAATTATTTATTTATTTAGTAATTGCAAGTGCTGGTCCTGTAGCCCGATCCTGCAAAAATCCTGTGCGTCTTCAACTCCCATTGACCTTGGAAGTTCAAGACCACACAGGATGTGCTCATAACCTTACAGATTGAGCTGTAGTTTATTCAGGTGTTTTATGCTCCTAATGCAATATTGGGAGTGTGTTTGGGATGCCCCCTGTTCAAGGCAAGATGGTACATTGTGCACACAATGCCCAGGATTTCCAAGTAGAGTGTGCATGCTCTGCGGAATATGGCTAGCACCCAGCCATGAACCTTCCATGTAATACATAAGTCCTCCATATTGTGTACCTATTTTGTCCAATAATTGCCTGAATATTTAAGTTGTTTTCTTCATGAGAACAAATGTGGTTGTTCTAATGTCAATATCTATTGCATTTCTCATTCTGACTGCTTTTTTGAGACAATACTTTCTGATGAATTATGCAGTGAAAATGTAGGAAATGTTAACTTGAGCCTTTCAATGCTACACCAAAACAAACACTTTTCTTATCGCATTGAGTCAGTTTGTTTCTTATAGCCACAAAGACAACTACTGTTTCTGGTGTTCAGTAAATAACTGTTGCCAGGCACAGCAGTTGTATTTCGTTAAATCCTTTACTTGTCCTGATTACTTCTGGAAGCTGCCATCAGTCTTTATTTCATTATGTTGTTCTAAATTATATTCCTTCATGTACTGTCACAATTTTATGACATATTAAGCACAGTTCTCTGCTGTTGTGGCTAATGAAGCAACGATTTTCCTCCCATTTATTACCTAATACTTCCATCCTTTAAAGTCGATTTTCCTTTTCCTTTTTCTTTTTACTGAAGACAAGCATCTTAATGTTGTTTTAATAGGACATGAAGCAAGCACCTGAAACACTGCACTAGAAGCCCATTTTCTATTAAAGACCAGTGCAGATGGATGAAAGTGTGACTAGTAAATGAAAATTTCTGTCAGAAGAGGGAGAGAGATGGATATGAAAATAAGGCAGAACAACGGTCAACAGTGAAGAAAAGGCGAAAGACAAAAGTTAGGGATAAATGACTCTCCTTTACTTTGTTCTTTAAAAAATTTACAAAATATCCACAAAATGTTTCAGGCTTTTGTATTTTTAAAAATCCTTTCTTCTATAGCACACTCCATTTCTCCCTTACTTCATCCCCCCCTCCCTAAAGAAAAAAAAATCTTGAAGGGTTTGCCTAAATAAGTACCAGGCTAAGAAAGTCATTTTTTTCATGTCAGAGTTCAGGATTGTTGTCATCTAAAAGCTTTCCTCATGATTACGCTCTCTCCCTTTGCTAATGCTGAGACTGTGGGTAGGGTGATTGAGCTTTAATAATATGCATTATTACCAGCAAGTCATCGAGGAAGAGCAATTAATGCATGGGGTTGATGACCCCAGCACTGTCTATTCTATAAAGTGTGGTGGTTCTAAAGTGTATTCTTCAGTGATTGGATTGCATAGATCAGTATCACAAAACACTGACATGTGGATTCCCAGACCTTTGGTAGGAGTAGTTGCTGATCATATGCTCCTGTGTAGCAAGAAGGTAGAACAGCAGTATTTGGTGTAGGATCTGCTTTCCTATTGAATTCATTTAAAATAAAATCTGGTCTGTATCTTTCCACAGTGGAGTGTTCATGTGTCAGTGAAAAGAATAAAAAAAAAGTCTATGATGTCATCTTTCACAACACTGTGGGTCAGATTCAGTATTTGAGCTGTCCTTTGACCAGATGTGAGTTTGGCTTCTCTAGGTGGGTAACTACTTGTTCCACTGTCAACTGAACCATATTTTGGAATAGAAATATAATGCACCCTCTAATCTTGTAGTATAAAATTGTTAATACTACAAAATAATATGAATAAAATTCCTCAACTTGGAGTTACTACATTTCATATTAATATGAAAGGTTTTATTATTTACTTCTGGGAATTATGGGTGGTATTTTTGAGTTAGAACATCCTTGGGCCACACTGCAAAATGAATTTAGAAGTATGCAACTGACTTGAATTTGCTAGTAAAACTGAGGCTGGTTAGGTTTTTTTGTTACCATTATGTATTCACAGAATATAACAAATTCATCAAGTAGTATTTGATGATACAACATGGCCTATGCATAGTTCGTAATACTAATTGGAAATTGATATGCCATGGCAGGTATTGGGTAAAGGCTAATGGAACTACATTAAAAATAAAAAATCATGGTTCAGGAGTTAAGCTTTTTCAAAGGGGTGCATCTTTTTAAAATTGGGATTTGTAAAAAGACAGATGGCTTTACTTGTGTAGCTATTACCATCTCAGATTACTAAAACTGGAAGCATATTAAAACTATAACTTACCTTTCGCTGTGTATCTGGTTTACTTCTTGCACTAGGTTGATCTTAGACAATTTCACTCTTGTTTATAGTTGGCTACTAATCCATTTCACATCCTCTTTTTTTACAATACCAGTATACTGTAATGTTTGGATTGAAAATGGAAATATTTTGTTTGATAGTTGTGTGTATAATACCTAAATTGATTTGACAGTGTTCCTTTAAATTTAAACTCTTTTTCTTTGCCAATTTTTCAGGAGCACTTTGTACTCAAACATGCTTCTGTGGTATTTTCTGTCCCTGAAATTTTCCTTTGACTTCTGTTAGACCTGGTTTTCTTTACCAAAAACTCAGTCTGAGCACAACAGTGGAAGTTGGACATTTATGTTATAATCTCAACACTGAAAGTGACTCCATTTTTGGCCATGGACAAGTCACATAATCTCTCTGGTTCGTTTAGTTAATTGTCTTGCAAGAGTGATTTGAGTATTATGTACAGTTTGTAAAGCACTTTGAAATTTAAAAACGTAATATACATTATAAATTATTATCACCACAGGTAGAAGTTTTAATGAATCTGCAGAGTACATAAATGCAATGTGGCACTAATCGTAAAAAGTTGTCCTTTAGCTGGCCCACAGTTATATGAGATATCTGGGTTCCAGTCCCAAACTGTAGATGCTAGAAATGTCAGAAGGCAGCACACTTAGGATACTTAGGGTTTGTCTTCACTGCGGAGTTAATTCAGGTGACTGGCACTCAGGTTAACCTCACCTGGGTGTGGGCAGCCACACTACAAAGCTACACCCTAGTTAGTGTGTCCTCACTGGTGATGTGCTGACCCTTGTATGTTGCTAGGATTTCGGGGGGCATATCCCCAGGTTCTTTGTGTGGCAGTAATTGAACTGCATTATAACTCTTTCCTCATTCATTGTTGGAGAACTTGTCTTGGTTTCTCGGTACATGGGGGTGAGGGTATTCGGGTGGGCAGGGAATAATGGGAAGGCATTGGAGAACTATCAGCCCTCAAATGATTTAATCAATCTTCCCACATTGCTGTGAGGATATAATCAGTCTATTGAGTTAAGAAGGCCCTTGGGTGTTAGCCCTTAGCCCTTGATGAACTAACCAGCCAGAGTTTAAGGTACTACTAAACTCAGGTGAGAGGGTTTCATATGTGAATGGGAAAAGTGTTAGCAACACCAAAATAAGAATCATAGCTAAATCGGCAGTGGAGACTGCAGAAACTCTTAGTGTTGAGATTGGGGGGGGGGGGGTGATTTATATTGCTTTATTATGACTATAGTCCATACTGCTTTTGATTTTAAGGGTGCTGAGCTTTAGGATTTGGAATACGGATTAAAATGGTGGGGCTCTAAAATTTAAAATCCCCTTTCAGTGCAGAATAGCACTCTTACAAATGCTAAAAGACTGAGATTTATTGCTGGATTTTCTTTTATTTTTGTACTCATCTACTTTTCACACTCTTGCCTTCCCAACTCTTTCATCTTTTTTCCTCTCAGGTCATCTTATTTAAAGTGCTGTTCTCTCTGAAAATTGATAGTAAAAATGGCTTTGTGGATTTTAATTTATTATTTCTTAATGAGTGTATAATGCTACAAATTCTGATCACTTTATGAGTGAGAAGATGGGTTTTCTAGACAATTGACACCAATTCAGGATTAGGCCCTGGACTGCCAAAGATTTGTTGGTATAATCAGGATCATGTTTTCAGCTGGACAGATAGACAGATCAGGAACCCACTCAAGTGACAGATAAGGAATTCACTTTGATATAAAAGGTGCATAGCTCAAACATAGATGAGCTTTGACTTTCTCACCTGATATAAATAAATGGCAAATAAATCAGAGCACTTTTAAATATAGCTATGGGTTTGAGTCTCTCCTGTAATGGTTATTTCCTGTTCAGATGTTTTAATCTTTTTTTTCCTCCCTGATAGTCTCTGAAATAAAAGTTGCATGGTTAAAGCTCAGTGTTACGTTGTGCTGGCCCCTGCCTTAAAATAGACTGTAAGATCTTTTAGGCAGAGACTGCTTCTTTGTTATATGTTTGTGTGGTGTTCAATAGGCCCTAGCTTCTAGGTGCCATTGCAATATAAATAATAATAATTAATAATACAGCAATAGCTATAAAGTAGTCCACTATTAAAGCATGTCTGGGATTAGCTATTCTTCTTGTTCTTACTCATTCTTATTTCTCAATGGCCAGATATTTTTAAGAAAACTGTTCACTTGTGGATCATCCCTAACTTGGTAATAACAGTTTTAAAGTAGATCGCATTTTGGGTCCGAGTTGATGGACACAGTTATTGTTCCTTAATCTTCTACATTTTACAGGCAATCTGTTGTTGAAATATGTACAACTTTATATACAGTGCAACAACTAGTGAAGTTTTGCTGAGTCAGTACAGATTAATTGACAAATAGGTTCTCTTTGTTAGAAAGTAATCTTGCTCTGATTCTTAGCACATATAAAAGTGGCCTGATCCAATGCCTATTGACGTTAGTGAGGGTTTTCCCACTGATTTTCCTGGGCAGTGGCTCGGACCCTACCACATGTTCTTTAATGTTATTTTCTTTTCTAGAATATGAGCGATATCATGAATATTTATTTATTTATTGCAGGCCACTTGCTGAGCATGCAACACTTTTGTTCCCAGTTGTTAAATCTACTGAGTAACAGGAGAGCGTCCTTGAGGTAACTTTTCTGTTTAGCACTATATGAAGTTTTGAAGATGGAGTAGAGATAAAAATGGGGTGTGCTATGGTATTCTGGTGCATTCAGCACTGTGCAGTCTCAGTTCTGCAGTCCAGTCCTAGCATTTGAGTCTCAGGTCAGTAGCAGTATATTTGACTTTTTTGTTTCAAGTCTCCTAAGTGAAAGCAAGTCTAAGTCCTAAGTCTAAGTGGAAATAAGGTAAGAGACAAATTTGACAACATTAACTTCAACTTCAGAGTAGACCAATGAGACTTTATGCTAACTCAGTACTGATCAAACTTGGCATGACTGATGAGGAACAAGGAGACCTTCAGTCTGCTTTCTGATAGAGCGTCCATGAAGAAGAAATATAAAGTACTGGAAACTCAGTGAGGGCTATATTATAGTCTAAGTGATTATGGTCTGATCTAACAAAGTCCTGCTCACATAGTTAACTTTACTTATTGTGAATAGCCCCCACTATTCACTGAATGTAAAGTTAAGCCTGTGAATAAGCTTTTGTAGGATCAGGGCCTAAAACTATAATATTGAGCTGTGTCTTCTTCTGTGTTCGGAAAATGTTTAGCACATGATAGGTGCTACTGCATCTTTAATGATACTTGAGTACTTAAGGGTTGCCTGAGAATATTGGGTAACCTGAGAAATCAGTTCATGGGTTCTTATCCCTTTAATGTTATAGAAGATCCAATGTATATTGAGATATCCTGCAGTATGTTGAACTGGATCAAATTTTTACTCAGTTCAGGAGAATATAATTATCTGTAGATTTGGTTCCCCTGGGATAAAGAGGGGTTTTAGTGTTAGGGCTATTAAGTACTCACAGACAAAAGACTTCATTAAGTTGGTGTTGAGGCTGAAATTAATACATGTATGTTGGGAATGGGGAGGAGGAGTAGAAATGAAATTTAGCTATTTTGACTTTTAAAAAAACTAAAATAAAATTAAGGTTCCCCATTAGTATTTTCCCAATACTGTGCCACCTGATGTATCTTCCATTTAAGGTTACCATGTGATTTTGATAAACACAGGGATTAACATGTGAGCTAAACTGTGTACTTTGGCATTTAGTCATTAATCCATGACAATAGGATTTACTTCACTATGGCCCTGATTCTCCATTACAATCAAGTGGTACTCGGATGTAGTGAAGAGTAACAGCCACGGGAAGCCAATTGTAGTTCCCTGATCTTTGGTTGTTTGGAAGAAGCTAGAATAGAGGTGGTGGGGGGTGGAAGGTCTTACACCAGTGAAAGGTCAGAAGTAGAATAGCTCTGCTCCACCATGACTTCTGCTGTCCACAGCATGCCCTCACAATGTCCCTCTCCTTTCCTCTTGCTGGATGTGGGAAGAAGCTGGGGCAGAAGCAAACAGAGCCACCTCTCTCAGATTTCTGCCACCAACCAGGCCCCTATACAAGAGCAATTCTCTATCAGAGCTCTCTGGCCATTGTGTCACATCAGCCAGTGAATCGAGCTCTATTTCCTTTGGTGGTTTGTAGCAACAGATTGTGGATTTCATTGACATCCTCTGTAGCCGGTATAGCAATGTATAACCTTCTTCTAGTCTTCTACCTCCACAGACTGCTAACAATAAAGACTGTAACAATTGATTCAGCTTTGCTTTTATTGTTTGTTTGACTCCTAATAGCACATAGAATGGAGAAAGAACCATATTTTAATTCTACTGTATTAGAACAACATTTGGAAACTAATCACAGAATTATTTAATTTAGAGACATTTCTAACACCTGATAAAATATATAACTATCAGCACAGATCTAACAAAGTATTATACATATTGCTTTTTATACATTGTGTGTGTGTGTGTGTGTGTGTGTGTGTGTGTGTGTGTGTGTGTGTGT
>ML685890.1:2695491-2757122 GCA_007922175.1 Pelusios castaneus
GTGTGTGTGTGTGTGTGTGTGTGTGTGTGTGTGTGTGTGTGTGTGTGGCACAATGCACGACAGCTATCTCACCGGGGAGTTGGACTGCCTCTAGGAGGCGACCTACATATAGACTGTTCTTGATGGCCTTTCCAGTGGAGGTTAAAACTTCCTCTCCTTTTACAGCTGTCTAAAATCTTGCACTACCCCAAAGGCATATCTAGAATCAGTATAGACGTTTATTCTCTTTTTCTTAGCTAGCCTGCTGGTTCTTTCTAAAGCAACGAGTTCAGTGATTTGAGCGGATTTCTCATTGTCTATTAGACCACTTTCCACCACCTTGTATAGGGTGCAAACAGCATAGCCTGCAACCAATTTTCTTTTTTTGTTTTGTTGACAGGAGCCATTGGTATAGTACTCTGCGTCTAGGTTGGCCTGGGGCACGTCTTGAAGATTAGCTCAGGGCCTTTCAAACTGTTGAATGATTTCTTTGCAAGAGTCTTCATCGTCTTCGATCATAGGCATCAGGGTAGCCGGGTTAAGGATATTTCCCTTCTCTATTCTTGTATGCGGTGAGGAAAGTAACACAGCTTCGTACCTGGTAATTCGAGAGGCCGACAGGTGCTGAGTTTTGTTATTAAGCAGTAAAATAACCACGGCATGAGGAACCCTGACAGTTAGAAGGTTTCCTAAACTGTAGAGGAAGATTGTTTCACCAACAGGGCAGTACAGTGGCATTCACAGCTCTCAGGTCTTGGACGAATCTGTAAACAGCTTTTCCAGACTTTTTTTCCCACTGGTAGGATGGGTGTGTTGCATGGGCTCTTGGTTGGGACTGTCAAACCCTGCTGCAGGAGAGCCTCCACCACTGGTGCAATTTCCGCCTCTGCCTCTGGATTTGATGGATATTGCTGCTTCCTGGGTAATTGCTTAGTCGGGTCCACTTGAATCTTGATAGGGGTAGCACTCAGGATTCTCCCCACTTCATTCTTATGTTGTGCCCATAACTGGGGAGGAACTGCTTTTAGGAGTTCAGTGTGCTTATCTTTGCAACTTCCAGGTGATTTGGTTCAAGGGTTTCTGAGGTATCTTGGAACTCAGGGCTTCCAAAGCTCCCCTTAAGTGTAAAAATATTTCCTTGTCAAAACTACCTTCTAAGGAGAATTGCAGCACTGGGTTGTCCTTTGTATACTGGTTCCATTTAGGTAAAAGGATACAAGTTACAGGTCCATAGTGAACATACATAAAATAACCTGGGGTGCCCACGGGGGGAGCGGCAACCTTCATCTCACCCGCCCACATTGTTCCCCTTCAAACAACAAGCAGACCCAGGCTTCACAACACGCAACGCCCACTGGGGCATGGACTCACAGAGCACTCCCCTTGCGTTCAGGACACCACCGGTCACAGCCGTGAGGCTCGCAGCAGGCCTGGGGTGGCTGGAATACTCTGTGGCCAGCCTTGGTCAGCGGCGGGGTTTACAAGTGGATTAGCGGGCAGACACACATTCACAGCACGCTCTCAGTCACTCTGGCACTCCCCCCCATTTCACAGAGTCCAAGGACTAAACAGAAAACTCATAGGTACCTTACAAAGGAGCCCAAGGCATCCTACATCCGAAGCCCAAGGCATCTGATCCAGGTCTTGGTAACCACACTCAGACAAATATGTCTGGCATTCCAGGCTCTCCAGCGTCCACCGCCTCCCCCCTTGTCTGCTCACCCAGCTGTCCGTCTGCGAGCAACGGCTGCAAGTGAAGGCACCTTCCCGGACCCCAGCATGGAGGCGAGGGAGGGAAAAGAGCAGCAGGCAGCAGGCACAGGCGAGCTGGATCTGAAGGTCACAGGCACCAAAAAAACTGTCAAAGAAAAACGCAAACCTCTTAAGAGTGATTAGCAAGCCTTTACTTAAATCTGTATATGGGAGCGCTCACGGGGAGAGGACAAAGGAAATCTCCGACCTGTGACGTAGCAACAGCTTCTCTTATAGACGTTAGTTCATGTTACAGGAAACAAGCAGTCTCTGATAGGCTCAAAAAGCACTCCTCCCCAGATGCACTTCACCCCGCCCTGGTTAAAACATTCCGAGGTCAATGAGACCTTTCCCAAACATAGAGATGAGAAAAACAATACAAATCCAGAAACAGCCAGAACTCAAGGCTGAGAAAGAGACAAGAGACAGCAAAATTCTTTATCAGTGCTCCCCAGCTGTAGCCTTTGACACTCCCACTTCAGTCTTTTTAAGTCTAAACTTGCCCAGTTTTTTTTACCCTTTTCTCATGGTCAGGTTTTCTAAATCTTTCATCATTTTTGTTACTCTCCTTTGGACTCTCTCCAATTTGTCCACATCTTTTCTTCAAGTGTGGTGCTCAGAATTGTAGTCAGTACTCCAGTTGAGGCCTCACCTGTGCTGAGTAGAGCGAGACAATTAATTCCTGTGTTTTACATACAACACTCCTGTTCATTAAACCCCCAGAATGATATTAGTCTTTTTTGCAACTTCACTTGTTGACTCATATTCATTTTGTGATACACTATAACTCCCCCAGATCCTTTTCAGCAGCACTGCCATTTAGCTCTTTTGTTGTTGTGTGTTTGATTTTTTTCTTCGTAAGTGAAGTACTTTGTACTTACCTTTACTGGATTTCATCTTTTTGAATTCAGACCAATTCTACAATTTGTCTAGGTTCTTTTCAATCTTGTCTTCAAAGCACTTTCCTCTCTCTCAGCCTGATGTCATCTACATATTTAATAAACATACTTTTCATTCCATTATTCAAGTCATTAATGCAATGTTGAATAGTACCGGACCCAGGACTGACTCCTGCAGGACCCTACTAGATACGCCCTCAAAGTCTGACAGCGAACCATTTGAGTATGGTCTTTCAACCAGTTGTGCACCCACCTTATAGTGAATTCATCTAGATTCCATTTCCCTAGATTAATTAAGAGACTAATATGCAGGACACCAACCTGACGTGGCACCAGACCCCACTATAACAACAGATGCAAAACCAGCAGTCCTACCCACTGCTACAATGACCAGTATCACCCACAATATATCTTCAAGATCCATGGGTCCTATTTTTGCCTCTCAAACGTGCTGTACCTCTTTGAGTGCATTATGTTCCCCCAAAACAATTGTGGGGAGATGAGAAAATTACTATGCTCCTAAATGAACTCACGTGGAAAAACGATGATAAAAGACCAGAAGAAGAGTTCTCTGAAAGCTTACTGAAATTGGTTCAGTAAACAATATTACCTTATCCATCTTGTCTCTGTAAAGGCTCATCAGGCAATTATGATTATCTTGATGATTTAATTACTTTTCTAATGATAAGAGTAGGTATTACCTTGTAATAGGGATGGAAAATATGGAAAAACTGCAGGAGCTCTCTCAACTAAAGATGTTTTTCCCCCTCTATCTTCTTGTTAATTTCTTTAAATGGTAGTGTTTCCATCTCTGATATTTATTTGCTGTCAAGTAAAAGTAAATAGTTTAAGACTCTTTGTGTAATGCAGAGAAGGCCACATAGCTTTTCAGGTACAGCTGATTGCTTTTGACTTTCTCCAGCATACACACACTGATGACTTTGATATTTCAAAATCAATTGCTATAAATTTTGTCCAAAGAAGTAGATCTGGGAATCAATCAATTATCTGGTTGAATATGAATTAATTTAATTAACTACTTCAGTCCTATCACCTTAAACTTTGAACTTTCTTGAAACAGGTTTGGTTTTGTTTATTTTTTTTAAAAAAATACAGTTTCCAGCAGTAGGAACTAGTAGGTATGTTCTGACTAACCCAGAGAGCAGTCATTAACAATTCACATTTGTTTCATATAGTAGAGAACGTTCATACTGAAATCTATTTTGTTCACAGTCAAAGCTTAAGAAACGGGAGAAAAGTAATTGTCTGTTTTGGTGCTTACATTGGCAGTATGAATGCCTCTAAGTTTTTTTTTCTGTGTCATTTACAATCTCAGAGGAGTTGGGTAGGGTGCAGGTGTGTTTGTGTGTGGGGTGGGGCAGGGAGCTATGCTGTTAGTGGTGGGGGCAGATGGGAGTAATTGCAGGCGTGGAATGAAATATCCTTCGTATGGATATCATACGTTTATTATTGTTCAAGAACATTTGTGTATAGAACATTGTGTTTTATATAGTTAGTAAAAGACAAAATCAGCTTATAATCCAAACTGATAGTGGCAAAATGGGACCTGAGAGGAGATCACTGGATACTAAGGGGCACAGAAAGAAAGGAACATAAAGAACAAGTTTGAAGTCGGTTGGGTATCATATTATGTATTAGTTTAGTTTCTGTTGGTTTTTGGTCTTTTATAGTGAGTTGTGGACATCCTGCCAAGTCCAAGATAAGTCAAATGAATCTTTGTTAAGAGTATGTAGTAAATACTGAAAAAGAAAGCTAGTTCTTGTTCTTGTTTTTATTAACTAGACCATATCGAAATGGAACTAAACTGGAATCTTGGCAGAGTCCCCCGTCCAGGCTCTGCCACTGTCCGGGTGACTGACTTGAGGTGGCAAGGTCTCCTGAATCCCAGCCCATTGATTAAAGATGATGGAGAGCTACTTATGGATGAATATCTTTCCCCCAGTAAGTTGGTGAGTTGCCTCTTGGGTTTTTTTTTTTTTTTTTTTTAATGCAACTGTGAGGTGCAAACTAGCATTTAAATAGTCACATTATCCTTGCTTGTTAGTGGTTCTAATCAAGATTGCATAACTATGGCATATCTGACAGTTGGAATTCTGTGTAAGATAGCCTCTATCTTAAGATCATTTAGCATCTATATTAGTCTACGTCTTGCCCTGTTTCATATACAAATATGGCCAATGTATTTCCTTCTCTGTTCATTATATGCTTAGTGAATTGGGCATAAAGTAGTGCATGTAGCATAATCATAATTCAAAACAGATCTAATTAATTCTTTCTAAAGTGCATTGAGTTTTATCAAAACACCAGAAGAGGGATTTCTATATGGACTGGGTGCTGGAAATCGGAAATGTAATTAAAAATTTAATTTTTATTCCTGAATAGAGTGAAATCCTCCTAACCCCATTCTCACTTGCCTATATGTTGGTCTTAAGGGCCAATTATAAAGTAATGAAAGTATTTTAAGTACTTTCTATATTTATCAAAGAGCTTTTAGCTTTCCACTTCTGTTAAAGCATAATTGAAAGCCATTCTGCTTTTTGAAAAGGGAAAATGATCTTGGTGCAGCCTCTTGTAAGAGAATGATGCATCAAAATCTATTGTGGATAAACCCTTTATTTCACAGTATATGGTATTGACTAAATACTAATAAAGGGCAGAATCCTTTGGGGTCCTGAGAAATGCTGCATTGGGGAGGGCCAAGAAACAGAGAAGTTGCAATAAAGACTGCACCCCTCTGATTGATTGTCACAGACCTAAGCTGCATGGCAGAACTCTGCACAAGAGTGAAGGGGGTTAGGCTGTATTTTGGACAAGCCAAAGGAGGGGTGGAAATATGGCCATTCCAGATCCCAGATCCACTGGCCCCCAATCCTAGTTTTGTGGGAGGATAAGTTAAGTTATTGCCAACTAAAAGGTCAAATGAGAGTTCAGTCATAGCTATAGGAAGAACAGAAGTCTGATTCCAAGAAGTTGAAGTGCTCCTCTACATTCTCTTCTACAAAGTACAGTGGAACTGCTTTACTACTGGTTCGGTACAGAAGCTTGTGGAGTCATGTGATTACCTCAGCTTCTAAGCTTTCATTTTAAGGGAAAAAAGTAATTTTTTACCTTTCACAGTTGAGAAAAAAAGCTTGAATGCCTGAGTGTAACCAATACAGTGCTTTTTTTGCTTGGGTCTGCAGACTGCCTGTATCAATAGCCATGAGAGGTGTCAATTGCATCAAGCATTTCAGTTGAGTGTTGATTCTGAGACCCACTGCTCTGGGTCTCCTACCAACACTATCCCTGGGTCCTCTGTGTGTGGCAGGAGAAGACTCTGGGGTAAGAGGGGAAACCTGCTGCTTCTGAGTGGGAGAGGCTCCAACTTTCACCCGTACCATTTCTGTCAGGGAGAAAGAGGGCCACCTACTTACTGCCTGTCCTAACTCTCTAGTGTGGGAGGCAGGCCCTTCTCTGCTGCGTGGGTTTATGGCCATAGCTTGGGTTCAGGGACATGAGGGGCTCCTCTCATGGCATGTTTAGATCCCTGATTGCCCTGATCCTACCCTGTAGCTGGCTCCTTTTAGTGATTGTTCAGTCTTGAGAGTAGAATGTGTCTGCTTTCCTTCCATTCTTTTATTTCCATTGTATTCACCTGCTGCCATGTTTGGCTGTGAATATGTTTGGCAGCGCACTAAAACTGGTTAAGATCCCAATTCCTGAAGCTGTCTATGCCAGTGCTTGCAGAGGTCAGAATGTTGGTCACTCACACCCAGGTTCTCCTGTACTCAGAGGGTACCTCAGGGAATACAATGTGATATTTGGAAGGGAGGGGAAAGGGGGAAAGAAGCAGTGGGGACTGGCAGGGCAGCAACAAAAGAAGATTAGCTGATGGTAATATTGGATGTGGAAGTGAATTGCTGTTGTGTGAGCAACATACTTCTAAACAGCTATTAAGTCTCAGCTGAATAGAAAAGAAAGGTTGGGATGTTTTCTTTCTCCGCTCTATGCTAAAGACTATCATATACAAGGCTGTATGCCTAGGAGAAAATACCAGTTCCCAAATCCTGATCTGTGGAGAATGAATCTTTCAAAGAAATAAAATACTATTAATTTATTTCCTATTTCTTTCTCTAAATTCCCAATTTACACTTTTTTTTCTATGTAAGAATCATGGTGCGGTGTTGGTCCATGATTAGGGCTTCTAATGTAATGTGCTATGTAATACAAATGATAATAAAAATCATGATCTTGACAGTGAATTATTGATTAGATAACTAGTTACACTCAGAACTATCCTCTTCGTGTTGAGGCTCTTCCTGTTCATGAAGTGTTTAGATGTGAAAATCATTTCTTGATGAGTATAGAATAAAACGCTCTGAACAGTTGCCACATTTTGTGGTATACCTTGTTCAGTTTCTTTTGACTACACTAAATAACTGTGACTGCTCTGTGACATCTGCTTTTTCTTAGTTAAACTTTAACAATAGATTATGTCCAGTGTAATATATTTATGGGCTAGAATATGCCCAGCATAAAATCCATTGGAAAACTGCCAAAATAGCTTTTGTATGCAGAGTTGTTGCCATGTCAGTCCCAGGATATCAGAGAGACAAGATTATTGGACCAATTGCTGTTGGTGAGAGACACAAGCATTCAAGATAGACTGAATTCTTCACCTTGAATGGTTCCTTAGAATATGTGCTAACTACTTATGCTGAACCATCTGTTCAATCTCGTATTTAGCTCTGACACTCCGAGTACCTTTCCTAGATCTGAGGAGCTCTGTGTAACTCAAAAACTTGTCTCTCTCATCAACAGAAATTGGTCAAATAAAAGATATTCCCTCACCCACCTTGTCTCTCTAAAGTAACCTTTTACTTTCTTATAGCCTGATCCTAAGCCCATTGAAGTCAATGAAAATATACCTCTGTACTCCAGTGCGCTTTGGATATGGGTTTAAGACATTACTTCAGCCATCGTAAATCCCTTCTCTTTCCAAAGCCATATTGCTATTTATTAAATAATAAATTATTATGAGAAAAGCTTTAAGAAGTTAACAATTTTACCATCATCCCTAGGAACTGAAATTTCATTGTACACTTTATTTCTTGTATTAACAACCAGTTAGATCCTCCTACATTATGAATGACTTTATTTTTTTCAGTGAAGTTAAAGCAGTTTACTTTGTATCCACACCCTAATGGATTGGATCAGGTCCAAGCACTTCTGTGCTGCATGTTTTCAAGTTGATAGGGAAGGCCACAATAAGAATTAAATGAATGTGCTTTGTCTATCTGGTTTCTACTGTATGTGGTCACTTATTTGCCCTGGAACCTGATTTTTGTGTTGGCATTGTTGTAACACACTTCCTCTTCAAAGGAAAAATTATAGGACATTGTCAAGGAAACATTAACAATGTTTACAGCTTGTTTTAATAACATATCTGATTTATCTATTCTTTGACCTTTATATTGATCAAGTTGAAACAGCTGCTTCCATAAAGTCACTTCCTCTGCTTTTTCAAATGTAAAAATAGAGCCACTGCTCAAACACTTAATCTGAAACAAATCTTTATGTGGGGAACTTTTAAGACAACCATATGATATTAATTACCAAGATGTGTGAAAAGTTTGGTTTTATATTTGAAGCACATTTACAGTATCTTCCTTATTGTCCCTGTGAAGATTTTGGGTGGTATTACTGTGGTTATATTCTCTTCAGTCTTCCAAAAAAGAAATTGAATACAAGAGTGAAATTAAAATAAAATGCAAAGACACACACACACAAAAACATATGTCAGATTTTTTTTTTGTTCATTTAGGACCTCACCCTACAAGCTGTTGCAGGTGGGCAGACCTCTGCACCTGTACTGAGCTCCAGAGAGGTTCACCAACTCAATAAGTTGCAGAATCAGGAGCTTTAAAGTCCCTCCCAAGGCTATGTCTACACTGGCAAGTTAGTTCGAATTAAGGAAGCTTAATTCGAACTAATTTAAGCCTTGGCCACACTAGGCTTTCATTAGTTCGAATTAAGGGCTTCCTTAATTCAAACTAATAAATTTGATTTATTAGTTACTTATTAGTTTATTAGATACTTTTCGAACTAACGATTAATTCGAACTAGTTAATTCGAATTAACCCAATGTGGCCATATTAGTATGAACTAAGCGCTTAGTTCGAACTAACCAGCACGTTGACCTTAATGCAATTGACTAATTTGAACTAAGCAAGTGCCATGGCATGCATGGCACTTGCTTAGTTTGAACTAGCATTCTAGTGGGGCCATGCTAGTTCGAATTTAGTAAGTGTAGACATAGCCCTTGAAACATAAGCCCCCACTGAAGTCTGTGATTCTCCAGGCACAGGGGTCCAGCTGCACAGAACAAGTTGAAGTCTCAGGGCCTTGGTTCTTTGACTCTTGCATCTGAGTCTTGTTTTATGGTGGCATGGTTGGTTTAAGAAAATATTAGTGTTATATTTGGGGTATAGTTTTGATTTTGTATTAATTTTCTCTGGCCTGGTGTGAAATCCAACAATGAAGGTTTGTTTCTGATTACGGATTGATGCAGAGGCTACCTTATTAAAGATTCTCAAAGTGGTGTAATATTTCTATTGCTTTGCACCTTCAAAAGGTTTTTTTTCCCCACAGAAGAGGAGAATTTAGTTCTAACTGATTAGCTCTCAGGCAAATAGTCTTACTTTGCAGATTAAACCCATTTTAGAAAGTCAAATCATCTACCAGCTATTTCATGTTGTTAAAAATAATCATTTCCATTTCTGACACTGTCAGGGTTTGTGTGTGTGTGATCTTTACAACTGAAAGGCAGCATTTTACTTGACTTGTTTTTTATTGATCTTGCTCCACTACCTTGCCTGATAAATAGCAGCAGTGTTTTGCTCTGCAAAGTGATAAACTTGTATTCAGAAGTGGTTGTTACTTCCATTACTCTGGAGCTTTGGGTGTATTTAACATTCTGTGTGCTAATTCTCTTGAGAGAAAAGAAAATACTGGAGAGTCCTGGATCCACAGATTGGATTCTTACTGAACTGAGAACTTACTAAATAATTTCCTCTTTTCCTTGGCTATAAGTTTGCCTCTGAATTGTAAACTAAATAAATTTGGCAAGAAAGCCACAGATGGAGCAAAGAATGGCAAAATCATTCTGCATTATTACAAGCCTTCTTAAAACTACAATACTTCACTTCCACAGGTGGGTAACAGATTGACAGAGCCAGACGGGTACCCAGAAGTCAACTACTTCAACTACTTGAAGGGGTGCTCCAAAGAGGAGAGAGCTAGGCTGTTCTTAATAGTAACAAAGGACAGAACAAGGAACAATGGTTTCAAATTACAGCTGGGGAGGTCGAGGTTGGTTATTAGGAAAAGCTTTCTCACTAAGAGTGTGGTGAAGCACTGGAATGCTTTACCTAGTGAGGTGGTGGAATCTCCATCTTTGGAAACATTTAAGGCTCCGTTAGACAAAACCCTGGCTGGGGTGATTTAGTGGGAGTGGTCCTGCTTTTAGCAGGGGGTTGGACTAGATGACCTTATGAGGTCCCTTCCAGCCCTAAGATTCTATAATTCTACTACAGGAGAAGCCCAAGAAAGAAAACAAAATGCCACTGGTCATCACCTACAACCCCCAAGTCAGATCTCTACAGCACATCTTCAAGGATCTACCAGCCTATTCTACAAGACGATCCCTCACTCTCTCAAGCCTTGGGAGACAGACCTCTTTTCATTTACAGACAGCCCCCCAACCTCAAACAGATACTCACCAGCAACAACAGACAAAACATCAGAAACATTAAAGCAGGCACATATACCTGCAACAAACCACACTGCCAACTTTGCCCTCATATCTGTACAAAAAACACCATCACAGGACCTAATCACGCCAGCTACTCCATCAAGGGCTCATTCACCTGTTTGTCCACCAGTGTGATTTATGCCAGCATGTGCCAGAAATGCCGCTCTGCTTTATACATTGGACAGACAGGACAGTCTCTATACAAAAGAATAAATGGACATATGTCTGACCTCAGCAATCACAACATTCAAAAACCAATAGGGGAACACTTCAATCTCCCTGTTCACTCCATTGACAACTTGTTAATAGCTGTGCTCAAACAAATGAATAACAAATCGAAGCTTCAAAGAGAAACTGCAGAACTGGAATGTATATGTAAATTTGAATCTGTTTCCGCACGGTTAAACAAGGACTATGGATTTTTTTCCTCATTACAATAGGTGACCTCACCTTCCTCTATATGCTGTTCCCCAGTGTTTGAATCTTAACAGCGGCTCTTATTTGCTATTACAACCTGACCTGATCCTATGACTTACACTTCCCTTCATTTATTTTTCTCCCATTCTGTAAGCTCCCCATCTTCAAAGCATCTGACAAAGTTGGATTTTCTCCCACGAAAACTCATGAGATTAAATAAATTTGTTAGCCTTTAAAAGTGCCACAGGACTCCTTGTTTGTATTACAAGTGCAGTGAATGTCTAGAAAAAGTAGAAGGAGAAAGTTGGCCTCATTGGGATCTTAAGATTTTCTTTTGTAGTGTAGCTCACTGTAGTTTTAAGATGACTAACACTATGGGAAGGAACCTCTGCTCAAAATTTCATTTAATCTTAAATAATTTCTTTTATGCATTTTCACTGAATTAGTAAGTATTTCATCTGTTGTATTATGGTGTCTGTCCTGTTGCTTAATCAACATCTAACATTGTACACTGAAAACATCCTGACATCATTTTTTCATGAATCAGATTTTGTTTAAAATACTTAAAACTCAGTTCTGTGTTAATATAGTGTCCTCTTTTAATGAAGAAAAATTGTAAGATACAGTAGCGCTGAGTTTGATCCCCTTTCTGTAAGTGGATATGACTCCATTAAAGTTAAAGGTGTTGTGCTTACTTACACCACATCGGAATTTGACCCAGTGAGTGGGAATATTGTAATCCCCACATCTCTATGTTAAGTGTCTAAAGATATTTAGACATTTAACTCCCATTGAAATCAGTGGGAATTATGTGGCTAAGTACTTGGAAGATCAAGGACTACAAGTTTGTGTTTTTCTCAAAACATATAAACGATAGTGGACTCCCACATATTGTCTTCCCTTAAATCATTTCCCTACTATTAATGTTATTCTCTGGATTAAAACAAAATAAATCAACTACACTGTACATTTTTAATGATAAAATTTCTCCTATATGTGGGGATCACTTGATTGCTTTCTGTTCCCTCCTCACAGAGGATAAAGGACAGTAGAAAGCAGAATACCAATATGCATGTGCATGTTGACTCTTGGAGCTTTGGGTTGTTCTGGGCCTCCAGTGAGGTATTGAGAACCTCTTGCAAAGTACTGAATGCATTCAATTCATATTATAGTACCTTACAAGATTTTTGGCCTTAGTGACAAGATTTTCAGAAGTGACTTTTGGACTTTGGGTGCCCAACTTTATAAAGGAGCCTGAATTTCAGAAGGTGGGTGCTCAGCACTTTCTGAAAATGAGTCCCTATTAAGACATCTCAAATTGGACACTTAATATCACTAGCCATTTTTGACAGTTTTTGCCTAACTCAGTAAACAGTATGACTATGGAAAAAAATGTTTATATATATGTGTGTGTGTCTTTGAATGCAGTATGTATTGAGGGTAGAATTCATCCCTGTGCAGAGTCCTAGCAGCACAAAGTTTATGGAGCAACCAAGACCTCAAAATAATGTTTCCATTCAGTTAGTTAGACATAACTAGTGCTTAGGTCTTGTGCTGGACTTACGTGCAGTTAGGATGAATTTCACTCTGAGTGCAGGCTTTTTTGTCCCTATAAACAATACAAGTGGTACATGCAATCCAGAGTGATTTGAAGGTACAGGGAGAAAGTAATTTAAAATATAATGGAAGGTGACTATTGTGATGTTGGGAACATGCTCCCAAAGTACTGACTGGAAGCATTTCAGCACCTTTCTCCTAATCTGTCACCTGCCTTGTTTGCAAGTTTACATCTATTTCTTCTTATCTTTACAGAAAGCACTGACGGGGGTAGATGATCTGCAGCATGTGAAGGCCCTAGAGATGCGTGTGGACACGAGAGAGAACAGCTTGGGAAACTTTGGTGAGAAAAGAAACATGTCACCCTGTACTTCATACCCTTTCAATTATTTGGGTGTGAAGGAAAAGCATACTGAACATGAGCTGGGGCTCAGAAAGCATTGGAATGTGCGTTAGAGATTTTCTTAAAACAAGGCATCAATTAGCATCTTATCTCTGCTTTTTACTGTGCAGAACTGAATAAACCCATGAATCAAACTCTTGGGAGGCTGCTTAACCTGCACTTCTGCACAGCTGCCTCCCTTCCTCTCAGGCAATTAAGCTTAGCCCACCTAGATGCTCTGCTGCCCTTATGCTAGCTATGCTAGTGCGGCAGGAGGCTGGCCAGGGTTTCATCCCTCTGCTCCTAGTCACAAGTGGGTAGAGAAGTAAGGTGGTATGAAAGTTGAGTTGATTTATCCAGCCATTTTGTTCCATTTTCTATGTTAATTTTGGTGCATAGATATTTTTATGACATGCACGTGATAATTTAGTGTATAATGACACTCCTCTCCTTTGTAGTTCATAATACACTCAGATTTCCCCAGGAAGCTATCAATCCCCAAGGAAATTTCCTTGTGCCTTTCCCACCAATGCTTTTCTTCTCCAGAGCTTAGCTTCCATTCCTCCATATTTCTCTATTGTATACAATAAGCCAGTTACAAGACATCCATCCTCCATGCTTTTTCTGGAGTGTGGTTGTTTTTCACCTGTAGCTCCTTCCATTTCATATGCTAATGCAAAAAGATGGATTTGTTTTTTAAATCTCCCCAATTATTCAGGCTAGAAAGGTAAATTGTTTATTTACCATCTCCTTATTCTCTTTTCCTTTTCCGTGTGTTCCCCTCAGCTCATGGTTCCCCTTCCCTTCCCAAACTGGAATAAATCTATCACTCTCCCAGTCCCTTCAGATAGACTTCGGCTAACTTTTCTGGATACAGAGCACTATCTTTGGGTGCAGACACTGATTAGTCCAAGTCTAAACAAAGAGTTGGGCTGTGAAGCCACCAAATCCCACAGCCGCGGCCCCATCCCATCTCCCCTCCCAGCCCCCGATTTTGAGTATTGCAAAATATCAAGCAAATCTGAATGGTAATTTTTCAAAAATAAGTTTCTAGCCCTGGTAAAATACCCTTGAAATGGCAGTAGTTGGGTATGTGGAAAGTTTGCCACTTGGATTATTTTAAATATCAATGGTTATTCATTATTTCCCTCCATCTGACAGCTACCCAAGGCTGAAGGGGAGGGATTGTATGTTTGTATGTTTCTTGGACTTCTGGAATGGGAGCTGGGTTTGTAGGGTTATTCCAGGGCAATTTGCATTTGTGGAGGGGGAGTTCCACATAGGCGTCCACTGAAGATGCCAGACTCATTGCAAACACTTGCTTAGCCAACTGCACTTGAACCCCTTCTCTGCTGAGCATCTGTTGTGGCCTCTGAAAGCAAGTGTGAGAGACAGAATAGTCAAGAACATAAGCCCTGCGTTCATAACCTGACACTGATTTTTCTCTGTGGCCTTAATCAAGTCACTTAACATTCCTGCTGTTCTCTCCCCATTTATAGCAAAATAATACCCCATCATCATTGTGATGATTAATTAGTTAATGTTGTTAAAGTACAGTTACTTCTATTTTTAGATGATTGGGACGTGCTCAGATAATACCGTAATGGGAGTCATATAAGCACATAAATACTTAGATATAAACGCTAAGTCATCAGAATGCACATGAAACCCTCCAGTAACTAGGAACCTAGTAGCCCCCTAATTCAAAATTTTTATGGAGACTTTCCTCTTGAAAATTTTTAAATGTTGGCAGCTAGTTACAGACCCCAGCAGAAGCACTCAGGATCCACATCTCCTGACCTAGAGCATGAGGTTGGGGGCGACCTAAATATCTCCCCCTTTATTTAAATTGGTCAGTTCGGTTTTGGGGAATGGTGGACTTTAAAGAATAATTCAGTTGATCTGCCCTTAAATTGTCAGTCCAACTTTATGTACAGCGATGTGATCATGGTGGAGAGAAGTTGGTTATATTTCTCTAGGAAATGGTGAATGCAAAAGTATTATAAGATAAACCCTTTCAAAAATGTTTTCATGCAGACTGTTTTAAAATAATTATGGGCTTTATGCCAACAGTTGAAAATTGAGCCCCATTTTTTTTTTCAGATTGTTGCTGAAGTCTCCACTAGTTTGTTTCCTATGAGTCTTATTGAGTGGCAGGCAAAAAAATTAACACTCCTGGCAAGTCTCTCTTCAAGTCCGCAGCTTTTGAATTTACTTCTACACTCTTCTTTAGCTGCATAAGGTGTTTAGTAGAGAGTAAAGAAGATAGACTATTTTCTTTCTGTGTGTTTCCTCCTTCAATTCGCCTGCTGACAGATCTGCAACGATCTTCGTGACCAAGTTGTAGAAATCCCTGTTTAAAGTAATAGTGGTTAAATTCATCTAAGGCAGTACATGGCATCTCCTATGCCTAGGTAATTTTAATAAGTTGCATTCTTTTTCAGTTGTTGCCTTCTGGTAGCCATTCTGAGTTGATTCTGTGTCTAGAAGGCTATTGCCTTCTCTGTCTGAGGCAAGAGTTCTCTGGAACACTAAAGCTCTCTTGCTGGTTGGCAGAATGAACTTTGTTTTAAAAGGCTCTGTTAAAAGTACAAAAATAGCATAGATTATTTATCACATAAGGTGCCCATATCGATCTCCCTCTGTACTGTTGATCCTTTTATTTATTTATTTATTTTTTAAAGGAGTAAAAGCCTTTGTACTGTTATCAGCTGATTGCATTGCACTGGAGGGCATGCATTCCACCTAGAAACATATGTTCAAAACATGTATGTAAATAATCATCCCCAGGCAAATGACTGCAAAAGATGGAAAGTAATAACCATCCTAGTGTACATAAACTAAAGATTCAGCAGTCAGTTAGAACCTGTATCTACTTTAAACCTGCACCGCAGAGTAAATAAACGATAAATACAGGTGTTAGCTTCAGATTTATTTATTTATTCTCTTCCACACTTAATATGGGAAACTGAAGAATGGTGCTCAGAAAACTGAGTGATGCCTGAGAGGAATATGCTATGGAAATTTGCTATAACTTGTCTAATTCAGGAACCAGATTGTTATACATACAAAGTTAAAATATTTTCTCTTCATATGCTCGTCTTATGTCCCAGAATCAACAAACACCACAGGTTTCTGGATGCCAGAGCAATTCATTGTCAATCATTCCTTTTATGTCTCTACACCTAGGGCTGGATCAAGGCCTGGGGGGCCAAGGGCTGCCCACCCTTGTGGGGGCCCCCACATTGCCATGGTGTTCTGCCTGGAGTAAGGCACCTGGTCTCCCTTCCCCATGCTGGGGGTTGAGGTCAGGGGCTCTGGGGCCACAGCCAGTGTGTGCTACGAAGGAGGTTGGGGCTGGCCACAGCCCGCGCTGCTGCGGGAGGATGGGTGGGAGGGAGGCAGGCAGGCCATAGGCTGCAGTCTGCTGTACTCCTGCTCCACCCCCAGGCTGGCCGGTCTGCAGCAGACCAGCCAGCCTGGGGGCTGGGTAGGCAGGCTGCTGAATGTGAGCAGCAGCAACCCTCCACTCAGGCAGGGGCTGGATTTTGGGGGGGCCATGGGGCCCCCTTTAGGGTGGGGTCTGGGACTGCAGCCCCTACTACTCCTGCCTTAATCCAGCCCTGTGTACAGCCCCCACAGTAATTAAATTACTTTTGCCTGTCCATACTACACTACTTGTGTCAGCAGTGTGCATCCTCACTAACAACATTTGTGTTGCTACGGAGAGCAGTGCACTGTGAATAGTTATCCCATTGTGCAATTCACCAGCATCTAGTGTAGGGTGCTTTGGGAAAGTTTTGCAAATACTCCTGGAGCCAATTGAGTTGCGCAGCGGGTTGACTGGGAACATGAGTCCAATGTCTCATAATGCTGTGTTCTCCCTCCTGTAATTTCATCTGCATAATGTTTCGTGCCCCTTTTAAAAATCCCAGAAACATGCACGTCCCTCCTTTCTGTCTCCCTCTGTGTGAGAAGCTTGGATCCTGCACAGCTCTGCACTACTGTGGTGAGCATAGTGACCACAGGGTGCCTGGTCCTGCAATATCTCCAGAGCTGCCAGAGAAGTTGCGAGGAACATAAGGATAACCAGGAGGCTTAAGTGCTGTGGGACAGAGAAAGAAACAGTTAAAAGTTGATGGCAACATTCATGGAGCAGCTGCAGATGGTGAAGTGTCAGTTCCGATCCCAAGATCAGAATCACATCATAAGGCAGCTTTGGGGTGCCACAATGGCTGCAGAACTTTTGGCTGCAAAAGGCCACCCATATTCCTGAATCTGGTTGCAGAGCTCACTCCAGCCCTCCAGCGCGGCAAATCCAGAATGAGATCTGCATTGACGGGGGAGAAGCAAATGACAAGAGTTCTGTGGCACGATTGCTGTCAGTCAGGAATCAATTTGGTGTTGGGAAATCCACTGTGGGGATGTTGTGATGCAGGCATGCAAGACTATTAATCCCCTCTGGCTATGAAGGACTGTGACTTTAGGCAATGTGCAGGACATAGTGGATGGATTTGCAGCAATGGAATTCTTGAACTACGGGGGGGCATTAAATGGCAGAATATTCCTGTTTTGCCACTTGAACATCTTGCCACAGCATCAACAGAAAGGGCTATTTTTCTATGGTATTGCATGCGCTGGACACATTTATAACTGAAAAATACCTTAATAAATAAAGGAAAAAGAACTTTTGAAGGGGAAAGAACAGTCATTTCCATTTCACAAACATACACACGAACCATGTCTTTCACAGGTCAGTGATTGTGGAGCTGTGTTTGCCATTCCATTTTGGGGGACAGTACAGACAGAAGTAAGGGCAGTGGCTCAGGATACCACGTGGAATATGTATGGGGTTCTGTATAGGAAGATCCCAGAATGGACTGCAGAGAGAGATAGAGAACACAGGATTGTTAAATCTGAAAATCAGCAAAAGTTTGCAGCATGTCTCTTTGCTGCGTGAGAAGGCCCAGCATCTCCTGCTGCACATCTCTCTCCTTTTCTTGCGACTTTCTCTTTTCCGCTCTATTCCTAGCCATGCTGTCTGCAAGGTTGATCCTCCAAGCCCCCTGCTTGGTATCCGAAGTAGCAGAAGCTTGCAGGATCTCTTGGAACATGTCATCATGCATCCTGTTCCTTCTTCTCCTTATCTGACTGAGCTGCTCTGCTGGTATGGCTGGAGGGACCTTCAATACCGCATTTCCAGCTGCTATAGATACAATGCACAGCGATAATATTGTGAGTGTATTCACGAGATAAATGGAAACTTGGTATACTGAACTTACTCCCTTTGATCCACACAAGTTGCGATCACTAGATTCTTATTTCTCCTTGGGATTCACAGAGCATGGCGGCCAGTCCCAGCTACGGTGACTACAGCTCAAGGGGGAAAGGGGTGAGTTGTGAAAATAAAGGGGGGACAACTCGTGGGAATGAGTATATGCATCTAGAGAAATCTAACTGAATACCGGTGTGGCTTTCCACAGGTGGTGGTGATTTTAGCTGATATCTCAATCCTGAGGGTCATGGATGCTGAGAGGGAAGAGCTCCTGCTTGCGTCTGGGTGTAGACTGGGTGTAGCTGTTAGACTGTTTGCTCCAGTGGTGCCTGCTGAAGTAATTCTGGAGTGGCATCAGAAAGTGTCCTACCACAGCGGAAGAAATAAGGCAGCCATCTCCAGAAACCTTCAGCAGAGGATTGTGGACTGCCTCCAGGAGAATGTCCTTGAGATATCTGCGGAGGAGTAACAGGACATCCCAGAACACAGACACAAACTATTTCACACAGTCCCCCTGCTTAACTCTACTGGGGAATGAGAACTAGATAGCAGCTCTGTCCGCTTCCTCTTCCAGCTTAATGTAACCCATATGCCTGAAAAGGCTATCTCTGAGAGACCTGCTGAAGGTGGGTTACTGTTGTTGGGCGGATTAGCGACCCACAACTGGAAACTTCCAGAAGCAGGGAGTGGTAGCAATTTGAGCATGCTCCACAGTGTGCCCTGCTGGTGTGATGTGATGTCAGTCAGATGACTGGAGAGCAGCAGCCTGAGCAGACAGCAGGCAGGAGCTGCCTTGAGGGAGACCATGTGCTCAGTGTTCTGGAGAGGAGCTGAGCCAGGAGTGAACAAGATGTTTTCTCCATGTAAAGGAGTCATTTGCAACAGACCTTGCAGACATGCATATAGGACTGAAGGCTGGTTGCAGAGGAGAAGAGAAAGCCTGCATGTAATGCTACAGAGGATCCCAGCAAAGAAAGAAGAGGACAGCTATTTCTTGCCACTCAAGCTTCCACACTGGAACAGAGACTGTAGCTGAGAGTTGGGTGAACTCCACACAGACTTTGGGACTCTTGGGTATCTTTCATGCAAGGGATTGTTCTTGGTTAATTGTAGTTTGTTTTCTTAGGATAAGGTTCATTTAGTTAGTAGTTAATAAAGTTCATTGTTATGTTTATTGTAGTAGTATTTTAATGTGTGAGTGTAGCTCTGAGCAAGCTTCGCCGTGAGTCCTGTACAGACTGGATCCTGGGTCTCCAGCTGCTTTCCCCATAGGGGTTGAGATTGATTTCTGTGGGGCACTGGAGAAGGGCAACTAAATGAATTTAGCCCACCCGAAGGTTACATTAAGTAAAAAAAGAATAAATCAACGTCTACTTTGGGCATTCCAGCTCTGTATTTTGAAAGCAAACTGCATACTTACCAGCGGTTCCTTCCCCTGCATTAGGCACGCCTCTGCTGGACTGTAGGGAAAGGCTGGACTCCCCAGGAGTCAAAAACTTGTCCTGGCTCTGCTGCTGGATCCCCCAGTCGTCTACCCCCATACTCCTCTTTCACCTCCTTCTCCTCCTCCACCTTGCTGTTTAAGGCGGGACCCTGTGGCTCAAGCTCCTCTGAAGTGTCCATGGAGTTCTTGGGAGCGGTATTGGGGTTACCGCTGAGAATAAAGTAAAGTAGCAGTTCTGCAGCTCCGCACCAGAGCAATTGTTGGCTTCTGTTGCCTTCTGGTATGTCTCCTGCAACTCCTTGGCTTCCACACAGCACTGCTGTGGGTCCTTCTTGTAGCCTTTCCCCTCCTTGTGCTGAGTGATCTGCTCAAAGATATCGATGTTTGTATGGCTGGGTCGGAGCTATGTCTGAACAGCCTCTTTTCTCCACAGACCCAGGAGATCCAATACATCCTGAGTAGTCCAGGCAGGAGCACATCTGCCGTGTGTAACCAGCATAATCAGCCAGGTAGTTGTAGGCATAGAATCATAGAATTGTAGGATTGGAAAGGATCCCAGGAGGTCTTCTGGTCCAGTTCCCAGCACTCAAAGCAGGACATCTCAGATGCTTGGGAGTTGCTAGGAGAGCTCTCCCTGCTACACAACCAGGAAATGGAATTTAAAAAATTCATAGGGCTTTAACAGGGAGCGGTGGATAGTTGTGTATCTGCCTGCTGAGCAACAGAGTTCAAAACAGCGACCGGTTGTGACATAATCAGGTGCCGGCCAGCCCCAACCCCGGCCAGGAATGGGGGTCCCACCAGCAGCGGCAGCCCAATCCAGCCCCGACCTTGGTCAATGACCTGGGGCTCAGCTGCCGACTGCCGCCGCCAGGATCTGGCCCCCGGGACCCTGGCTGAGGACCCGGAGCCTGGCTGCTGGCGGGAGGATCTGGCCCATGGGACCATGCACCTGTTGCTTGATTGGGTTTGTAGATGGAGTCGGAAGAGAAAGCATAGAAAATGCCTCCCTTTTTAAAAATGTTCTTTCCCTCTCGCCTTTAGAGCTTTGCCCCCCACCCTTCCCAGCCTCACAGTCAGGTGACAGTCAATGTTCTTGCAGGGTTTCCTCCATGTCCTGGATCAGTGAGCAGTACCTCATCATGGTTCCAAGCTGCCCAAGGCAAGAGAGGTGACTCACTCCAGTGTCCCATTGGCTTTTTGTTGATGGCTAGACCAGTCCTTTGTTCCTGGAAAGCTGAGCCTTGACTAGGTGTGGACTGCCCTTCTTATCCTGGAGAATATTGCCTGGATCTGTTTCAAGCCATGCGGACACATCTTTGGCCTTATTAAGTAGCTAAGCCTCATAACCAGTCACATGACATTGCAACAAACATAGTACTATGGCAATAATGCTCTGTAAGTCATGAGCGTCCCCAAAACATTTTGTATGACATACTTTGCATTAAACAATACACTACTACAGTATAAAGGTGAACATGAGGGTGCAGGGCATCACAGTCAAACTTTCTGTTAAGGTTTGTTCTTGTCTGGGATAGTGCCACATGGTCCTTTTCATAGCGGATGTTTCAAAGGTTGTAACTGGAAAGCCACTGCAGCTAACATACACGTTTATAATGAGCAGATACAGAGGCTGGAATATTGCATAACTGAAATCATGTCATTGACTTTCTGAGAAGAGGTCAAACATAATCAAGAACGTTAAATGTGGTCAAGGTGGGTAAGAAGGGCATCTCAAAAATTCGTGGGCTTCTTGAGTTTGTGACATCCAACATCTGCTTCCTTTATTCTACAGCCAGTTCTACAAAATGATTCTTTATTCTGATCCCGCAGGTGCATATCTCCCTAATCTGAGACAACTGAAATTGAACAACAGTTTACTCATATCTGTGAGGTAAGAAAGAAGCTATAATTGGAATAAACATGAGGAATATGACACCTTTCCTTTCACTTTTTTTGGGTGGTAAAATGTTAATTTCTATTGCTTTTATTTCCTTCCACCTGTTAAAAGCAGTTTAGGAAAATTATAGATATGTCCAATAACCTACAGATTTAGGGCCAGGACTTCAGCTGGTATAAATCAACATAGTTCCAGTGATGTCAGTGACGTTACACTGGTATACGCCAGCTGAGGCTCTGGAGTGAAATCCTGACCTCACTGAAGTCAAAGGGAGTTTTTCATCCCAGTCTGTAGTGAGATGAGTTACTGCGAGGGGATGTGTAAACCTACACTGGAACCAAAGGGGTTAAGGAGCAAATCTGGGGACAGGTAAACCCATACACACAACCTGCAGAGCATGCTACAGCTGGAAGTGGAGCTTAAAAGGGAGCCAACCAGCTCAACAGAGGCCTGGCAGGACAGGAAGAGAGACCTGACCTAAGAGCTCCTGAAGAAGGGTACCTCAGAAGCATTTCCCTGGGGAAAAGAGCCTGCCTGCTGAGCCCCATGAGATGTAAGGTTCAGTCACTCATTTTTCTTTACTACTTGGGGTTGCAAGAACTTAGCAGGAGAGTGGGTTGTAGGAAATGGCCCAGGGAGGCAGCCTGAAAGTACTCCTGGGTGCTGGACATCGTTGTCTCTTACAGGGAGTCCAGTGCTGTGAGAAGATCTGAGCTTCCCTACCAACCACCCTTGTTTCAAAAGCATGAAAACCCTCACTTCCAATCGTGCCCTTGGGGAAACAAAGAGAGGGTAAAGAATTTGAAAATACTGCAGCTAGGACTGGATGCCCATAGGCGTCAACAGATGGATTGACATTCCCCCCGGTTGTGAGGGTGTGTGACCCAGTATCTTCCCTGGGACCCTGTTACCTCGGAGAGGGATAAGCCTAATCAGTGACCTGACAAGAAGGTAGATTCAACACCCACCAAAAGGCAGATCCCCACGTGGCATCACAGTGGCCAGTGAGAGATTGGAGGCGGAGTGAGTACAGACCTAATATCCTAAATACTAGGTGACACCATGCAGTGAGCATTGCCTGTCACGACTTGGTGGAGAATGTGGTGTGTCATCCCAAGTCTTTTGTAAAGCTTTGGGGTGGGGGAGAAAGGAAGGATATCGATAAATTGTTGAAGTGGATGGTGGAAGGCCAACAACAACAGGCTACCCAACAACAAGGGAACAGAATCAGCTGTTCCAACATATAACTGCCCAACAGTAAGCAGCACAACATCTACAATAAGAACAGCTCATCTGGGAGCTTGCAGTGGCAACTCTTCTACAACTCAAATGTTTATCAGAATTGATTTTCATTGAAAAAAATGAAAAATTTGACCAAAATAAGGTTTTTTTCTGGCCAAAAGGCAACTTTTCTTCAAAAGTTTTGATGATAGTATTTTGATCAGCTCTGTTGGGTTTGCACTTAGGCCCTGATTCAGAAGAGCAATGAAAAATGTTCTTATGTCCCATTGACTTGAATTGAGGCTTTAGTGAGATTTTGCTCATCTTTGTGCTTGAAGAATCCAGTTCCTGGCATGAAAAGATTTTAACAAAATAATTCCTGAGATCTGACATTCTTTTGGTCTTGGAAACTGGCAAGAGTTAGTCTTAAGTTTAGCTGTAATTTGATCAAATATAACTCATGAATGTTTTGGCATGGATGTCTTTGTTAATATTACATATGAAACTTGCTAGGCTCAGTAGAAGCCAGCCCACACCTATTTTATATAAGCATGCCTTCTACATGTCAATTAAATGAAATTATAGGAAGTAGTCAAAGGAGGGACTAGAACCTGGCAGCATTCCCAGACCATTAACACTGCCAGCTGAGCTAAAAAAAAAAACCAACAAAAAAACCCTTTCTCTGCTAGTCCAAGACAGCAGCAGGTTTCAGACATTACTTCCGGTCTCCAGCAGCCTGTCTTGATAAACCAGGAGTATTTAGGAGCAAAGCCCACACAAGCACAGTCTGTCTACTTGAACTATATTTTTGGCCATCTGTATTGTGTCAATTTAATACCTGTTATTACAACATCCTAAAATAAGATGATATCATGGGATCGGCTATGACTGCTATAGATAATGATGCATAATGGTTTCCATCCTAACCCTCTGCTTTTAGTCACTTAGTCACTAACTGCCCAGAAATACCATTTTGGGATTGAAATTTCCTATATTTGGTCTCTGTCCAAAAGATGATTTTTTTAAAAGAGCAAATAAGAGATTGTATATTTTCGAGTAAAAGGACAATGGAAGGGTAAATTCACTTTCCTCATTATAAAATTAATTCCTGTTAACTTTTTTGAATAGCCATAAAGCCAGAATGGGAGGTGAGAGGAAGCTGTAAACTGGCAGAGACGTTTTTAGTGATAAATTCTAAGTTGTTAAAGATAGACTGGGCCACTGTTAGAATAACGAAAATAGGGTGACTATGTCAAAGAAGTGTAAGGTTGGAAGGGACTTTGAGAGGTTATCCAGTCCAGCCCCCTATCACTGAGGCAGGATAGGTAAACCTAGACCATCCCTTACAGGTGTTTGGCCCATCTGTTCTCACAAATCTTCAATGATGGGGCTTCCACAACCTCCCTGGGAATTAGAAATTTAACTAGTCTTGCAATTAGACATTTTTCCTAATATCTTCTTCTTTCCTGCAAATTAAGCCCACTCCTTCTCATCCTAATGTCAGCAGACGTGGAGAACAATTGATCACAATCTTTAACACAGTCCTTAACATAGTTGAAGACTAGAAATTTTTTCCCAGATATTGCCAGTCTCTGTAATGTGATAGAAAGAATATCAGCTACTATACTATATTATGTGACAAATGATGAATAATTATGTAATTAAAGAATGCATGCGCATGAGGAGATAGCGCGATGTACATACAGTCACTTTCCGACTAGTGTTCTTATGCATGCAACCTTAAATTTCTCTTAATGTATGTTTTGACTGGAATTGCTTTTTTTTTTAAGATGGGAAATAATAAAAGGTTTTTTTTAAATCAGAGAACAAGAAAAAGCCACTTCTAGAAATCAAACCATTTATATTTAGGTGCCTAAATGAGGATTTAGGAACCTACCTTTAGATACCTATTTTTTAAAAACTTGGCATTTATTTCATCTATCTCACACTGCAGTTAAGGTTGTGAGTGTGATTATGAGAAAATAGAGGTTGGCTGTATCATATGTTGGAATTCAAAAGGACTTACTTGTGGAGCTAAGGAATCATTTGGATAGGATGGTATTTCATTAGTATGGCTTGTGTGTGGAAGTTGGCTGTTGCCTTAAAAGGTGATTTCCTGAAACGTTTATGATTCCATTGCTAAGGAATGTAACTGAGCAGCCTTAGGTGTAAACTAATGAGTTTTCTTTTTTTATAGTGATAGTCTATAAATTTTGCATTACTTTGGGATACCTCAGAATGGAAGGCATTATATAACTGCAAGCTATAATTGCACACCACATAGGTGGATAATAAGTCTCAGTTTATTTATCAGATATTTGCATTTTGTGAGTTTAAATGTTTTCCTTACTGATCTATTTAAAAAATGGAAATATCTTTTGAGACTCTAGTATATGATGAAAAGGAATTGCTTCAGGTTCTTGTAAATTTGCTACATTACACTGATTTTATGAAGTGCTCATTGATTACTTCCATCCTTCTCATATATGCGAAGAAATTCAAGATTTATGAACTGATAATTGAGGAAGAAACGTGGAACCTATTCTGAAGAGTATGAGTTAAAGTCTCTTTCACTCTTTTGTGTTGACATGTTACTTCTCTTCTTAATGATTCTGGCAAAAAGAACTATATTTCACAACTAATGAGATTTCTTCTGGTCATCCTCACAGCCTATACGTTTTATCTAATAGCTCTCATTCTAATTTCAGTGATGAATAAAGAGATCTGTGTAAAAATGTTAGATATTTGCTTTCTAGGAAGTCTTTTTACAAAAAACTGACATAGATTCTCAGTGTTTGGTACCCATAAAATTTGTGTGGGCTGCAGCCTGTCACAGTCAGATTAGGAGCTGTCCAGGCACAATGAGAGGAAGGTCCTGCTGATGCATTGGAATCCAGTAAAAGTTGCAGGGAGTGGAGGAGGTGGCAGTCTTTAACTAAAGGCTTAATCCTGGAGGGTTCAGAGCACTACAGCTGTTACAAGAATATTATATTTTAGAAGATAAACTGCGAGATCTTATGAAGGGGATAAGGCATTACACAACATTTATTGTAAATACAAAGAACTTTATCAAAAGAAAAGAGACAGTTGCTTAATCACCTACCTTATTCACACACACACAAACAGTTCTGCAAGAGGGAGGTAGTTACCAGCCTTGACGTTGCTCGAGTCAAATTATTGGCCAGATAGTTTGAGCTCGAGGATAGAACAGAGCAGGGGTCCACTCGGTCGTGACACGATGCTCCTTGGAGTTTGCAGAACGAACCCAAAGTCCCAAATTTTCTCCACCCTTTTATAGGGCCAAACCACAGAGTCAATCAGTGTGTCATGTCATTCCCATCTTTTACAAAATAATGAACATGACGTCTTTTTTGTCTGATTCCTGTTGCAAACTTTATCATGTTGATGTTTTAATGTCCTTGATAGGTGCCATCTCCTGATAGCATTACTCGCACATTCTTCGGCCACCTGGACCCTGCGAGATCTTATCACAGGTCCGGTACTGCTCACCTCTATGAACCATTCACGCATACCATTTCAATCACTCTTAAAAGTATCAATTTATCTCTACTTTACTTCTTAAAAGAAAACTTAATCACAGCAAACTTTTACAGGAGTGTTACATAATCATAATAAGACATCTTGTTACAGTCTTTGGGGTCTGTGTCTCTGTTTCAATCATTTTCTTATCACCCTTATTCAGTTTCTTTCTTTATTTCTTACCCTTAAACTGTGACATTATCTGTTTGTGGGCGTTTGGTGCCTGTTTGTGTCTCAATGTGTTTCATTGCTTAGAATCACAGGATGTCTCTTTAGTTAACATAATGATTGTCAGTGAAATGTTTTGACCAAGGTTGAAAAGAGGGTTACATACTTGCTCAGATTTAAGCTCTATATTTTATTTTGGGGGCTAGTGAGGCCTACACAGCTATTGCCCATTCCATGGGGGCTGCTCTCCTGCTTGCTTTCTGGCACAAGGAGGTAGGGGACATATTGTGCCCCCTTCCTCCTTTGCCCTGCTACACAAGCTGTGCCACAGTCTGGCTTGAGTTGCCACTTAGTCGGAAGACATTAGAAGGCCACAGTAAAACATATTTTAGATTATAGTATCTTTTGCAGAATAAACAAGGTTAGCTTATATTGGATAATGCAGTATGTGAAGTAGATATATCAGTGGACACAGATAAGGTCATTGAAGTCCATAATTTCCTAAATAGTTTGCCACCCCAGATCAGAGTGTTAATGGGAGGCAAGATACCTTGTCCTAGAGAATTTGAATCTGATAACTGATATCTCTGCTTTGCTAGGACCATCTGGTTCTGGTATCCTTAGATCCCTGGCACCTTGGAGCACCATCTCACTATCTACATTCTGGTTAATTAATTTAGTACTGAACCTGTAGAGATATACTTGTAGAAGGTTGTGACTTTAGAGACACTCCCCAGCATGGGACAATGTTGTGTGAATTGAGAGAGGTGCCCTACAGGAGATCTAACATGGCTGCTCCCAGCTGCACACCTGGGAATCGCTCCTGTCTGTGTTATTAGAGTTCTATTCCTCACTCATTCAATGGTTTTGTCTTTAATGAACCCTCGCGATCGTTACAGAACCTACCAGTAGGACTAGACTGTGCTCTCTCAATGAAAAATTCTGAGTTCCCCTTTTAGCATTTCCTGATAATTCTTCCATGAAAGGGAGGGGGTTGGGGGAAGTATTTCCATCATGGAAAAAACAGGGAATTTATCCCTCCAAACTCACGGATTCCCTGAAAACTACTGGAGCCCACAGTCATTGGCATGAAAAATCTGAGCCTGTGAATTGATTCGAGGTCCTCTTGCTATGTCTCTTCTATGTGCCATTATCTCTGGAGTCCCTCTTTAAGTGGGGTTCCACAGTGCAGAGCTGTTCATTCAAAGCATAGATAGTGTATGTAGGTTATATCAGTGTACAGTTGGGATTTCTTGGGGGGTGAGGAGGGACATGAAGGGAAAATGATCTGAATTTCTCAGCATGCCTCTGCCTATGTGAAGGATCTGGGAATAGAGGTATCATGGCCTACTCTTTTGCACAGTGAGGGATGAAACCAATCTCACTCTGACTTCAATGTCAGGAAGCAGAAACCCTGAATATCAAAGCCTTCTCTGGGCAGCCACTCCAGCAGGCAGCAGCACATAGGGGCTGTGAACAGAGGAGTTGGAGTGAGCCTTTAGGGTTTGAGTGAGCCTTTAGGGTTGTGGAGGAGTCCTGGGGGAGTTATAGTGCTTGTTATTTGTATTTTTGTTTGTTTTTCTTTTTTCTTTTCCTTCCTTCTTTTTTTTCCCCTCTTGTTCAGTTTGCAAGGGCTGAGTGGTAGAGAGTGATCAGCTGACCCCAGTTAGGGGTGAGGGAGCTATAGAGGCAGCCACTCCAGCAGGCAGCAGCACACAGCGGCAGTGGCACACAGGGGCAGTCAACAGGGCTGTAAACAGGGGAGTTTGAGTGGGAGTTAGGGGGAGTTTTAGGGGAGGGTGGGTTTCTTGTATTGCTTTTCTTGTGGTGTTGGGGTTTATTTTGTGCAGACTGGGAATATGAGAAGCGCTATGGCAGATACAGTGGCAACCATAGTAGACACTCAAGCTGGGGAAGCAACAACAAGAATGGCAGGATGTGGAAGCTGTGGGATGTACTTGATTTTGGAGGGATTGCCTCCGAGGACCTATGTGTGCATGAAGTGCTGCCTCATTGAGTTGATGGAGGAGAAAATTTGGGGGTTAGAGATGCAGGTGAAAAGTCTTACTGAGTTTAGAAGGGGTTTCGAACAACTAATGGAGCAGACAGGTTAGGAGTTTTTAAGAGAAACACCAGACCTGCAGATGGAAGCAGGGCCATCAAACTGGGGGCAGAATACCAGGAGATGAAAGTGGCCGGTGGAAGCATGTGACTGTGAGAAGTCGGCAGAGGAAAAGACAGGCTAGCGAAGGAGAAATAGAGCTCAGAAACAGGTTTGCTGGGTTAGCAAATGAAGGAGCAGAGCATGTAGTGACTGATGTTGGGAGTGCAAGGAAAAGGAGAAGAGCAGCTAGTCCTATCCAAAGACGGGATGAGCCAATGGAGATTCCTCCCCTTAAGAGCCCTCGAAGGACTCGGGAGCAGATGCAAAGGATTGCAGAGAAAAACAGGAGGACTGAGGACTTGTGACCAGAACGCAGTGGGGATAGGCTAGTGAATAGCACTGGTGCCAGGAAAAGGCAAGTGTATGTGATTGGGGACTACCTGTTGAGAAGGACAGACAGGCCTATAACCAGAGCTGATCCCGAGAACAGAAGGGTATGCTGCTTGCCGGGTGCGAAGATACAGGATGTCAATCTGAGGCTGACATCTGAGGATCTTAATGAGAGCTGGAAAGAATCCTCTGATTGTCCTTCATGTGGGTACAAATGATGTAGATAGATTCTCACTGGAACATATCAAAGGTGACTATGCCAGGCTGGGAAGGACTCTCAAGGAAATAGAAGCTCAGGTAATCTTTAGTGGGATTCTGCCTGTCCCTAGAGGAGGACAACAAAGGTGTGAGAAGACCCTGATGATAAACAGATGGCTCAGGCAGTGGTGCTATAAGGAGGGCTTTGGCATGTATGGTCACTGGGAGGCATTCATGGACAGAAGACTGTTCTCCTGGGATGGACTGCACCTGAGTAGGGAGGGAAACAGACTTCTGGGAGGGAGATTAGCACAACTGATCAAGAGAGCTTTAAACATGAGAGTTGTGGGAGATGGTTGGGAGATGCCCAGATAATCTCCACGCCTAATATTAGTGTTGAGAAGGAGGAAACTGAAATAAAGGACACAGAAATAGGGAGCGGCATGAGGGTTACGAGGAGGAGGAGTAGTGTAAATGCCAGTCTAGTGAGTGATATTGTCTGTGGAATGACTGTATCAAATCAGGCAAAGAACATGAGTGAGGCCAAGCAGCAAAAACTAAAATGTTTATATACTAACGTGAGAAGCCTAGGTAACAAAATGGAGGAGCTGGAGCTACTGGTAGAGGAAGTGAGACCAGATATTATAGGGATAACTGAAACATGGTGGAATAGTAGTCATGATTGGTGTACCGGTATTGAAGGCTATGTGCTCTTTAGGAAAGACAGATACAAAGGCAAAGGTGGGGGAGTGGTGTTGAATGTCAATGAGGAGGTAGACTGCAGGGAAATTCAAAGTGATGGAATTAACAAGACAGAATCAATCTGGGTAAAAATCATGTTAGGGAAAAAAGCTACTAAAGTTTCTCCTGGAATGGTGCTTGGAGCGTGTTATAGACTGCCAGGATCTGATTTAGACGTGGATAGGGACCTCTTTAAGGCCTTTAAGGAAGTTAATACTACTGGGAACTGTGTGATTATGAGAGACTTTAACTTCCCAGATATAGACTGGAGGACGTGTGCTAGTAGTAATAAGAGGACCCAGTTTTTCCTGGATGTGATAGCTGATGAATTCCTTCTCCAAATGGTTACCAAACCAACGAGAGGGGATGCCATCTTAGATTTGGTACTGGTGCATAGTGAGGACCTCATAGATGAACTGTTTGTAGGGGACAACTTAGGTTCAAGTGACCATGAGCTAATTCAGTTCAAACTAATTGGAAGGATAAACAAAAAGAAATCAGCAACCAGGATCTTTGACTTTAAAAAGGCTAACTTTAGAAAATTAAGGGAATTAGTTGGGGAAGTGGACTGGATAGAAGAACTCAGGAATGTAAATGTAGAAGAGGCTTGGAATCACTTCAGATCAAAGTTGCAAGAACTATCTGAAGCCTACATTCCGAGGAAAGGGAAAAAATTCATAGGCAAGAGCTGTGGACCAAGCTGGATGTGTAAGCCTCTCAGAAAGGCGATTAGGAGGAAGCACAAAGCCTACAAGGAGTGGAAAAGGGGAGAGATCAGCAAGGAAAGCTACCTTTTGGAGGTCAGAACATGTAGAGAGAGAGTGAGAAAGGCAAAAAGTCAAGCTGAGCTGGACCTTGCAAAGGGAATTAAAACCAATAGTAAAAGGTTCTTTAGTCATATAAATAGGAAGAAAACAAAGAAAGAAGAAGTGGGACTGTTAAAAACTGAGGGTGGGGTGAAGGTCAAGGATAATCTGGGCATGGCTGAATGTCTAAATAAGTACTTTGCATCTGTTTTCAATGAGAGTGAAGTTGAGCTGGGGGATAGAGGTAGGGAAGCTAATGGGAACGAGGTCATGAAAGTGGAAATTACCATACCTGAGGTAGAAGTCAAACTTTAGCTGCTGGATGTGACTAAATCGGGGGGCCCAGACAATCTCCATCCGAGGATACTAAAGGAACTGGCTCATGAAATTGCCAGCCCTTTAACGAGGATTTTTAATGAATCTGTAAACTCAGGGGTTGTACCGTATGACTGGAGAATTGCTAATGTAGTTCCTATTTTCAAGAAAGGGAATAAAAATGATCCGGGTAACTACAGGCCTGTTAGTTTGACCTCAGTAGTATGCAAGGTCTTGGAGAAAATTTTGAAGGAGAAAGTACTTAAGGCTATAGAGGATAACGGTAACTGTGATAAAATACAACATGGCTTTACAAAAGGGAGATCATGCCAGACCAACTTGATCTCCTTTTTTGAAAGGATAACAGATTTTTTAGATAAAGGGAATGCGGTGGACCTAATTTACTTAGATTTCAGCAAGGTATTTGATACAGTTCCAATAGGGAGTTATTAGTTAAGTTACAGAAGATGGGGATTAATATGAATATAGTAAAGTGGATAAGTAACTGGTTAAAAAGCAGACTACAGCGGGTCATACTGAAGGGTGAACTGTCAAGCTGGAGGGAGGTTACCAGTGGAGTCCCTCAGGGATCTGTCTTGGGACCAATCTTGTTCAACCTTTTTGTTACTGACCTTGGCACAAAAAGCGGGAATGTGCTAATAAAGTTTGCGGATGACAACAAGTTGGGAGGTTTTGCCAATACAGAGAAGGATCGGGATACCATACAGAAAGATCTGGATGACCTTGTAAACTGGAGTATCAGGAATAGGATGAAATTTAATAATGGGAAGTGCAAGGTCATGCATTTAGGGACAAACAACAAGCATTTTTCCTATAAGTTGGGGACGCATCAGTTGGAATAGACTGAGAAGGAGAAGTATCTGGGAGTACTGGTTGATCATAGGATGACTATGAGCCGCCAATGTGATGTGGCCGTGAAAAAAGCTAATGTGGTTCTAGGATGTATCAGAAGAGGTATTTCAAGTAGAGACAGGGAGGTGTTAGTGCCGCTGTACAAGGCACTGGTGAGACCCCATCTGGAATATTGTGTGCAGTTCTGGTCCCCCATGTTGAAAAAGGATGAATTCAAATTGGAACAGGTGCAGAGAAGGGCTACAAGGATGGTCTGTGGAGTGGAAAACCTGCCCTATGAGTGGAGACTCAAGAAGCTTGGCTTGTTTAGCCTAACCAAAAGATGGTTGAGAGGGGATATGATTGCTCTCTATAAATACATCAGACGGATTAACATCAGGGAGGGAGAGGAATTATTTGAGTACAGCACCAATGTGGACACCAGAACAAATGGTTATAAACTGTCCATCAAGAAATTTAGGCTTGAAATTAGACACAGGTTTCTAACCAGTAGAGGAGTAAAGTTCTGGAATAGCCTTCCAAGGGGAGCTGTGGGGGCAAAAACCATAACTGCTTTCAAACTGAGCTTGATAAATTTATGGAGAGGATGGTATGATTACCCTATTTTGGAAATTGACTGATATTTGGCTACGTGTGGTGGATATACAAGTGGCCTAGGAGGGGAGAGTACATGGGGTGGGTTCTGAGTTATTACAGAGAATTGTTTCTTGGGTAACTGGCTGTTGAGACTTGCCCACATGCTCAGGGTTTAACTGATCGCTGTATTTGGGGTCGGGAGGAATTTTCCCCCAGGGCTGATTGGCCTGGGGTCTGGGGGTTTTTCGCCTTCCTCTGTAGCACAGGGCATGACCTAGCAGTGAATTCTCTGTATCTTAAAGTCCTTAAATCATGATTTAAGGAGGTAAATAGCTCAGACATAGGTTGGTGGCCTATTGCTGGAGTGGGTGGGTAAGGTCTTGAGGCCTGCATTTTGCAGGAGGTCAGACTAGATGATTGTACTGGTCCCTTCTGACCTTAAAGTCTATGAATCTATGAATCACTCATTTCCCTCCCTTTCCTCTTTCATGAAAATTTATGGATGATGACTTTTATCATTCCAAAGAAAATGCTTTAAATGAATCAATTGTCATTGGTTTGTTCTTACAAACCTTGGTTTACAGTAGGTAACTAATTCAAATGACGACATTCCAAGGTAAATACATGAATAAAGTGAAGGACCTTGTTTGAGCTGGGCCTGAAACAAGTCACTAATTTTGCAAGATGCAGTTTTGCATCTCCAACACATTGTAGACAGAAATGGTCATATCTCACTGGAGAGAGAGGATGTTTGGGGAGTTAAAACACTGAACTGGGATTCAGAAGATCAATTGCTCGATCAGCTGTAATGATCTTCAGTATGTCAGTTAATCTCTCTGCACCTTTGTTCCCCATCTCTTTAAAAAAAAATATAGTGACTGATAATTGTTTGCCTTCTCGATTTAAATTATCAGCTCTTTGGGTCAGGGACTGTCTTGTGCTGTGTTTGTATATAGCACCCATCATAATAGGCTCTTTGCTTATATTACACAAATAATAATAATAGTAATAATTAATTGATTTGTGTCAGCAGACAAGTATTTAGATGCCCAACTATTACCATTCTTTTCACCTTCCAGATGGTAGCCGTGTTAGTCTATTTCAGCAAAACAAATAAGGAGTCCTATGGCACTTATAATGACTAACAGATTTATTAAGACACAAACTTTTGTAAATTACAGCCCAGTTCCTCAGATTCATGAAATGAAATCCGTAGTATGCTAGGGATATATACGTACATGAAGGGTGAGGTAACAAGGTCAGTTAAAGTCAAACAGTGCAGGTATGGGCTATTAACAACAGTTGGTGAGAATGTTTAAAAAGGGAAAATTTGCATATGAATTCCAGCTCTGCAATTTCACGCCGAAGTCTGTTTTTGAAGGTTTTTTTGCTGAAGTACCAATACTCCAGATCATATGACACTTCAGCAAAAAAAACTTCAAAACCAGACTTCAGCATGAAACTGCAGAGCTGGAATTCATATGCAAATTTGACACTATCAAACTGGGTCTGAATAGAAAATACAAGTGGCTAGCCCACTACAAAAGATAATTTTCCTTCTTTAAACATTCTTATCTTCTCATCAACTGTTGTTAATGACAGATGCAGGATGTTTCATTTATTTAAGTGTTTGCTCTATGTACTGTTATTTTAAATAGCCTCACACCTAATTTAACTACTACTGTCTGTGACTCGCATTTGTTTCTTAATGTGCACTTCTCAAAGTCACAAGTTTTTCTCATTTTGGGGGCCAAATAAAAAAAATCAGAAAAAAGCCACTTTTTTTCATTTTGGTGAGAAAAACAAATTAAAAAATCAGTGTATAGGTCAAACAAAACAATTTGTTCAACACAAAATTAATTTTTTGTTTTGTTTTTTCATTTCAGGTTAGTTTGGGATATTTTTCAACTGCTCCCCTTTTTAAAATTTAGCTAAATTTCTAAATGAAATGCTGTTTTGGAAAAAAAAATGTCGATTTTGAAGCTAAACATTTCTAAATGAAAAGTCAAAAAGACTTGTTTCAAAATGGCTGAAATGAACAATTTTGACTTTTTTTTCCTTTGGCTGAAACCCTTCATTGAATTTGTTCAGCTTTTGCAAATTTTCAGTGAATTCACTATTCCCTCCAAATTTTTCTTGCAACTCTTGTCCTCTGTCAAGCAAATCTCCCAGTCACTTTAAGAAATAATCTGGATTCAGCAGTATATAAATAAATCCTCCTTACTGTGAAATTCACAAACACAGGCGTAATAATTAGAGGAAGTAAGGTTTCCATAGATATCTTTACATTCTAGCCTTACAGCTTAAGTGTCAGTCATAGCCTTATTTATTAATATGGAAATTGTTTTTGTTTGTTTACAAAGTTGTTACATCTTGGAGAATTTTAAAAAACATTTATTTTGAAGAAGTTAAACTACATTGAAAAGAAAATAGTTTCTATCTTTTGTTAAAAGAAAAGTATTTCTATTAAAGAAAATTCTCATTTTTTATCACCTGTACTCTAGCAATGGCTTCAAAGGGAATTTTGCCTAAGAACTGACCTACACTTAAAATTCAGGTCAATGTAGATATGTCAATCAGTGGTGTGAAAATTCCACATCAACCTGGCCCCCAGTGTAGATGCAACTGTGTCAGTGGAAGAATGCTTTCATCAGCTTAGTTTATTGTCATTTGGGCAGGTAATGTTCCTACTCTGACAGAAAAACACCTTCCATTGATGTAGGATGTGTCCATACAGTGGGTGTATGGCTCCAGTAACATAGCTATGCTGGTGTGGTTCCTATAGTACAGATGTACCCTTAGTAAACTGCTGCAGTTGGTTTGCTTAAAAATTCACAGAAACATCAGTTTGGAAGTCATTGTGCTGCTGCATTGGAAAATTACAGGGAGATATTAAAAGTTCCTGGAGTGTTTTACATTTTAGCATCATGTGAAATTGCTAGAGTTAAATCATTGAAAATGTGCGTCTGTTTGTTCAGTCATTTTGAAATGGCTCGCACAACATTTTCTGTCTAGGTTTTACTATCACATCCACCTCTGTGGTGCCTACGTATTTGGTTTTATAGCAATTTATTTTCATTTTCTGAGAGAACATTCTTTTACAACTTCTAACAGAACAGAAGTTGAATAGGAATCTAATCATTGGCCTCCTTCTTAATTTTTACACATCCAATTGTTCTGGTATTCCATTTTATCTGATTTTTTTTTTTTTTGGAAGTTGTTGAACAAAATGAATTTTTTTTAAACACCAACAAGCTGTCTCTACAATTGATTTTATGCGATCAAAGCACTTTTACCAAATATTTTTCCTATGTATTCTACAATATAGAAAGTTTCTGGGGGTGTTGAATTTAAAGTGTCAAACCTGTATTAAAGCAAATTGGAAGCACATTGCTCTTATTTTGTCAAACTTCAAATCTGGGATGGAATGTGAAATGGAGACTCAAAATGAGAAATACAAAGAGATTATCCATGCAGTAAATTTGAAATGCTGGAGTGCATTCCTTTAGTGTAAATAGCTCATTCTGTGACATCCCCCCTGCCTTGCAATCTAGACTGGTGTGTAGCTGTGTTACCTCACTCCTGGGCTCTGACTTACTCTGCTTTGTTGCATGAACCACCTTTTCTTGGGTTAGCCCACTCCCAGCCTCTTCTGAGTACTCAGTCCCTGGCTCCGTGAGGGAGCGCTTTTGGCGAGCCACTCATGGGATTGACCCCAGCAAACACTCCCAGTCGCAGATGCAACCCTGGGAACTGCCATCTTACAGGGTTGAGTGTTGTAGACTGAACACTGCAAAATCATTTACATTTGTCCACCAATTTATCAAAGAAATTGATGTGTACCAGTTCTGTCACTCTAAGTTAAGACTCTACACCAGGGGTATCAGACAGGTTGCCCATGGGCCAAATGCGGCCTGTGAACCTCTTCCATCCAACCCACAACTGCGCTCCACAGGACCACACTCTGCCTAACAGAGAGCATGAGTGTAGGGTCTCACATACTCCGTGATGCCGCAAGAGTGTCAGGTCTCGCGACATCATGGAGCGCTGGGTATGCCAGACTGCACTCTATGGCTATGTCTACACTTGTTAATTTAGGTCAACTTTAGCTAAGTCGACTTAGCATGTCCACACTATAAAATTAGGTCGACTTAGGGGGGAACTTACAAAGTCAACCTAGAGCATCCACACTGGACGCCTAGGTCAACTTCTAGAGGCTAGGTGGACCTGGGAGAGGTCCACGGTGGCAGGGGGGGCACCCCTTGCCAAGTGCCAGGGGGCTGAGCCTTTGCCCCATTGTATCTGGGTACAGTGGGGCAAAGGCGGACTGGGACCGTGGCTGGGGTTAGGGGCAGGGTGGGCAGGGCTCTGCCCTGCCCTGTGGGGAGGCATGCCAGGCTCCGCCTGTGCCACCCCCACTCACAGGGAGGGCAGTGGGGGAGTCCTGGAGAGCCCTAAGTCGACTTAGAGTCGACTTAGGGCTACTCTGCGTCCACACTGGCTTAAGTCGACTTTAGAAAGTTGACTTAAGCCTAAAGTCAACTTTAAAGTAGGTTTAGTAAAGTCGACTTAATTTTCCTTAAGTCAACTTAAGTAGCTTGCTTAAGTCGACTTAAGGAAAGTGTAGTGTAGACGCAGAGTAAATTAAGTCGACTTAAGCAAGCTTAAGTCGACTTAATTTACAAGTGTAGACGCACCCTATGAGACCACAATCTCTCCCTAACAGAGAGAGAGTGGTATTGCAGAGCGCAGTTTCATATAGACAGCATTCCGTGATGGTGCAAGAATGCCGTAGTGTTTCGATTTAGGGTATGTATGGCCCACTTGAAATACACTTATGTCAAATCTGGCCCATCATAGGAAATGAGTTTGACACCCTTGCTCTACACACACCCAATCCACCTGCACTGTTTTAGATAAAGCAAGCAAATAATTTACTGATTACAGCAAGATTTTAAGTGATCATAAATCAGATTAATATGAATCAGGAGAGTAGATCATAATTAATTAAAAGATAACTTGCATACTAAACTAAATTCAGTATTTCAAGAGCTTTTCAGTCCCTGGTGTTAGCTTATCACACAGTCTGGCTGCAATCTTTCAGCCAGGCTCCTCCCTGTAGGCAGTTTCTCAATGTCCTTGATGTTGCTTAGAAGATAGATTCCAAGGGAGACCCTTGAGACAAAAATGCCTCTCTCTTTTAATAAGTTTCCTTGGCCCCCTGGGGTCAAATGATTGGTCATGTCTAGCAATGGGTAAGATTTCTTCCATGTGAGCCAAGGTGCTTAAAGTTGCTCAGGCCAATCTATTGTTCCTGCATGCATGCATGCCTTTGCAAGGCATGGACCCTCAATTTTCTCAGTATTTGCCTGGATTTATTCAGCATACGTTTGGGGGATATTACAGAGCAGAGTTTCAAATCTGCACGTATATGACATTGCAGGAAATATACGACCATAACAATAATGCTCAATATGTCATGAGCATTCCAAAAACACTGGACAAGACATACTTTGCGTTAGCTAATACACAGTTACACTATAAGGGTGAACATGGATGATACACAAATCACACTATTAGGGTGTACATGGGATACAGCATGTCACAGATGTACATAAATTTTCAACAGTTAAGGTGAAGGAATGCCAAATTTCTGTGTAGTATAGGTAGATTTGGGGCTAAAATGGAGAGAATTGAGTTGTAGACATGGTAATTTTATTCACTGTGTATCCAAATTTTCCTCCATTTGAAATTCATTTGCCACTTCAGAAGATATAATGCTGATATCAAGTTGGAGCATTGCATATAGGGATGTACAGTCTTTAGGGGACACAACTCCTTACAAATATAGGAGCAGAAGCACAATGTAGGAAGAAGTCCCTAGGACTATATTTGGTTTATGAGCTACACTGTGGTGAGTCCTGCTATTTTTAAATTTGTGGAACTCAGTTAAAGTTGTTAATATTTCATTATTAATAATCGGTTACCTGTTAAAAGACTACCAAGTAGCTTAAATGACAAGCAATTTTCAATATCAAAAGGAAATTAACACACAATTGCATGTACCTCACCCACACATACATATATTCCTGTGTTAGAGAAGAGTTATTCCTCACTCCAGGTACATCAGCTTTGATCAAGCCAATTATTTTGCTCTGGGTTTCTTGACAGCAACTGAAAGTGAGAACATTTTAAATTCAAGTTACATTTCAGAAATGTCCCCTTCTCAGTACATTATAACTGTATTAAATTGAACTAAAACTCTTAGTTAATTAAAACACAATTATGACTCCTTACAAAATCTGTGTATTGGACAGCTCCCCTGATTTCATTTGAAATGACCTTTGTTCAGTTGGTTCAGATAAGCAGGATTTCATATAAAATGGCTTTTACTCTGATCTGATCGTATTTGGAAAACAAACTATTGGCAGATGGTGCGGCATGTCTTACGACATGGTTGCTAAAGTGGATGCAGTGGTGGCAATCTATTCTAAGGTATCATCATGTATGTATATACCACCAAAATGAAGATAGGTATAGCTCTCAACCACAACTTGGAGCGGTTGGTTATATTCCAGGTGCCATCCTCTACTTCTATCTGCTTCAGCATAGCAATCCTAGCCTAGTAAAAGACACTCAGGGAGTTCAGCCCTCTGAAAGACAGACTCCTGGGGTGAAATCTTGGCCCCTGTTGACTTCAGTTAAGCTAGTCCAGGGGTCAGCAACCCAAAAGATAAGAGAAGCCATTTTAAAAAATTCCTTCAATAACCAAGTGTTTTGAGAGCAGCAATGCGTATAGCCTCCTAGTAGGGGGAGCTGGGAACTGGGCCAGAGCGCCTGACTGATTACAGCTACCAGTGTGGTTGCACACACTTATCTCTAGCTCGAACCCTGGAGAGCAAACACGCAGGAAAGACAAGTAACTCCCAGTGGGTGTGTCTACACTTATAAATTAGGTCGATTTAAGCAGGCTTAAGTCGACTTAATTTAATCCACATCTACACTTGGGTTTCCTTAATTCAACTTAAGATGCTCCTCGTTATAATTCGAACTAGTGTCTAAGTCGACTTTTTTAAAGTCAATTTAGCTAGTGTAGATGCCCTAATTTGACTTGGTCGACTTAGGGCAGGGGGGACAAGGGAGCACCACATGGCTCCCTGGCAGAAGGGAGCCATTGTGGCTCCCTTGTCCTGGAGAGCCCCTACTCCCTTCTCCCCAGACCCGCGGCCAGGGCCGTCCCTGGGGGGGTGAACAGGGCGATTGCCCCAGGCCCCGCAGTTACGCAGGCCCCACACTGTCCCGCTCCCAGCGGGGCAGTGCGGGGCCTGCACCACGGCGCTCCCACCGCCACACTCTTCCCTGCTCCCCGCTGCCTTCGGCAGGGAGCTGAAGGCACCGGGGTGGGCAGGGAGCACTAAGCCTGGCCCCTCAGCTAGCCCTCCCCAGCCCTGGGGCGGAGCAGGCAGGCCCAGGAGCGGGGCAGGTGGCTGGGACCCGCCTCTGGGCCGGCCTGAAACATGCGGCCAGGGCCAGCCCTCGCTAGCTGCACCGGCGGCCTCGGGTCCCCAGCTGGGGCACCGGCCACAGCTGCAGCAGCCTGGGGTCCTGGCTGCGGCTGGCTCCCCCCACTGGCAGCCCCCCTTTCCAGGGCCAGAGCCGGCTCCTGGCCAACAGCCTCAGGTTCCCCGCCCGGGCTGGCTCCCTGGGGGAGGAGGGGGAGCGGCCCGACTCCCCTCCAGCATGGGCGGGGCCCTGCCTAGGCCAGTTGGCCCTGGGCCCTGCTCCCCCCATGGGACAGCGCTGCCCGTGGCTTCCCTGCCAGGGGAGCTGTGGTCTTGGGGAGAAGGGCTCCCCAGCCAGGGCTCCAGCGGGAGGGGATCCCTGGCTGGAGAGCCCGGGAGGCGGGTGGCTGGTCCCACCAGAGCCGCGGGGGTCCCAGGCAGAGGGGAGCCGCCGGCTTCCTTCTAGCTGGGACCACTCAGTTCCGGCTAGAAGGGCTCCCTTCTCCTCCAGGCCGCTCTGGGGCTTGCTGCCTCGGGGAGAGCCAGCCCCATGTGGGGCTGGCTCTCCCTGGACCTAACTAGTCGACTTAGAGAGTCTAGTATAGACTCTCTAAGTCGAGTTAGTAAGGCCCACTTTGTCGACTTATTAAAGTCGATTTATTTAAGTTGACCTAAATCCCCAAGTGTAGACATAGCCAGTGTTACTACAGAGTTCTGTTCACAGCTTTTACATTGACCTTCTGTGTGTCTGGGCAAATCACTTTCCTTCTCTGTGCTTTAATTTCCCCATCAATAAAATGGAGGATAATAGTATTTTGAGTTTTATAGGTGAAAAGTGCTATGTGGCCTTTTGCCCCGATTTCAAATCTGAATGTTTAAACAAGAATCCATAAAATGGAAGAGAAAAATTGACTATCATTAACACTTAGAAAATAAAGTTTTAAACTTATTATAAGGTTGCCTGAAAACCCTATTAAAAAAGATTCAGCAACGGTCACTGTGCTGCAGGACACCCAACAATAACACCTTTTAATTCACAGTGAAATGCGAGTCTCCATTTGCATCTAAAAAAGAATACACCTGTTATTAAACCCAAACTTTGTACAGATGCAAGCTTCCTATTCAACCCATGTGACTTGAGCACACTTGCCTTCCACTGCTGTTTTTCACCTGTAAATTTAAAAATAGCTCATTAATGCCTTATCCTTACTTAGTTTCCAGAGTCTGTGGACAATGTTGCAGAAGAAGGTTAAGAACACTTGCCAATAAAAAAATTGCACAGTTCTAATGACAAAATGAGGGTAAAATATTAGGCATTATAATGGCATAGCGTTTCAGTGTAACAGTAGGGTTTTGGCAACAAAATTCTGGGCCTCATTCACTTCTGCCTTGCACCTGGCCATGATTTACACCAGTTCAAAGTGTGCACAACATACAAACATATCAGAATGGGAGCATTTTCCACCCACTGCATTCAGGTGCAGATGACTGCGAGATGCAAGACAAAGGAGAATTGGTATACCTAATTATAATAGAATGTATACAAAATATTAAGTAAGCTTCCAATTCTGCAGTCAGATCCACATGGTTAGGTCTTTGCCCCTGCATGAAATCCCTTTGGCTGCAAAGGGACACCACAGGGACATGATTTGGGGACTGTGTCACAGACTTAACAAAACAGAAGCACACAGACACACATAGTGTTTTACAGGTTTGAATACTTTATAGCCATTTGAGAGAACAATGACGCTATTATGTACACTTCCCATTTAAGCATATGTTATTGATTTAAGTAACATACAAACTTTAAATGTTTTTACTTCTGGTATTAGAATTACTCATACAACCAAACCGTTGTATATGGACGTATGGACCAGATCACGGTTATCGTTGCACTCCTTAATAAATCTATCTTGAGCTCTCTAGATTGGTGAGGAGATTAGTTTGTCCTAAGCAGGAATCCAGTAACATGGTCGTTTTAAAATCTGTATTTAATAGTGAAAGTTGGCTGGTAGCTAGCGTATTCTTCTTTAGGCTGACCTTCACAAATTAAAAGAATAGCCTCAAAAATGATTTTTGAAAAGTATTGCATGTTAGGATGCCTTAAACAAGGAAGTATGTGTTTAGAAAACAGTTATTGTTTGCAAATTGGGTGGTTTAAATGTTTGTGGTTAGCTGAATGTTTCTGAATAACTTCCAAATTAAACAGGACAGGGTTTCCATTGATAGACAATTGGGACCAGATTTCACTCAAGATTACACTTCTATAAGTGTGGAGTAGCTTCATTAACATCAGTGGAGTTTCTCCAGACTTACACTGGGAAAACCAAGAGCAGAATTTGGCTTTTAAAGTCTGGTCTCCATCCAGTAGAATTTTGGCTTGAGTGAACTAATCCCCAGAGAACCAGTCTGCTGGATTACAAGAAGATCAAGTTATTTTGCAAAATGCCATTAATTGTTGTAAACTAACTGCCCCCCCCCCTTCCCCCCCCCCCCCAAAGAGTGATGACCTGTCTGGAGAATTGGATTTCACAAAAGAAATCATGAATGTTTGTATGCAAGTTGGAAGGATGTTGCAACACCCTGACAGGAACATAGTACTGCAGTGGTAGGAATTCAGTAGACAATCCTATGTGAAGAAAATTGGAGCATAGTTTTCAAATTGTTATATTTCTTCTTTTTTTTTTTTTTTTTTTTGAGCCAAAATCAATTTGAAGTGCAACTTCAAGCTCCCATGAATAGAACTCTCCAGCATGTCTGAACAGAACGGACAGCTTGGGAAGAGGCGGCTGTACTGGGCGCTCACACACAGCTTTGGCAGTGTGGCTTAGCAATGACCTGGAAGAAGCACTTGCAGGAATGAAAGGGTAGTTTAATCTATATGCCCCTTCCATTCCTTAGCCTTTCTGCTAAGACTGCCAGCAAAAGTGCTAATTAATATCACTTGATTGAGACACTTATCCACTAGGAACTGAATTATCAATTTTGTATGTTTGCGTTATCTGTTGCCCCCTAGAATGGAGTTCTGTTCCCCCCAGACCATGTCTTTTATTGTATATCATTGTCTTCTCATTTAGTTTCATTATTCAGTAGTGCTCTGAGCTACATTTCTTCTTTGCCACCTCTCCTACCCAGTGGCGTACAGAGGAGGAGGCCAGGGTGGGGGGCAGGACCCCAGGCGCCTGGCTGCAAGGCCACTGGGTTTGCCTGTCACAAGATGCAGGAGGTGAGCGACGCAGGAAGCTCTGAGGGGTGCAGAACTTCCTGTGTCCCTCCCATGTCATGAAGGGACAGCCTGCCACCCCTCCCCCTGAGGTGTGGCGGGGAGGCGCTGAGGCCACCCTATCCAAGCCAGTGCCGGGCTGGAGTGGCAATGAGTAAGTGCTGGTGGGGGGGGCACCAGGATCAGCTGGGCCAGCCCTTCCTGGGGGTGAGGGATGCAGTGCCTCAGTGCCCCCCACTCCCGCACATCATATAGAGCTGATGCAGCCTCTCTGCTACCCTCCCCTCCCTCCTCTCCTCTCCTCAGGTGGATGGGAGGGGGATGTGAACCTGTCCTGGGCTGCTGCAGTGGGCACCACATGCTGGATAAGTGTATGTGTGTGTGGGGGGCAAACATCTTCACAAATATTGTTTCCCTAAAAAATTGTAACCTTTCCTGGGCCTGCTCCCACTAAAAATATAAAGGAAGTGGATTTTTCCTCCCAATTTCCATCATAAATTGAGGTTAGAATGTAATCCTCCCCCCATTTCTGTTTTTATTAGGGAGGCACCAGTTGTGGCAGTCGTTCAGGTTGAGTTGAATGTTGCACTTAAACGTGTGAACATCTACACACAATGTGATCAATACATTTGCATATATTTCCCAAGACTCCCTAACCCCCTCGAACTTGTACGTTCCAAATAAAGCAGAGCTGGTTCCAGATGAGGCACTCCCATCTTTTGGAATTTCTTAACTTTTCTTCCAAACAGCCAAAAAAATATAAAAAATACTTTCAGAAATGCAGGTGCACGCAATTGTCTTGTCAGGGGCCACTTACTCTGAGTTCAACTGCTGTTTTACCTCGCAACCTTTTAGCAACAGCATTCTCAGTGGGAATTATTGTGCATTAGTTAATTGAGGAATTTCTTTGATGCTACAAGCATCAACAATTTTTTGCAAATGTTATCTAAAGCCTTCCACATGCTCCTTTTGTTAGTTCAGAAATAAAATATTTGCAGATGTCCTTGCTGTAACAAGAAGTCTGACTTGAGAGTGTTTGTTATAGAAGTAATATAAAAACAGCCTGGGCCAAATACTGAGGGGCATCAGTCAGGATTCTGGGCTGGTCTAATGGCTGGCACAACCCACAGCATAAATTATAGGAACCTCAATGCTGTCTCTCAGGAACTGCTCTGAAGCCCAGGACAAACAGAGAATATAATGCACTGAACTTTTCTCCTCCTGCCCTGAACCATTCACTGGCATCCCTCTACATTGGAAGCTGCAGGAAACAAGTAGCATAGGGTTATTTACTTAAGTCTTGCGCTCCCCTTCTGTATTTCTCCAGCTTTGGTTTGTGGCCCCCTTTGTAAAGCAGAGCACAAAATCAGGCCCAGTGATATCAAATTGTACATCATAAAACTAAGGTTCTTATTCTTTGTTATGTATTCTTTCATCTGAGTGAAAGGTCAGCTTTGAACACTTGTCAGTCAACTTTAGCCCCGTATTTAGGCATTGTATAAATATGTTTTTATAAAACCCTAAACTAATATGAAGATTTTCATCAGGCGTGTTTAATGTTTTTGTAAGTCAAAAAGAGTAACAAAAGTTATCTTGCTAATATTCACATCCTAAACATTGCAGCATTCTGCATGTTTATGTGAGTCTGAGAGACAGGCTCTGATTCTTTTGTCAGGCCAGTTCTAATTACACTAGCTTTAAAGGAGTTACTCCCACTAGGGCTCGCTGGATGAGAATCAGTTCCAAAAGCAGAAGCAGAACTGATTTGTATTTTTATTATCTAGTATGAACTTTGACAAGTAAGGTTTTTAAGTCTGGTCATAGGTGAGAACTTCTAAAAGTAATTTTCATTTTATTCAGTGCCCTCTTAAGCCTGTGTCCATACAAGGCAAATGTATCATATTTGAAGACGTATTAACTAACATGTTTTAATTAACACAATGTTAAACATGATTTAGCATCTAGTGTAAACAGGGACAAATCATGTTGACAAATATGAGATCTGGTCATAATTAATCCTTGGGAAGGGATTGTGATTAACACTGATTAGCTAACACACTTTTAAAACATTAATTGTCCTTGTACACAGTAAGCAGGTCTTCATTGATGGCAGCAAATTTGCTGCCATCAGATTGATCTTCCTGATCGGTTGAGTTGATCGACTGAAGTTGATCCCTGAAGACCACCCCATCAAGCAGCATAGCGCTGAGTCAATGGGAGGGCATTTCACATCAAGTCAGCACACTGAAGACATGGTGGTGAGCAGGCATAAGGCAGTCTAAGGGAGAGATGCATGTTATTTTAAGTAACTTGAGTATCTCCCTTCGACTGCCGCTGAAAAGTACCTGCAGTGTAGAGCAGGACAGTATGTTTAACCCTGCTCATACTGGAGTCAGTGGAACTTTAGGAGGGTCCTGGGGTCTGCCTATGCAAAGTTCATTGCTGGATTGTGGCTTTAACTATGAAGAGGTGACAGTCCCTCTAAAACAGTCATATGTAAAAAATACGTGTCAATTAATATATTGTTTTGACTCAGCATCAGTCATTTTAATTCAGAGAACTCTTAGGAGGCAAACATAATACCAAAAGTTATTTGAATGATGCACATTAAAATAAAAAATAGAGGACACAAATAAATATTTTGCTTTTGTTAAAAAGCGATAATATGTTAAGTTATGATTGTTTTCAATCTTATTGGTCACTGCAACATATTTATTAACAGAAATAATTTTCCTTTCCCCTTCAATAGTGTGGAAGTGTGAATAGCCTAGGTAACCATTTGAAATTTATTTGGTTCTGATGATACAGGGAAAGGAGATTTTCACACCAAAATAACACACAACCCACATTTCTCAAAGGCTGATCAGCTCATCAATGGGTCATAAAATGAGCAATGCATTTTCTTCACATTAATCAGAATTAACAGGTTTGAGTGCATTGGTGTGGTGTTCAGGCAGTAAGCATTGCTGGGCTTGGTAGCAGCTGCTTCTTTTTAACTTAGTTTCTCCTCTTCACTCTCTGCTTTTATAATGAAAAATTTCAGTAGCTATTATACTAGGTGCATTCTTGCCTGAGTGCTGTTGCAGAATCATATTTTTATTCAAAAGTATGTACAGTGGAAATATTCACCGGCAAGATTATTTACAAATGCTGGAAGGTTTTGATGGGACACTGTGAATCTTCGGGTTCAGGGCAAACCCTTATGGATTAACAGACCCAACCTGGTTCTTAGAAAGAAACCTAATAATTCTGCTGCTGCTCCATGGGCTTATCCAGGACCAGCAGGATTTAAGCAAGTAGGTTTGTTTTTCAGGTTAGCCTTATGACCCTTCCAGTTAAGGAACCATATAACCGGCTGACATCAACAGAAATTGGTCAGTGAATCCACAAAAAGGACTGTAACCCTGATAGAGAAGAGTGGTTCTTCTTTGTGTCTCTTCTTGATTGTTTACTTTATCATGGTTGTGGTTATGGAACAGATTCTCAGCTGGTATAAACTGAAGCCACTCCAGGGAAGTCAAGGAATCGATGCCAGTATAAGGAGGATCTGGCTCACAGCCTTTAACAGCAGCATTGATACAGTAAACAACAGCTATATACAGGAATCATTCACTCTTCTAGAACAGAAGCCATGGAACTCGAACTGGAGAGTGGTCTCTGATGGCTTTTATGGTTGTTCTTTTGTATGTTTGTTTGTTTATTTGTTTTGTTTCCTTTGTTCTGTAAGGATCAAAAATAAATACAGTGATACAGAAATGGGGAAGAATTTTGCATTAGTAGTATCTAGAGGGCCCAGTGTTTCTGCTAGAGTGGGAAAGTCTGGGGATGAATATATTGGTCTCTTCTGGATTTGTCAACCCGTTGTATTTCATTTACATTTAAGTGATATGCATGTGTAGCTAAACATTATACAGGATTAATGGTGCTAAAGACCTTGGCCTTGATTTGCCACTCTTTTGTATTTTATGTAACTATTTATGTCTGTGCAAAGTCAGTAGGACAATTCGTGCACAAAGTTAAACACGCTTAAGTGCTTTTCTGGATTAGGGCCAGAACACTCAGAATCGTGCAGAATCAATCCCTTATTTGTCTGTTGCTAGGCCTATGAGGTGGACAGATGGAATGGGATGGATTACTATTTTCTGCTGTTCCCAGCAATATTATTTGCTAAAATGATTATCACTTCCAGTAGTAAGGAAGGAGAGGAAAGATGCTGCATAAACTGTAATAAAAGGCAAGGGCAGGGATTTAAAATCATACTCATACAATATATAGTGAAAACTGTAATACAGTCTTAACAGAATTTGGAGCATTTATCTAATTTACTTTGAGTTATGGAAAAATCACCAAAGTGTAAACCCTTGGCAGAATTTTTATTGGATTTCTTAAATTGGGAAAAGTTACTATTTCACAAAGGCATGTTGTCTTTGGAAATCAAAAGTGTGTTTCGGGAAAGAGATTAGAATAAGACAGTTCAATATACAACTTTATTCTTCGAGTGATTGCTCCTGTCCTTTCCATGATAGGTGTGTACACGCCGCGTGCACAGGTCGCCAGAATTTTTTCCCCTAGAGATCCCGTAGGGCCGGCTGTGGCGCCCCCTGGAGTGGCGCCATTGCGGCACTCTATATAACAGACAGCTGGCCCTACCCTCCCCAGTTCCTTCTTACCGCCCTGATGGTCGCTGGAACATCAGCTAGCTTGCTAGCAGAGTACCCTAGATAGAGTATCTTAGATCCCTTAAGGTAGTTAGGTGGTTTTCTCAACGAAGAGAGCCCCGACCCCGGGGCTAGGGCATGCCAGGCTTCAAGGTGTGCAGGGCCTGCCGCAAGCCCATGCCCTTAGACGATCTGCACCAGTCGTGTCTGAGGTGTCTGGGAGAGTCCCACCTGCACGAGCGGTGCAAAATTTGCAGAGGGTTCTGCCCCAGAACCCAGAAGGAGAGGGAACACAGACTGAAGCTCCTCCTGATGGAGGAAGCTCTTCGTCCGGTGAGCTCGGGGGACCCCGACTCCAGCGCGGCACTGTTGGTGCAGAGCGCCCCTGCTTTCACAAGGGAGGCGCTGAGGCCTAAGGACTCCGTGAAGGAGCCGCGGCGCCGGTTCTCTCCATCGGCACTGCAGCTTACGGCACCGCCTCCCCGGCACCGTTCCCTCTCCCCCGGTCCGGCAAAGAAGAAGAGATGAGACAGAGGGAGATCCCCTGTCAGGCGAGACAAGCTCGGGACCCAGACGGTACCGAGTTCGGACCGGTCGCTCCCGGAGCAGCAGACACCGGCACCGTTGACTCCGGCCCGGGAGAGGGTACCATTGAGTCCGGCGTCCGTCACCTCGCCAACCAGAGCGATCCTGGAGGAGGATCTCCAGCTCCCCTCGACGCCGGAGACTTCTGAAGCGGCGTGGGAGCTCATCAAGCATACGGCACCATGCCCGGAAGAGACACGCCCTCCGGCGCCTAAGAGACCGGTGCCGTTGAGGGGAAAACCGACGTTGGTCCGCCCAGTCTCCCCGCGGCACCTTTCATCGCAGGAGCGACTGTACCGAGTACCTACTAGCCCGGCTCGCCAAGAGAGCCAAGCGTCGGTGCGTGTTCCCCCCCCGACTTGGCACCGCTCTCCAGTGCCGCCAGAGGTGGTAGCAGCGGCATGGGCCCTGCGGTACTGCTCTCCCATGGAGCGTCCAGAGCGGGATTCTTTGCGGCACCGTCGGCCGATGGCACCGCAGGGCTCGGCACCGCAAGATGGCCGGTCCGCTTACTCGACGGTGTCCGGCATCACCCCGCCTTGGTCACCCCAGAGCAGATTTTCCTCGGACTCTGAGGACAGTGCGAGCACTGCCAGGCAAAGCAGGAGTTGCTCCAGGAGGAGAGGGGATAGCCGCCCATGTTCCCAGACCCAGTGGGGTCCTCAGTGGCAGGCACCCCAACAGTGGCCGTTCTGGACCCCGTGGGCGTACCATCAAGCCCAAGGTCCAGCGTCAGACAGACCTCCCTCCACCTTGTCATCTAGGCACCACCCTTCCTGTACGGCAAGTGCCCCACCAGAGCTGGGAAGGGCAACTTGCCTAGACCCGGCCAAGGGAAGTCTCAGGAGCCCTACCCGGGTTAAGGCAGGCCTACAGACCACGGGAGTGCAAGGCCCCCCTTCAGACCCCACTGGGGAGTCATCGCCGTCACCCCTGGACGAGGCAGTGGCAGGGGCAAAACCGACGCCCATTCCTGATGACAGCAGGTCCCACCAGGAATTGCTCAGGAGGGTGGCAAAGAACTTGGGCCTGCAAGTGGAGGAAATCATGGAGGAGGCGGACCCCATGATTGACATTCTCCTCCCGGAGAGTCCGTCCAGGGTGGCCCTGCCCCTGATAAAGACAGTGCAGAATACCACCAGGGCACTGTGGCAAACCCCCGCCTCAATTCCCCCGACTGTCAAGTGGAGAAAAAGTACTTCGTCCCAGCCAAGGGACAGGAGCACTTCTACTCACACCCAGCTCCAAATTCATTGGTAGTCGAGGGGGCGAACGAAAAAGAGAGGCAAGGCCATCAAGGTCCAACGCCTAAGTCCAAGGACGCCAGGAAGATGGAGCTTTTTGGACGCAAGGTCTACTCCTCAGGGGGGCTCCAGCTGAGGATTGCCAACCAACAGGCAATCCTCAGCAAATACACTTTCAATTCCTGGGCGTCCCTAGACAAGCTGACGGACAGGCTAGACCAGGACTCGAGGTCCGAGCTATCAGCAATGGTGAAGGAGGGCAAGGTGGTCTCCCGCGCTCTCCTGCAATTGGCCCTAGATGTGGCGGACGCCGCCGCCAGGGTGATGGCCTCCGGCATCACCATGCTAAGGAGCTCCTGGCTGCAGGCCTTGGGCCTTCCTGCGGAAGTCCAAGCTACAATCCAGGACTTGCCCTTTGAAGGCCCAGAGCTGTTTGCTCCTCAAACAGATTCCAGATTGCAGTCCCTCAAGGATTCACGGGCTATAGTGAAATCTCTGGGCCTACATACCCCAGCGGCGCAGAGAAAGCCCTTTAAGCCGCAGCAGACGACCCGTTCATACCAGCGGTGTCAAGATTGGGACCGCAGGAGGGGTCATAACGGGCGCAGGAACAACCGCCGCCCGTCAGAGCAGAGCCAAAGCGGGCCGCGTCAGTCCTCTGGGTCGAAGAAGACCTTTTGAAGGTGCGATTGGGGACAACGTACCAGACTCCGCCACAGATCCACCTCCCCTGCCCTTCACCAACAGGTTATCCCAGTTTCATCGTGCTTGGGCACAAATTACATCAGACCAGTGGGTGCTCCGCACGGTACAACATGGATATTCACTCCAGTTTTCTTCACCCCCCCATCCCGCCCACCCCCTGCCCTGTCCCTCTTCAGGGACCCCTCTCACGAACAATTGCTGGCCCAGGAGATCCAGTCCCTTGTGGACAAGGGAGCGGTAGAAGAGGTGCCTCAGGACCTGAGGGGGAAGGGATTTTACTCCCGGTACTTCCTTATCCCCAAGGCAAAGGGAGGCCTCCGTCCCATCCTGGACCTGCGGGGCCTGAACCGTTTTTTGCGCAAGGTCCACTTCCGCATGGTCTCGTTGGCCATGATTATCCCCTCCCTGGATCCGGGAGATTGGTACGCCACCCTCGATCTGCAGGACGCCTATTTTCACATTGCGATAGCCCCACGTCACAGACGGTTTTTATGTTTTGTGGTGGGCGAAAGACACTTTCAGTTCACAGTCCTTCCATTTGGGCTGGCTGCGGCGCCCTGCGTATTCACCAAGTGCCTGGCAGTGATGGCGGCATTTCTCAGGAGAGAGCGAGTTCAGGTCTTCCCGTACCTGGACGATTGGCTCATGAGGGGATGCTCCTACGAGGAGGTGACCCACCATCTGGAAATCATCCAGTGTGCGTTCAACCGTCTCAGCCTGCTAATCAATCGACAAAAGTCCACCTTAATACCAGCGCAAAGAATAGAATTCATAGGCGCAGTCTTGGACTCGTCAGCAGCGAAGGCAACTCTCCCTCAGTCATGATTCCTGGTGATCAGAGACAGCATAAAAGATTTGCAAAGGCACCCTCTGACAACAGCAAGAGCGTGCCTGAAGTTATTAGGTCACATGGCGGCCTGCACTCACGTGGTCAGGCATGCTCGGCTCCGCCTCCGTCCCCTACAACTGTGGTTGGCATCGGTGTACTGCCCGGCCCGGGACAATCTGGACACTATTGTGGCCCCCCCCACCGTGGATCCTGAAGGACCTCGACTGGTGGTGCCGCGAGGAGTACGTCTGTGCCGGGTTGCCCTTTCAGACCCTGGATCCCTCAGCTCACCTAGTGACGGACGCATCGGATTTGGGCTGGGGAGCCCATATGGGTCAACTCAGGACCCAGGGCCTCTGGAAGAACGAGGAGCTCCAGTTCCATATAAATGTGAAGGAACTCAGAGCAGTTCGCTTGGCCTGTCAGGCCTTCAAGGACCACCTGAAGGGCAAGGTGGTCTCGGTTCAGACAGACAATAGAGCGACTGTGTTTTATATCAACAAACAAGGTGGAGCCGGCTCCTCTCGCCTTTGCCGAGAAGCCCTCAGTCTCTGGGAGTTCTGCATTCTCCACTCAATCCTGCCGATAGCGTCATACTTACCGGGGTCACAGAACACGCTGGCCGACGACCTAAGCAGAAAATTTATGACACACGAGTGGTCACTGAAACAGGAGATCCTAGAGGAGGTCTTCCGAAGGTGGGGCTCTCCCCGACTGGACCTCTTCATGTCGGACTCCAACACAAAGTGCGCCCGCTTTTGCTCCTTCAGAGGTCGCAGCCCAGGCTTGATAGTGGATGCATTCGCAATCAATTGGATGGAGCGGTTGAGCTACGCCTTTCCCCCAACGCCATTGGTGCACAAGGTGCTCCTAAAGATCAAACAAGACAAGGCCACGGTAATTCTGTGGCCCCGGCAGCATTGGTACATGACCTTGTGGAACGTCTCAACCAAGGCCCCAATAGACTTGCCGTTGGTGCCGGACCTCTTGTCGCAGGACAACGGCAGGCTGTAGCACCCGAACCTCCAGTCGCTCCACCTCAAGGTGTGGTATCTGAGTGGCTAGCACCAAGTGAGCGGGGATGCTCGGAGGAGGTTCAGGAGGTGCTCCTCAATAGCAGAAGGCCCTCTACAAGGACCACATATAGCGCGAAATGGAAGAGGTTCGCCGCCTGGGTGGCAGATAAGGGGATCGCGCCGGGATCTGCTTCAATCCCATGTATCCTGGACTATTTGTGGCATCTCAAGCCATCAGGCTTAGCAGCGTCTTCGGTAAAGGTCCACCTGGTGGCCATCTCGGCCTTCTACGACAAGCTTTTTCCTCCAATCCGTCTGCTGGTGGCACAATGGGACTTGAATCTGGTGCTCGCTCGACTGACCAGCCCACCCTTCGAGCCCCTAGCATCCTGCTCGTTGCTATATATGTCCTGGAAGGTGGCCTTCCTAGAGGCCATCACATCGGCCAGGAGAGTGTCAGAGTTGCGGGCCCTGACGGCGGAGCCCCTGTACACAAGGTGCAGTTGTGCCCACGTCCAGCCTTCTGGCCAAAGGTGCTATCTCAGTTCCACACCAACCAGGACATTTTTCTGCCTGTGTTTTACCCCAAGCCGCATTCCTCTGACAGGGAGTGCAGATTACATAACCTCGATGTGCGTAGAGCCCTGGCATTCTACATTGACCAAACGAAACCCTTCCACAAGTCTGCACAGTTGTTTATGGTGGTGGCGGACAGAATGAAGGGGAAGCCCATCTCATCGCAGCGACTTTCGGCGTGGATAGTGGCGTGCATCCGAGAATGTTACAGCCTGGCAAAGGTTCCCCCGCCCCCAATCAAAGCCCACTCAACAAGGGCGGAGGCTTCTTCAGTGGCCTTTCTGGGGGGTGTGCCGTTGGTGGACATCTGCAAGGCGGCCACTTGGTCTTCAGTCCATACCTTCGCGGCGCACTACGCGATCACTCAGCACTCGAGAGAGGATGCAGTAGTAGGTAGAGCTGTCCTGCTCTCGGCTAAGCTGTGATTCCGACCCTCCGCCTGAGGTAAGGCTAGTGATTCACCTATCATGGAATGGACAGGAGCAATCACTCGAAGAAGAAGAAGAAGAAGAAAAGGTTACTTACTTGTAACTGGTGTTCTTCGAGATGTGTTGCTCCTGGCCATTCCACTTCCCTCCCTCCATCCCCGCTCGGAATGGGAGCTAGAAGGAACTGGGGAGGGTAGGGCCGGCTGTCTGTTATATAGAGCGCTGCAACGGCGCCACTCCAGGGGGCGCCACAGCCAGCCCTACGGGATCTCTAGGGGAAAAAATTCCGGCGACTTGTGCACGCGGCGCGTACACACCTATCATGGAATGGCCAGGAGCAACACATCTCGAAGAACACCAGTTACAAGTAAGTAACCGTTTCTTCTCTATCTTCATCTATGAAAGTTGCACTGTTTCTCTACAGTATTTCCTGCCTCTTGAGGATACTGGCTATAATGAAACAATCAGATTTTCCAGTGGGGAGTGAGGAATGTCTTTTAAGTTACTTTGTTCATGTAAATAAGTGTTTGATTTATTTCTCTTATAAGGGACCTTGGAAGCACATTGTCTCATCTCCAAGTACTATGGATGGCTCGCTGTGGGCTCAAGGATTTAGATGGAATCTCTTCCTGTAGCTCTTTGAAGGTACGTAAAACTGGGTCTTTTCAAATATGCCCCTATGATCAATATCTCTAGTTAATATTTCTCTTCCTGTAATTGCACTGTTACTTTTTTTTAAAGTTCTTAAAGGATTTTGATTGGACACCTTGGGTTTGTATTTATTAACCTCTGATGAGGCTAAAGCAATTATTTTTTATTACAACTCTCCTGTCTGATCCTGAACATGCTAACTGTCAGGCATAATACTTATTTCTGTGATAGTCTCATTGACTTTAAAATGGCATTAGCCGTGATAGGAAATACTATGCCCAAGCTAGTTCCTGAGCATTCTGAATGATGTATCTAACTCTTGATATTATGCAATACACTAAAGATTTGAAGTAAGCTAGTAAGTGGTTTAATGTAATTTGGGCAAGTCTGTGGTTTATATGTTCTGTTTACTTCTGTTGAGGAACTCTATATAGCCTATAACAATATTTCTGACCTGAGCCAAGTGAGCTTGCTGGATCATCTTGAGATTCTGGACCTGGAAGGAAACAATATTGAGGACATCAACCAGATTCAGTATCTGGGACTCTGCAGCAAACTGAACAGTCTTACAGTGGAGGGGAATCTTATTTGCCTGAAGCCAAACCCAGAATCTTCAGAGGTGAGGACCTTGTTCAGATTTCTTTTGTTAAATTTTGCACATAAGTATCTTGAGTTGGTAATTCAGGAATCAACAGAAATACTTCCATTGTATTGTTGTCATGGTTGATGATATCATAGGTGTTATCTTTCTCTCTTTCCTATTTTGTCCTTCTTACTTTAGAGTTGTTTTTTTTTAAAGGCATCTCCTATGAACCCAAAGAAGAAGTAGAGCACTGGTATTGATTGACAAGGCTTTTTCCCTAATGGTTCAAGAGAGTGTTGATCTTTCAGTAGAAACTCCTTTTATAACAATTCATGTGGGGGTGGGGGTAAAATAAACTAGCAAGCAAAATGTTCTTACAAGGATAAACACTTCTCCGACATGCTAGTGGACATGTTTATGCAACATTAAATCTATTATCATCTGCTGTGAACCTGCCCAAGGATAGCTAGAGTTTAATTTCTTCCTGCTTTCTAGACATCCCAAGCCCTTTTCACTGCTCACCAGGGAGCATGGAGTAGGCTTTTAAATTGTTGTTTTTTAACCTCTGTTACCTTTTAGCAAGAAAATTATACTTTCTGATTTCCCAGTATGTCAGACATGTCATGTCTTTGCGTTCAGTCTGGGCTTTGGACTAGCCTTCTGGAAACACTTCCGAGAATTCTCAGCCTCCCAGCAGACTCCAGGGTGCCCTTTGGAGCAGAGCTTTCAGAGGATTTTTGGAAGATTTTTAACTCACTGTCTCTCAAGTTTCTTTATGGCTTCAAGGCTTTCTTTATAAAACTGCTAAACTAAAAAATCTTCAAAGAATTCTTGTGGCATTCTGAGAAGGATTTAAAGAATAGCACCTCTCTTCCTCTCAGAAGTGGCAGGAAGAACGGTTGCCTACACCCAGCTTTAGCTGGTATTTGAGTGAGGTTCACACTGAGAGAGTAGAGCAGCCCATGGGAACTCTGCTCATAGAGAGCATGTGGACAAGTTCCAGGCCAGGAGACATGAGAAGACCACAATGAAACTAGCCCCCAAATGGCATGTGGGACAGACACACACTGAGAGAGCTGACCAGGCCACAATTAAACCAGCTCTCTGCTGGTGTGAGGGTGAGATTTACATTGAGATTGCTGAGAAGGCCACAGGGAAACCTGGCTACAGCCAGCATGTGGGCAAGGTCCACAGTGAGTCAGCTAACAGGCCACACTGAAGCACCCTTCACTGAAACCATGCCAGAATTAGTGGCATGGAATGAGGGAGTTTTTGGAAGCCACCCTGCCTCTCTGCTAGGTACGGGGCACCTATTCTCACAGTTTGCAGAGCATGTCTGCTACATGTCTTCCTAAGGCGTGAACTTTGGAGCCACTGCAGACAAAGAACTTTACTGGTATATGCTTGGCCTTGCAGGTAAACAGATTTACTTGCAAATCCGCAGCTGCCATGAAAGGTGCCAGCTCCTGCAACCTTTCTGATATCAGTGGGTTGTTTGTCTGCACTGGCTCCCAGCTTTCATTGGGAATGAGATCAAAGACACCACATTATATCTTGCCCTAATTCATTCAAAGTACATTTTTAATTGCTTAATATGGTCCCACTCAAGTATTCTGTATCCTGACGAGGGCCCAGTCATCCACAACATTTCTTCCCTATCCTTGCAGTGCTGGAAGCCTTTGGAAATGAGTTGGCTTATCTCTGCTCTTTGAAGACTAAACTTCTCAAACATGAGCGATCACTTAGCTTTGTCAGACAGCTCTGCTGTGACGTGTAAAAATTCAGCCTCTTGTTATGTGATTTCAGAAGGATGTCAGCAATACAGTGTAACAGCATTAATCCTTCAGTTTCTCTTCTTCTTCCTCGTCCCCCTATTTTGTGGCTTTCGAAAAAACCCAAACTGACCATTTTAAGTATGAGCCTGCATGGCTGTTTTCTCCCATTATTATTGTAGTATGAGTGAAGTAGTAAAAAGCATATTATCACCACAAAAGAGCAAGGCAAAGCACTAGAGTTAAACCACACCTGACCCATGTTATTATCTGTCCATCCATATTAAATTCCTTTCCTGTTTCTTAAACCATCTAAATCCCCATACCCAAGTTGAAACATACCAGCAAAAACTAAAAACCTGGTATGGTTCAGGATTTTGAATCTGGATCTACCAAATCAAGGTGTTGACACAATGATTCTTGACCATCCTTATAGTCTATTTTGTGGCTTCAAGGAATTCCAAAAGGGAAGGAGACTATGAAAATAAAACTTCGAAGAGGGTTGTTACAGTAACGGGTTCTTTTGAAAAGAAGCTATCAAGTGTTTTTGTAGTATAGATTAGGTCTTAATAGAGAGATTGTCTTGCGGACACCCCCCCCCCCCTCCTATTTGCAGTCAACAACCATCTCTCCTCCCTTCCTGTTTCCCTTCCTGCATCACATCCCAGTGGCAACAACAGTAATTGTTTACATTAAATAATGATATTAGAAAAATGCTTAATGTGATGTACAGTGCATGCACTTAAAAAGTTCATTCCAGTTTTAGAGATACTGTTGACTCCAGTGATATTTCCTTTACTTAAAATGAGGAATGCTGAGAACAGATAATAGCTCTAAAACTGGAATGAACTTCATGTCCACTCACTGTAGCAGCCTGAAACAATCAGGTGAGTCAACATAATTCAATCAGCCACTTCTCTGAAGCAGTGGTTCTCAACTGCTTGTGTCAGGACACAAAGGTGTGTCGCAAAGAGCTGGGAGATGTGTCACAGAAAATTGGTAGCTCAGCTTGGAGCCAGCTTGGGGCTCCTGCTCCCCCCGCACCCTCTCATCCCCCCCCCTGCTCTCTGCTGCCCTCAACAGCCTGCTCCTGCTGCACAACACAGGCAGCAGCCAGGGCCAGATGAGTAAAGGGACATAGGTGATGCAACCCAGAGATCCTGGCCTGGGAATGGGGGAACTGCCTGCCCCACAAAAATAAACCCAGCCCCATCGAGCCAGACTGCCAGGGCACCAGCCTACACTGGCTGGACTCTGCCTCCACCCAGGTCCCGAAGTGCTGCATCTGCCAGAGTGTCACAGCGTCCAAAGCATTCCCAGTCCAAGGCCACCGCCACTGGCAGATTGTAGTTTGTCACGTAGGGGAACATCATCTGTCAGGTGTGTCGTGATGGAAAAAACGTTGAGAACCACTACTCCGGAGCATCAGCAAGAGCTCTATAGAGTTGATGACTGGTGGTTCATGGATGACTATTTGGAAATCAGTGCTCTAGAACCTTTATCCAGTGTGTTGAATAAATGTATATTCTTTGCAAACTTTCTGTGTACATGTAGAATAGGTATTCAGAATTAAAACAAACGACCATCATCATTTTCTTCTAATGCTGTTTTTCTAGATCTTCATCCATTCTCAAGAGATAAACATGAGACAAATGAATTAGGCTGAATGTTAATTGCAGCAGAAGTCTCCCAAATTGTTAGTGGTAGGCTAAAATCAAGACACAATATATGTAACCAAGATGATTTGGGGAAAATGTATTGTACACTATTTTCCAGGAATTTGAGCATTCTTTGCTAATGTTACAAAGGACTGGTAATGCCTGAATAAGAAAGAAAACAAAGGGACTGCATTGTGATTCTTCTGTATCATGTGCCATGTAACTTCCCTGTTTACTCTAAACCATTCATATCCATAGAATTCATTGGTATAAGAATTTTAGCTTGAAAGCTTAGGTAGCATCCCTAAAAACTCAGTCATATAGTGCATATATGGGTATTTCAACCCATGCATATAATAATCATGAAAATTTCTATCACTTTCTTACATTTAATTACTGGCTTGATCACATCTGTCACTGAAGGCAGCAGCTTAGGCCATGTACACACTACAGACTTGTCCCGCAATAAAAGTTATTGCGGGACAAGCAAGCATTATAATTATAATGCTTTACTCCGTCCACACATCACTCCTTCTAGCGAAAGGAGTGTTCACATGCTCCTTTGAATTTTCGCTAGAAGGAGCAGTGCATAGTGGGTACCTATCCCACCATGCACTGCCCTGCCAGTTGAAAGGCTGGCAGTGGTGCTGGCTTGAGCCCCAGTCCTGCCCCTGGGGCTCAGATGGACTGGGGCTTAACTTTTCTAGTGTAGACATAGCCCCTTTTCGACCTTATTAAGTTGACTTAACACTTTAAGTCGACTTAGGTGCTAATCCCCGTCCACACTGGTTTAGGTCGATTTAAGGAGTCGATTTAAGCCTTATATCAACCTAAAACTAGGTGTTATTAAGTCGACTTCAGTTTTCCTTCAGTCGACTTAAGGAACAGCTTAAGTCGACTTAATAAAAGCCCAGTGTGGACAGGGAGTAAGTTAGGTCAACTTAAGCCTCCTTAAGTTGACCTAACTTGTAAGTGTAGACGCACCCCTAGATCCAATACAGTTCAGCTTCTGTCACTGTCGGAATCTAAGCAATAGGTGCTGAAGCTGTAAGAGTTTGTATCTATTTGCTTTTTCTGTCCATCAGTAAAGGTAGCAACACATTCAGAAGACACCATCATCACTTTGTCTTCAGTCCTTAAAAAACACTTGTGATAGGCTCATGCCAGGATTGCTTTTGGCCTATTTCAGTGATGAAATCAGGGATTGAGTAACATAATATGCGGAAGTGCAACATGTGTTTTTGGAAGTGGAGTACACATACAGAGCATACAGGGCCGTCCCTTGGGGGGAGCGGGGCCCAGGGCCAATCGGCCTAGGCAGGGCCCCTGCTGGAGGGGAGCATGGTGGGCTGGCCTGCTCCGTCCCCCAGGGACCCCAGTTTCCCCCTGGAGACTGGGATCTGGCCCAGGCTGGGACCATGAGGCTGCCCGCCGGGAGCATGAGGCCACCCGGGAGGGAGCTGGCCCCAGCCCGACAGGGAGCCAGCCCCAGCTGGGACGGGACCACGAGGCCAGCCGGTGGGGAGCCGGCCCCAGCTGGAACTATGAGGCTGCCCAGCGAGGAGCCGGCCCCAGCCCTGGCCCTGGCCCCGGTCAGGACCACAAGGCTGCCCAGCGGAGAGCCAGCCCCAGTCCTGGCCCTGGCCAGGACTATGAGGCCGCCCGGTGGGGAGCCGGCCCCGGCCCTGGCCCCAGCCAGTACCATGAGGCCACCCCCAGCAGGAGCCGGGCCGGGCCCGGGCCCAGCCACCTGCGCAGCCGCGGGCAGTAGCTAGCGGCGGCAGGAGTGGGGGCAGGTGGGCTGGCCTGGCTGGGCTCAGATCTCCCGCTCCGCTTCTGTGAGCCGGCTGCTCCACCCTGAGGGTGGAGTGGGCAGGCCTAGAGGCCGGGCTTTGCCCTCCCTTGCCTTTGGCAGGAAGTCGAAGGCAGTGGGGCGAGGGAGTGAGCAGGCCACCAGCAGGGCGCAGTGGCAGGAGCGGGGGGAGGCACCGGGGGGCCCTCAAAACCGTGGGGCTCAGGGCGATAGCCCTGCTTGCCCCCCCCAAAGGACGGCCCTGAGAGCATGTAGCAAACAAGACACACTTCGACAAGTTTGCGAAAGGGGATCTCTTAATTAAGTGCTAGCTAAGACGTCAGCACCCAGATTTCCCTTTCCATGCAGTGTCTTTCTGTCAGGCACTGCACACCTACTGCCCCAGGTACCAGGCTGGCTAGAACTGAAGAAGATTCATTGCTGGCCACATATCAGCCATCTTCGCTGCCTCTCCCTTAGTTAGAGTTTTTAGGTGCTGACTCTTGGTTTTCCCAGTGAGTGCCCCTGCCTAGCTTCTGCCGGGCCCAGGGGGCAGGTCTGGCTCTGCCCATGTGGCTTCCCCACAGAACTTTCCTCCCACCTGCCCAGGATCTGCCAAGGGGCCAGGGCTTAGTGGCCACCTCTCCCCACTTCTGCTAAGGGTAGGGGCTTTGGTCCAGCTCCCTCCACCATGGCTTCCCCAGGTGGAGCTTTCTTTTCCCCCACCCTCCCAGCTTCTGCTTGGGGCTCTCTGGTGGCCAGTGGTTAGTTCCCCCCACCCACTCCTGGACTCCAGCTGTTGGGGGTGCCACCTGGTGTCCAGTTTTCTAGGGGCCCCAGCTGGAGTGTCCACCACTGCACACTCAACCCTTCTCCCCCTAGCCTAGGTAAGCTGGGACTTACCTGCTGCCCAGATCTGTCCTGGAGCCTGGCTATGAGCCTGGGAAGGAGCCAGGAAGGGATCTGTAGGCTGCAGCCAGACATGCCATCTGCCCACAAGGCACATTCATGCAGGTATGTGATTGGAGAGAGGTGGGAGGGGCCCAGTGTGTGTCTCCAGGTGAGCAGGGGCTGGCTGGCCCTGCATGCTGATGACCTAGGATATCCACACGTGATCATATCCCTAAGTATTTTTTTTCCCGTTACGTAGTGCTGAGGGCCCAGTGCATGACTTGATAATTGGCCCCCGCATCAATGTCCGTGGCTGGAGCAGCAGCCCCAGGGGACTGTGCTGTGATTCAGTGACTCAGCCCCTGCTGGAGCCGGGAGGTGCCGGCAAAACACATGAAACCAATTAACAGCTAAGGGCACAATCAAGTGCTGATGGGAAGGCAGGGCGTACCAGACATCATCTGTAGCTACCTGCGTGAAAGAACACCTGGCTTCCGCCAACAGCTGTCATCCCACCTGGGCAGATGGTCACCTGATGGGTATTGAGCACCCACTGCTTTTTTCTGTGGGTGCCTCAGCCCCTCCTCACCCATGGAGTTGGCACCTATAATGGGCCATGCTAGGAGCAGACATTTATCAGCCATTTGTTGTCTCACTGCTGATGGGAAGCCTCCTCAGAGAGGCATATCTTCCATCATGCTCTGAAAGAGCCAACTCATAAATTCACTCTGACCCCTCAGTGGGGAGTTCCACAGCCCTGGGGCAGCCATCACAAAACCTCTCCTCCCTCCGCTCCTGAGATCACACCTTGGGCTCTGTCAGTTGCTTTCTTCCTGTCAGTGCTTTTGCCAACTGACTGAGGCCATGTACAAACGATCACCTTATTGCGCGATAAGGCTCCTTGCAGCACAACAAAGCTAGTAGCGTACATGTGATCAATTTCCCTGTTGCGCGGCAACACCCTCTTGCCGCGCAACAGTTAAACCACTCAAATCGAGCGTGGTAGCATTACTGTGGAACAGCTGTTCCACAGTAATGCTCGTGTGTACCCATTTTGCGAGTTAGACAGCCTCCGGAAATGTCCCAGAGTGCCAATCGAGGCCACTCTGGGACATTGGAGCTGTCAAATATGTCAATTTCACTGCTCTAGTTGAGCAGTGAAATTGAC
>ML685890.1:2757522-2787817 GCA_007922175.1 Pelusios castaneus
GCTGGCTGTGGGCAGTGCATGGTGGGACAGGTGCCCACCATGCACTGCTCTTCTATCGCAAAGGAGCATTCACACGGGTGAATGCGCCTTTGCGATAGAAGAAGCAGGTGTGTACACACGAAAGCGCTATATTTATAGCGCTTTCCTTGTCCTGCAATAATTTATTGCGGGACAAGTTTATCGTGTTTACATAGACTGAGGTACAGAGAATTCAGCTAAGAGAGAGAAAATCTTATGTGGCCTTCCTTTTATGGTTCCTCAGCTGGGCAAATCTAACATCCCAAGTTGCTTGTCATGCTGGACCCCACAGAACAACCTTGGTAAAAGCTACTGTATTTTTTTATCTACAAAATGATTAGCTAGATTTACTGCCCTTTCTTCAAACTGCCTGTTTGCTTTGTGTAATTCGATTTTCCGATGACCTCATCTTCCTCAGTCATCTAAACCAAAGCAACAAGCTGATGATAAATACAGTGGCTCCTACTGCAGCTGCTGTTTGCAGTATTGCCTTGTGAGCGTAATGTGATGCATCTCTCAAATAGTCCAGCACTATAAATTGTAAACCTATAGCCAGGACACTGTGTAAAATACATGTGCTACATGAAGGGATTATGAATGGTTAAGACTGTTCCTTAATTAAGATTAAACAGTCAGTCGGATTAGTGTCTGTTTCTTTTTATGAGTAGCCAGCAAATATATGCTTTATTTGATGAACTCCCTCTGGCAGTCTGTGTTGTTTTGTGAGAAGGGACCGGATGGTTGTTACACATACTGCTACTACAGAAAGATTTCTTTGGGTGAAAAATTACTGATGGGTGAGGACTTGGCTGACAGAGAATTTGTGCTATAACACTAATATTATGAGAGAAAAAACTCTATCAGGACCAAACAACTGACTTAAAGGTAAATATTAACCTACAAGTGAGCCATCCCTGCAGGGTCCACCATAAGGGACAACCTTGCTTGTGCATTCTTTACCCTGCTAGTGAATTTCAGACAGTGAAGCATTGTCTACTGCCTTGAATCTAAATAGTTTTAACCAGTGTTGTAAAATTACATGTTCCAGCCCATGGAAGACTTTTCCAAAGCTGAGATGCCATGTATAGACATCTTTGCAGTGTCCTTACCTGTTAGAAATGTTCAAAATTCACCAGGAGATTCAGAACCATAGTGTAATAACCACGGTAAATAACACTAGACTTCCCTCTCCTGCCATTCATAATTCCTCAACCATTGCGATGTGCATACGGACCATTTCACATATCTGAAATGTCATTTCATTGGTCCCATTGGGCAGCAAAAAGCTGCACCCCCTCAATGTGTGTCATAACCAGTATGTGGGCATAGGATGGGTCATTCAAGAGTCCCAGAAAAGAAACCTAGCTACAGTTCATTTTAGCCTTTGTGCATCTGCTCTTGGAATGCATCCTCATGCCAGAAAAGGTCTAGATATGAAACTAGTCATCTCCTCTAATATTATACAGAAATGCTCACAATGACTCCTGGGGCTGGCTGCACATGCACTGCACATGTCTTAGAGTTGTCCCTTAAGTTGCAGTCTAGCTCTGAGGAATCTACTGCTTCTTGATACATCAGATACTGGGTGTGGCAGTCTTCCAGGCATGTGTTTTTAGGCACACTATTGCCTGAAAGTTGATGCTGCAACCAGAGAATTCCAAATGTAGCAAGAGGGGGATGCTGATCGGTTGAGTCTGTCCAATCTTTCTATGGAGAGCAATGTATTGTTTGCAGTTTTGTACGGCACCTCGATGCTATGGTAAAAGGTGCTGAGGTGATTGATAAATAAATAAATTGCAAATAAGCCTTTTATTTTATGCTGTTCATGTGAACAAACACGGAGAACACTTCCACCATGCTTGTAGTAGTCCAATTTCTCTTGAACAATGTGTTAAAAGGATCATGTTCTCAATTCTTCCAGGTGCCCGATTATAACTACAGAGTTGAAGTAAAAAAACTCATCCCTCACTTAAAGTATTTGGATGAAATACCAGCAATTCAAACCACCATCCCTCCCTCCAGGAAGATGAACGAAGACTGGCTAATTGTCAAGGAGTCCATTAAGGATGGCAGTTTAGCCAAAGATATTTCTGGGTTAGGTATGTCAAATTTACCATCATTTACTGGTGCTGATTTGTAAGAAAGAAAGATAGTGCAGCTGAACCTCTAGATTCCAAGCTAAGCTGTCAGGGCTGGAAGGTAGAAAACTCAAACTTTTCACTTGGAAATGGAGCATGGCTATGGAATTCACTGTGGGACAATAAAAGTGGAACTTCGCTGTGCTATTTTCATGGTCATTTTTTGGAATATATATCTGCCCTTTCAAATTAAGGCCAGAACCTCTGCCCCATTGAGGCTGCTTTCTGGTGTTCTTAACCAGCCAGAGGAGGATTCTTCCCTCCTGCATTGGGGAATCCTCCAGTTCTGCCATATTGGCTGCTATGCCATTGAGCTGGGTGAATGGCTGGGAGAAGTGGAATATGACCAGAATGCTTTTTCTTGCCAGTGGTTCTCCAAATCTGGCTATAAAACAACGGGAGTAATTTAAAGCAGACCTGAAGTTAGCTCTAGGATCAGAGAAATGTAAAAGTGGCTTAGGTCACCTAACATGTCTCATTTGCAGCTGAAGATCTCCAGCCCTTAGTATTCTTTGTGTATGGATGTTTTGAATTGAGCAATTCAAGTGCAATCTTGGAAATTAATGTGGTAAACAGTGTGAATGGTTCACGAATAGTGACCCAAGTACTACATGACAATACACTACTGGCAGAACTTGTTCATAAGAATGGCCATACAGAGTTAGACCAATGGTCCTTCTAGCCCAGTATCCTGTCTTCCAACAGTGGCTTCAGTGGGAATAAACAGAGCAGGGCAATTACTGAGTGATCCATTCCCTGTTTTCCAGTCCCAGTTTCTGGCAGTCAGAAGTTTGGGAACACCCAGACCATGGGGTTTTATCCCTGATCATCTTGGCTAAGAGCCATTGATGGACCTCTCTTCCATGAACTTTATCTAATTCTTTTTTGAATCCAGTTATACTTTAGACCTTCACAGCACCTCTAGTAATGAATTCCACAGGTTGACTGTGGACAGGTCTTTGCTGCTGTCAGTGTGAAGTTCCTGATTGACTGCTCGGGTCTGTGAAGACCTGCTCAGCCAATCAGGAAGTTCAGTCCTGCAACACCACACCGGCAAACGGGTAGCTCTGGTTTGAAGGGAGTCTCCTCCCTTTGAACCAGCGCAGTGTTGGGTGCAGGGAGTAGAGAAGTTGAGCGTAGATACCCAAATTATTTTAGGTAACTTGTGTATATATATTTGACTGCTGCTAAAAAGGGCTGGCAGTGTAGACCTGCCCTGTGTGTTGTGTGAAGAAGTCCTTCCTTAACGTTTCTTTTAAACCTGCTGCCTGTTAATTTCATGCTTACTGCTAAAGAGAACAGAAGAAAATGCAGTTCCTGCTTCCATGTACTTTACCATGTTCAAGGAAACATTACAAAGTGTTTCCTATCACTGCCTCTATTGCTTCCCATTAGGGAGGGCAATAAGGTGGCTTCCTGACCCCAGTGTTGCGGTATGCTTGCCAATGAAGTGAGATTTTCTTCCATGAAAGCTCATGCAATAAATAAATTGTTTGTTTTTAAAAGTGCCACAGGACTCTGTTTGTTTATTAAAAATATAGTTTCTTTTGGAATAAGTACACACACTTGTTATTTATTTTAATCCTAGTGAGTTCAAGTCATTAGTTGTAATGGTAGGTATGATAGAAAAAAATCTGATCCTTCAGTGATCCCTCTGTTGGCTACATAAGGTGAATTACAGAAAAATAGTAAATTTGGGAAGCAGAAACAGCAGAGAATGGAACACAACACAGGTATTCATATTACTTTATGTTATAGTCATGCTTATGTTTTTACCTTTAACATGAAGCACTCAGGTTAGGAAATTCCAAACCTTTTCTTTTCCTTAGCAATGTTTGCTAAACTGCTTTGCACATGCTGTATGTTATATGTTTTGTATTAATAACAAAGGCCAAGATATTTTTAATAAATAGTTGCCTAACATTAAGTTCCTAAATAAATGGCCTGATTATTGAAAGTGCTTGTATCCAATACTGCTGGATTATTTTTCCTTTGCCAGCCTATAATATCTTAAATCAGGGGCTGGCAACCTTTGCCGACCTCTGTGCTGGCCCCTCCTCCTCGACCCTCAGCTGGTGCCGACAGCCCATTCATGGAAAGAAGCCACCTGGAGGGGCTCCTCGCAGCAGTGTGCCTGGGGACCTCTATCCCCAGTTACCTGGAGTCACTCCTTTTGATGGCGGCACACCACAGAGAGGAGCTGCTCTGGGCGGCTTCTTTACATGGTATGCCTGATGCATGGACATGGCTGTAATCTCCGCATTGCAGCCGCCCCCGAAAGAAGCCACTTGGAGTATCTTTTGGTGGTGGGAGTGGCAATTTCTGTGGCACCACAGAGGATGCCGAGTGCCGCTCCAAATGGGCTTGTGTGCCCGTTGGCACGCGTGCAGGGGATGCGTACCCCTGTCTTAAATGGTTCAGAAACTATGAAAAGGTGCCCATGTGTTTGTGCTAAAGGGTGGCCACACAGTGTCCTAATGTGAGGCTATGGCAGACTTGAGTGGCTGTGCTGTGTGTGTGGTATTTACATTTAAGTTTCTTGAAGCAGGAACTGCAGTTTCTTTGGTTGTCCATAGAAAGCATGTTGCCATTGCTTTATCATGACTGCACAATAAGAGAGTATTTTGAGTGCAGCATTATTAGTCAATCTCACTGAAGTCTCTCTCTTAGATTCTCATCCAGAGGCAACAAGAAGACCTGGCTCCAGTGTGAGACCTGTCACAACTCACTTCACATCGGCTTCCAGACCGTGGACTGCGCAGAGGCCTGCTAGTGCAGGCAGAGCTAGCAATGTCCATTTGCTATCCAGCGGCAGCCCCCTTCCAGAATCCCCTGTCTCTGATGAGATATTCCTTGACGACGACTCCAGCGACTTGACACATGGTGATGAATTTGCTTTGTTCTTCTCCCACCCACCTCTTTTGACCCCCTCTCAAAGTTCTTCCTGCTTTATAAAAGCACGTGTACTCTCAATGGCACCCAAGAGGACTGACATCACATTGACTTGTCCATCAGTTCCTTGTGTAAAGCTTGCACAGTGCGGTTGGGTTGCTTTTTCATTTTCTCCTGAGGCAGAGTGTGAAAGTACTTTGGCAAAAACTCCCCATTTTACTCCGTTTGTCCCCCTACTTTTATTAAAACCTATTCTCATTATCCCTTTTCTTTAGACCCCAGATTTGCTGGGGCCACCATTTAGAATTATCTGGACACCTCACTGTGTTAAAACACTGGAGTAATGTCTGAAGGTAAATTGTCCCTACAGAACGTTGGGAGAACTTAACTGTGCTGGATGTCCCCTTCACAAGTGGGTCACAAGGTCAGAGTATGCGGTGCGCAAGCCCCATGCGTCTAACCCTGTAGGGATCATTGCTGTAAATGAGTGACTGTATCTTGAGTTTCCAGGGTTGTATCTCCAGTGTGAGGCATCATGTCACTAATTTAAAATTTCTAGCCTGCTAGCCAGCCCAGAGGTCAAATTGTAACGCAGTGCTCTGTAACCTGGTGACTGGCTCTTCCCCCTGGGAATCCTGAGGAGTCGATCAGCACAGCCCTTCAGAAGGATGTGAAGGTGGAGGATCTTGTGTCCCTCTGCAGCAGTTTTTCTGGATAATTCAGGCTTGCTGCTGATGAGATTTGGATACAGCTATGTCCCAGCCCCTTTCAGAGCACACAGCAGTGAAGGCATACCAAAGGAGATGGAGACAGAGGAGACCTAACCTTAGCTGTAGAGAGCTGACACTCTGCTATAATTAAGGGGAAGACAAAGAAGCCTCTGAGGGCCACGGCAGGAGTCACAAGAGTGGATAAAAGGGGCATGTCTGGCAGAGTCCTGTTTTGAAGGCTTGTCTTGGTCAGTTAACACTGAGAAGACCGAAGTGCTGCAATCACATCAGCTCTTCAGATGTGTCAGGTTTTGTTCATTTGTCCCCGGTATTTTGGGGTTGTCTTTCCAATAAACACCATTTCCTGATCTCAAAGGCTTTGTCTACACTCAGAAAGTTAAGTCGACTTTATGAAGTCGACTTAATAAAGTTGACTTTAAGTCGACCTTATTAAGTCAACTTAACAAAAGTTGACTTAACTTTTCAAGTGTAGACATACCACTTTTCGATCTTATTAAGTCCACTGAACACTTTAAGTCGCCTTAATAAGGTGGACTTAGGTGCTAACCCCTGTCCACATTGAAGCGTTAAATTGACCTAAATCGAGGTGTTATTAAGTCGACTTAACTTTTCCTTAAGTCGACTTAAGGAAAGCCCAGTGTGGACATGGAGTAGTTTAAGTCAACTTAAGCCTCCTTAAGTCGACTTATTTTGTAAGTGTAGATGCACCCAGAGGCAGGTAGTTCAAATGCTCAGCAGTACCAGCTGAGCCCGCGAAACCATCCAGAGCCAGTGATGCAGTACTTTGTTTACACTGGATACTCTGCATTTAGCAAAGGAAATGGAGACCAGCTCCAGACAGTCGGTGGATGAAACCCCTTACATACTTGTATGGACAAGAACAGAGTCACTTCCTGACTGTAAACTGCTTTCGAACAGGAGCATTGCTGCAGCAAAGAAATACTTGGGGCACAGACCCCGCATCCCCTCCCCCCCCCCGCGGTGGTCCCCCCACACCAGCCCCGATCCGTGCAGCCCCAGGCCTGATCTGGGCGGATCCGGCCCTGGGCGGGGCCAGCTCAGTGACTGCTGCCGCCTGCGGCCCCAGGCCCGAGCCAGCTTGGGACCAGGCTGGCCATTCCCCACACGGGGCTCAGGACTGGGCCAGCAAACCAGGGCTGGGCCAGCCATCTGCTGCCATGGCTGTGAGGCTCAGGCTTGGGGCTGGACCAGCCACCCCTGCTGCTACCAGCCTTGGGGGCCACTGCCCCCAGGACACGGCCCCACCCCCGGTGCCCACCTCACCCCCCCTCCAGCTGTCCTTTCCCCAGTATGGCCCCCCCAGTAATACTTACCTTTGCTGGGGCCTTCACATGCTGCCTGTCTGGGAGGGAGGAATTTAAATTTTCCTACCCTCCCACCCTACACCATGTGCCTGAGCTACATGGGTGGACAGGCTTTCTGCGCCGGTGCTGCCAGAGCTCAAAGATCCGGGGCACTGGCTGAGACACACGGGGCCCAGCAGCAGCAAGACCCCAGATTTCGAAGTCTTCACAAAGTGTTAAAAGCTGATGAGAAATGCCTTATTTGGTTTCTTTTTGCTAGGAATCAGCCGAGTTATATGTGGGAACCCTATCAAAGCCCTTCATGCACGGAGACAAAAGCTAAGTGTATGTTCTCTTTCATATATGCTTTCCATTCCTCCCTGATGCACCCAGATGAAATGAGTTCTGATGAGATAAATTGAGACCCCGGCTGTATTTTATGGATTTCCATTCCATTTTATAGTCCAGAAAACCATATATAAAAGCAATGAGTCTTGGAGAAGGTGGTGGGCCTAAAGGCCCTGATTCAGCAAAGCACGTATGCTTAAGTGTTCTGCTGAGTTAGCAGATATGGAAAGCCAAATGAGGCATGGAGAAGAAACTTGGAGTGCTGGAAGATCAGTAGATAAACAGGGAGTGGTGAGACGGTCGTGAATCTGAATTCCAGGCTTCCATTCTGGGGAAGATTGGAGAGAGCTGGGAGGGAAGTGTCAACTCAAAACTGAAAACTACGAAGCTGCGCCATTTAATAAAATGTTATTGGGTATTGGCTGTGCTCATACATAAAAAACCAAGGAGAGAAATAACTGATAGGGAGAATTGTTACTTTCACAAGAAGGATTTAAAAGCAGTGGACTGTAAAAGAACACGTGAAAATTACAGGCCACATCCTGCACTTCTTACTCAAAATATTTGCATCAATTTCCCTGGGACCTGAGCAAAGCCCCAGTAAGAACCACAGGACTTGATCTTTTGGGGCTATATACTGTGATATAAAAGATTGCACTACGGTGCCCCTTTGATGTCAGCACAAACATCTGACATGTCAGTGATTCGGGCTCATTTATATTAACAAAACCAAATGTCACCTTTACAGTTGTGGAGTAGTAGCTTCTTCCTGCAAGTCATCCTGTTGACACTTCAGTGGGGCTACTTGTAGAGTCCGATAGTACTCAGCGTGAGGAAAGGCTGGCCCAGTCTGGCCCATAACAATTAGCTGTTAGGGTGTGTCTCCAGCGCAGTTAAACACCCACAGCTGGCCTGTGTCAGCTGACCTGGGCTAGTTGAGCACGGGCTGTTTGATTGTGGCACAGACATTCCAGCTCAGGCTGGAATCTGGGCTTTGGGACCCTGTGAGGAGGAGGGGTTGCAGAGCTGGGTTTCAGGGCCTATAAGAATGGGTCTGCACTGCCGTTAAACAGCCCTTTAGCCCAAGCCCTGCGAGCACGAGTCAGCTGGCACAGGCCAACCCCAGGATTTTAATTACAGTGTAGATCTGCCCTTACGGGCCCTGATTCAGTGAAATATGGAAGTGTATGCTTAACTTCAGGTGTGCTTTGCTGAATTTGGCCCATGTCACTTATGTGAAATATAGCTCAGTTTTATATATCATCCATGACAACAAATATTAGAAAAATCACTGGGGGGAGGGGAATGAAAGAGTCCCTTTTCTTCTGCCCTGCCCAATCAATGAAACTTAAAATAAATTAGAGCAATGAGATTTAATAATGGTGTGGCATAGCACAGACTGTATAAGGGGGCCATAATCACCTTCTGTGCAATCACAGCCTGCTATAAATGCCTGGGGGTGCAGCTATTACAGGTTCAGGTCAGCGTAACCCTAGAGCTACATAGCCGTGGGGCCAGAATCAAACTTCTCCTTACTCTCCCAATCACCACAATGCACAGTTTCTGGGACTGAATCTATAAGACCCGTAGTATCGTAATGAAGGTTGTATCTGGGATCATCAGATTGAGTAGAATACTTTGTAAAAAATTGAAATAAAGAACACAGTCCTGGGTAAACTAAAAACAAAACAGTCACAATAGAATTTGATGCCTTCTGATGCCCAGAGTTTGGAAAAGGGAGAGTTGTTGGCAAAGAGAGGTGAATGGTAAAGTGAATACCAAGTTACTGTTGTAACTCTTTTTAGTTTTATTTTTTTAGTCTTTAGCAATGAACCCTTTCCAACTGCCTGGTCACAAGATGGAGCACACCTATGACTCTGGAGAAGCTGAAGAGCTAAGCCGGAAAGATGTCTTTACTGAACTGAGGGCATGGAGAGAACAGCATAATCAGTAAGAGTTTATGATGATTCAAAATTATTTTACAGTGAACCAGGGGCTGTAACTGCCTCTGTAGTAAGGCAAACTCTTCAGCCACCTGGTGGCAGTTTGGGGGAATTGCTTTCATTTTGTAAATGCATATCTAGGCAGGCAGAGCCAACTCAGTGGAATCTATTTATAAACTTTACTCCAGGCTCAGTTGCTCATGGGATGGAGGGCCAAAGCGGGGAGGAAATCTTTAGGGCATTGTCCATGTTGATCATAGGGGAGGCCAAGATGTGCATTCTGGTTCCAACTCTGTGAGCCCTCCGCATCCCAGTCCCTGACAACCTCGTTAAAGGGACAACCCTATTGTAGAGGATAGGCAGAGAAAATAAATACAGCCTGGCAATACTCTGCAAAACAGAAAGGGAATGCTGGATTCCTCCTTCCACAGCCACTATCATGTCTAGCTCTCCTACTCCTCCCACAGCCCACTGCTTACCATCATCTCACCACTGGCAGATCCCAGACCTATGGAGTGCCGTGTGTGTGACTAGAGGCAAATTGTGAGTGTGGGGGGGGGGATCAGAGGGGGATTGTTGTGCTACGGCTATCTGGGCCCTCCTGCACAGGAAGGATAACTGCAGTAACAGGTGCAGGTAAAGTGTTTTCTTTTACCAGTAGGTAGGTTCTTACTGGTCCGACTAGCGTTCTTCACTGGACAGTAAGGGTAAGGTTTGCAAAAGAACAAGGCATTAGCCTAACTGAATGGAAGATTTCTCACTGACTTCAACGTGCTTTGAGTCAGGCCATTTCATGGGCAACACTCTCCTCTGGTCTGCATGGCAGATTTCTGCCCTGGTATTCCATGCACCAAGGGAGAAAAGAAAATTGAGCTGAGATTCCTCCATGAATCTGAGTGCTGTCTCTTATGCTAGAGATAAAAATGCCTTTATTTCAACTTCCTTCTCCAGCAGTAATAGATTAACCCTGTCATGTTTCATATGGCTAATTAAAGTTGGATGAATCTGAAATAATAAAGCACAGGAAGTTTAGGTGCCTATTTCATAGTCCATTTTTGCATGTGAAAAATAAACCAATACAGGTACATATAAATCTGTGTTACCTGTATTTGTCTCTAAACAGCAGTGAACCCACATGAACTGCTCTGAGTAGTGTGCATGCGTGTGTACATTCCTGTAAGATAGCACAATGGTCAGCTAAATCTGCAGAGCTTAACATTTGTCAGGTATCTGAAATTCATTCAGATGGAAAGGGCCCCCCAGGTGCTGAAGATACACAGTGATGAGGAGGAGGAGGATGAAGAATGTAGCCTGAGTGACAGCTGTGAGGACGAGCTGAGAGAGACGTATGATGAGGACCTCATTGAAAGGATTTCACCAGATTCCTCTTGCCAGTCCCGTGTTTCCCAGTCCTCCTCAGGTACTGGTCACACTTAGCCTTCTTCTTTTACAGTTTGATCTGTTTATAATCATTCACGGTTCCACTCAGCTACACGGGTATGGGAAGGAATAATGAAGATGCAGTACACGGGAATGTGTTCTCTGCTGTCACCCAAGTGGTATAATAAATTGCATTAAGTTTAGGCCAACTAGTTGTGCCAGTAATCAGTGGGCTCCTTGTTGTGTTTCAGATTCATCACATGCCCAGGAAAGTTTGTTGTCCACTAGTCTGAATAGTTCTCTGATACCTTCTCCTCCAAAGTGCCCCTCACCTGCATCCATGCAGGGCGTTGCAGCTAGACCCTGCAAAGTGAGGGACACCAGGGTCAGACGCCTGAAAGTGCCCAACCAAAATGAAGAAGCTCAAATGAAGCAACATTCCCAGGCAAGAGTAAGCACGAAAATGGCAACCCAGATTGTGGGTGAAGAGACTGCTATTCGGAGTGTACACAGCACACCTGCTGCATGTGAAGTGTCGCCACTGGGAGCTGAAGCGAGATACTGGACCAGCGAGAGGGTTGGGAGGCAAATCAGGAGGCCTGTTTCAGGACCAGCAGCTGTTGGATCAACCAGTGTCAGGTACACATGCTAATTAGACAACTTTTTTGTGGGATTCTGGAAAGCATAAAAGGAACTTCTATGGTGGAGAAAAGGCACTGCCCTGTTGGCTCTGATGTATACTACACCACAGAGTCTGAGCTCTTAGCTAGGGGAGTGGTTCTCAACCAGAGGTATGCATACACAGAGCTCTTCCAGGGAGAATCAACTCAGCTAGATCAGTGTTTTTCAGTGTAGGGACTGCAACCCTCAGAGGGCTTGTAGGGCGAATACAGGGGAGGTCACAAGTGCGAAGCTGTTTTCAGCGTGGCAAGCAGATCAATGGCCCAGGGCCCAACACCACAGGGGACCTAGGAAGCTAAGTTATGTGGTTTGCTCTGGGCAGTGGGGCTCAGGGTTTAGCTCGGCCACCCACCTGGGGCTCTGGTTTCAGACAAAACTCACAAGTGAAAAAGAGACACAGGTATCACACTGAAGAGTAAGTACAATATTTATTGTTCCATCAATTTACTTGATAATTACAGGGCAAAATGAGAAAGTCAGAATTTTTTCAGTACTAGTGCGTGCTGTGTGACACTTTTGTATATTTATTTCTGATTTTGTAAGCAAATAGTTTTTATGTGAGGTGAAACTTGAGGTGTACAAGACAAATCAGACTTCTGAAATGGGTACAAGTTTGGAAAGGTTGAGAACCACTGAGCTAGCTGATATCTACTGTATATTCTGTAGAAAGCACTGGTTTTTATCTTGGCGACTTATCCACCATTGAGTCAAATTCCAAAGGGGTAGCCGTGTTAGTCTATTGTAGAAAGACAACAGAGTCCTGTGGCACTTTTAAAGACTAACAGATTTATTTATCGATAAATAATAAATATTTATCGCAATAAATAAATCTGTTAGTCTTTAAAAGTGCCACAGGACTCTGTTGTCTATCCATCATTTAGTAGTTCTTCCAAAACTAAACTAGTATGTTCTTATATTACTCATACATCGGTTACTTCTAACATTCAATCTCGAGTTTAGTCACATCAGATACACATTTTTCCTTGAAATTTACAATAATTCACTTTAAAAGGAGGTTCAAGGAAAAAGGCCTTTCTTTAGAAAGAAAGAAAGAAAGAAAGAAAGAAAGAAAGAAAGAAAGAAAGAAAGAAAGAAGTGGGCATAAAATAGGTAGGTGTTATGTAAACCAAATATAGTTGTGACTGGAGCCTCCTATTGTAAGATCAGCATCTTATTGCTCATTTGAAACTTGGAGTCACCCAGAGGTGGAAATTTTGATTTTCAGGTAACACAGTAGTTATGGTACAGTATAAATACAGGGGTTGTCCTTTGTACCATTTGTTCTGGTCACTTCAAATGAGTGTTAGCTACTTTCTAAATCAGAGAATGGTTTAATACTCTACAATCTAGCTCTTCAACTGCCTGCATGCTACTGAGGGTTCCAGCTCTGCCCAGGTAAAAGACATCTGCTGTGTGCTGCTGAGCTAGGAACTAAGGTTCCTTTCCTATGAAATGCTGGTGAACAGTGGTGACACAGCAGATAGGAGGGGAGACAGCAGTGAAAGAGTTAAAAAATAAGCCAAAAGACCCATGAATTACATTTTCACACTGCATTGATCTGTCTTCTTGGGCTAGAGCTTCACCCCTCTGGTCCTTCACCCCTCTGGACCACCTAGAGTCCTTCACCCCTCTGGAGACTCTCCCTAACTGTAGACGCTGGCGAGCAGCCTGGTATTCTCAAAACACGGACGTGCAGTGCGGACTCCTCAGAGAGTTCTGTGGTGCCAACCTGCCTGTTTTGCCCAGTGCTGGTTCAGTTCTCAGGTGAATCCAAGGGGCTCATTCCGTTTCCTATAACAACTTGTACCATCTCACAATGGCATTTTGTTTCTTCCCTTCAGAGTTGCTGGGGATAGGAGTCCACCCAAAGCGATCAATTATCACCAGCCAGTTGTCTGCTCATCCACAAAAACCCCAGAGAGATTTGCCCTGATGAACGTGGTCCATCCTCTGACCACCAAGGCTGCTCTGCAGAGGTTACCAAGCAGGCTCAGTGTCTCAACAACTGCTCAGAGCAAACTCCAAGGCCATAGAAAATAGCCCAAGTAGCCATGTGTGTTGGAGCTGAGTCAAACAAGAACACGGCACTCAGTGGGAATTTGTGTTGCCTATGCTTAACACCAGCCATGCTGACGTCAAATTCTGACTTCGAATGAGAGCCGAATGCATTGACGGAGCTGCATAACCAGGGCTGTTTGAACAAACAGCTTGATTGGCCTCAGTTAAAGCTACAGCTGGGCAGAAATGCTTTTTTCAACATCTTCTGATCAACTCAATAGTCGATCAACCTCTTATTAACTAAACAGTAGCTATTTTTATAGTCTTTGTGTGCTACAAAACTCAGCGCACTGTAGCTTCTCTGCATTAATGCTCAGCTATGTTCTGGGGAGCCTGCAGTGAAGCCTCATGAGCGAGGGGAAGTCTGCAGTCCCCCAGGCTCAGTGCTGGGCAGCAGGCATCAGAAGATTAGTTTTCCCTCTTACATCCAGTCTGCAAAGGCACATGCTCATGTCAGCCTGCTCATTGCTTACGCTCCTTGGATCCTAAATGTTCAGCACACCAGTGAAACAACTGAGCGTGATGGCAGGATTGCTGCCAGTTAAAAACGATTGTGTTGCAGATGAGAGGGCGTGTTCCCTACTCTTCGGGGAGAGCAGAACTCCAACATACAGGAAATGTAACTGATTTTAGTACTGATTTCCATTCTCCCACTACCATTTATCACTTCGATCTGTTTGCGGTCTTTCATTGTTCGCCTCTTCTATGCAGCTATGGGAAGAAATACTGAAGGTGCAACTCATTGGAACATCAGTGTGTCAGCCTGCCGTGTGTCTGCTCTGAAGGATCTCTCAGCATGTCCCCAGAACAGCTGTTCTCTGGGTAGACATCCCACGTCTGAATTCCAGCCTGAGACCTTTGTAAATAAGTTTTGTTAGGTCCAGCTGGCTCCCTAGAAAACTTGCACCCTGACATTTCAGAGCAAATGAGTGACAAGCAAACAATCATTCAGAATCAAATGTTCCCTGTTTGTTCTTTCAAATCAATTTTCCAGATTCATGTGACTTAATTATTTGAAGTGATTCACCACCAACAATGAAGTGGATAGGGAAGGAGCAGTTGTTTTCCACAGGGTATTTATTCTGTGCTGGAGCAGGATGGAAAGCACTCTGAGCTGGTTAAAATGACTGCACATTGATGTAGGCAATGACTGCACTGTATGATCTTAATGGAGCCAGCGTTCTCAACCAAGCATCAGAAAAGCTTATTTTTTTTCTACCTTCAAATTAATATGTTACAGATATTTTCTGGGAAACAGTTTATAATACATTAAATTATGCAATTAGCCCTCATATAATTTGTTGCCTTTACCTCACTGGCTTGTCTTGCTAATATAAAGTAGAGCAAAAGGAATACAATGTACCAGATAGCCCAAATGTTTCAATTTATTCCCACTGCCCTGATACCCCTTCCTCATAGAAAACAGTTGTGAGTGGAAGCCAAGTTCACATTCTCTCAGCAGACAGAAGAGAAATCATCAATCAAACATCAAGTACTGACTGCCAAGCCGTTCCCCAACATCATACGGGTGTTAGCGGGATTTCCAGTCACTCATCGATGCCCAGCAAAGTGCATGTGTAGTGAAACTGGCATCTAAAATTGACTCTATGCCATTGTCACTAAGCATGAATATGGGGGAGAGAGAGGAATGTGGGGCCTGAAGATCTGAGCACCCGGGCCCCTGCGTGAAGTCAATGGGAGCTGCAGGTGCTGACACCTGTGAAAATCAGGCCCTACCTATAAAAACAACTGGTAAAGTGTGTGATATTTAGGACCACATGCTTCAAATGGCCCCAAGCCACTCTCAGAATTTGTGCTTGTGACTGTAAGTGCAGAATCCGACATTCTCCTCCACAAATAGGGTTAATGCGTGCAGATCAGCATTTGGGTTTGTCTGCCTGATCCACGCATGCATTTGCAAATGGAAAATTGGGGGTACAGATTTAGAAGCCACTTTTGGAAATGGCTTTGGGATCTCTTCCAGGAGAACACAGACGTAACTGTACATTTGTCACATTAGGGGCCTCTCCACTGCCTTCCTGTGGTGGGCCACAGAGGGAGAAACGATGCATAATGTTTTTATCTATGGACTGGTAAATTAACAGGGATTATGGTTCAGGTGTAGAGTAATAGACATTTGTGAAGTGCCTATGTGGGCTCAGTGGCAGCAATCTCATCCATTTCTGATCTTTGTCATCATTCTTCTTGGCCAGGGAGACCTTCTCTCCTGCCTCAGTCATTTTACTGCCTTCAGATGAGCAACACATCACCAGCAGACCTTACCCCCAGCCTTTACCATGGCCTCCTGACTGCAAGGGTGGGAATAAGAAGCCACCACCCACCACTCCACAATGATCTTTCTGAGCATGTCATGACTTTGCTTTTTGTAGGCTTCTCCAGTGCTAAACAAGAGCCGTTGCAGACAGCACATCCTTTCAAAACAGTCACCCCACCTATTCCCAACTGACTTGTCCCCCCTGCTGAAGTAAGCCATGTAGCAGCACGTTCACTGAAGCAGCCTGGCATGTATTTAAGAACCCAGGCAACCTTCCTGCGTCACCTGTTCATCTAGTAGGACAGTATCTCCTCAGCTGCATGTCAGCAGTGATAGGTAGGTAAGCCATGTGCTTGAAGCCATATTTAGATCGAGCACTCTTCTGGCCTATCAGTGCCACCGTAGGAATGGTTGTATCCAGAGTTGTCTTGAAGACCTGAAGAGCAAAGTTATCATTAAGCAGTAGGCATGTCGGAGCAGATGGCGAGTGTCGCTGGGTACCTGGGTGGTGGTTGCTTCAGTGACCATCACTATGAAGTTCATCCATGTTTAATGATCGCTGATGGGAGGGAATTTTTATTCCCTGGAGCCTTAGGGTTGCCCCCTCGACTCTGAAATTCAGGGCATGGTGATGGGTCTGTCTGCAGTTTGAAAGCTGCTTTTATAGGACAATGACAGGAGCCAGAATTTACTGTGGGCTTTATCATGTCACAGAGCTGCATCACGATGGTGCATCTAAACAAATACTGCTGAAATAGGGGCTCATGACCCAACAGGAGAGGACAGATTATCCATGTTGACACAGCAGGGGCTCTCCAAACATTCATGCTGCAGCAGCATGATGTCACAAGAGTCGTTATTTTAACCTCTGGGACAGACCCAAACAGGTGGCTTCCCATCTTACCTGAGCTCCTCTTCTTTTCAGGCTGCTGCTACAGTCACCTTACAGGAGAGTGGAGGTCAGGAACAAACTCTGGAGGGTAGAAGTGGGGGCTTGTGCTTCCCAGGGGTGATATACTTAGTCTGATTGGACCCCTCTGATAGCTGCCGTCCCAAGCAGTGTCACTGGAGACCAATGAACTATTCCCCCACTCTTCCCTAAATAACACTTATAAATAAATAACACTTTGCCATTGTGGCTCGCAAAGTACTTCAGAAAGACGGTGAGCATTGTTATCCCCATTTTACAGACTGGGAAGCTGAGGTAGGTGACGTGGCTCACCCAAGATCTGACAGTACTGACTCTCAGTGGCCCACTCCGCCGCCTGGCATATGAGGCATAGTTAATATTTCACTGCCTGGTAAAAGGCTGTTCTAGGATGGGGCAGGGGGCATTCAGCTGACAGCAGCTCCGATTAATGGCTATTGGGGCTTAGTGGACAGTTTTTTATCACTTTTCTGAAGGCTGCACACAGCTTTCAGTACATCCTTCCCCAGGGGCCTGAGCTAGTGAGTAGTGCATTCAAGAGTATGTTTAATGTGTCATGAGACCTACAGAGCAGCATAAGGCCAGCAAGAATGTGACAGCAGGAAGGCTAGTTAAAGAAAGGAAACTTGTGATCAAAGCCTGACACACAGAGAAGAAGATTGGTGCTCTCATCTCTGTTGCCACATCAAAGTGCCAGAGAGCCACTGTACAATTATCAGTCCCTCATTCCTGGGCTGACATAATGAACAGGGTTGTTGCAGAGCAGCGGGATGAGAAGCTTACACTGGTTTTACCTAGTGTAACACATGCTCCCCCTTTATAACTGATAAAAAAAAACCCAGGATCTGGGCGTATCAGTCTACTAAGTAAGGCCGAATGTGTGGTGGGGTGCATGTGAAGGGGTTCATTTGGATCTAATGGGAAATTAGATTAGCTGTGGATTCCCCTGTGTATGTTTCCCTGATTAGAGTCCTGCATTGGCCCCCTGCATGACAGATGCAGTGCTCTAATGGGCCTATCCCATCTCTGGCTTTGCTGATTCTTCGCATAGGAATCTCAGCAGAGTCCCCAGGGCCAGGCAGATGTGACCAGTTCAGGATGCTGGTGAGCACAGACAGCCCCTTCAGTCTGGTAACAGGACAGGAACTGTTGATGCTTTTCAGAGTTACTGGGATTTGCTGTTTGCTGCCAAATGGATAGTTACAGCAGACAAGGGAAAGAACCACCCACTCCAGCTGTTAATAAATCAGCACCAAGGGGAAGAATTTTCTGCCAAATGACTGAGGCTTCTCAGGACACGCTGCTCCACAAGCTGCTCACAGCGAGTCTTTATTTCCCGATAGCGCTTCCTCCTGAGCGCAACAACAGCAACCCCTTCCATCCTTCCTTCCTTCCACCTCTTTCCTCTTGTCACACTATGATGCCCTCATTACAGGCTGCTCTGTCTTGGCTGCTTATCTGCTGCTGGCAAAGTCTCCGTATTCTGGGACTAGGTTGTGCTCTTGCACATAATAAACATATTGTCCCTTCCTCCACACCTTGCTGCTGTATCTTTCTCAATGCCCCTCTATCTTTCTTAAGGCCCAGGGCCGTCCTTTGGGCAGAGGGGTGAGCAGAGCAGCAGCGGCTCTGGGTCCCGGAGGTGGGTCGCCTTGCTCCCCTCCAGCGTGGGGGGGCAGAGGCCCCCCCAGCCAATTGGCCCTGGTCCCCACTCCTCCCAAGAGACAGCCCTGTTAAGGCCCAGGCCACACTTGCCACTGGGGAGCAGTTCATATCCTGGGAGTTTTGCCAAGTGTCTGTCCTGCTGTACAGCTCCTGACTGCCACAGAGCTCTTATGGATACACTGGTCAGGGGCGAACAATGGACTGGCCAGGCCCACTCTCCCCTTTCCAGCTCTGTCTGACGTACACCTTCTCCAACCCATCTCTTCCCACACAGCTCCCCTCCAGGCGTCCAGCACTGCCAGGGAGTTACTTACTCTAAGGTTTGGCTCTGCAGTTGGGGGCTGCCTTCCACCAGGAGCAAAATCCTCCTCCTCCTCCTCGCTGGATGAAGATGAGCATCTCTCCTTGACTGTTAGTGAAGAGGAAACCCACATGACTTCAAAGGGAGAGGCTCTTTCTCATGAAAACTCATTTGAATCACGAGAAGACTGGAGAAAGTTTCCTAAATTGCTGTTTGGATTAGGTAATGCCAAAGCCAGGCCCCGGTGTGCTAGGCACTCAGTGGGTGCACATGTAGTGTGCAGGAGCAGTATATGTCAACCAAGTAGTACAGCCAGTTCCAGGTGGGATGAGCCAGGGGCCCCTGACAGCTCCACCTATTAGTCCCCCAGGACTATAGATAGGTTTGGAAATGTCTGCTGCAAATGAGTGCCCTGCCTGGCTCCAGAGGTGGCTGCATCTCATTGCTGGGTGAATAAAATACTGAGATTCTTTCTGTGCAGCAGGATGGGGAGCTAGATTGAAAAAGTTTCTTTGGGAGGGAGTGATGCATACTCTGCCCCTTAAGGGTAATAGTGGCTCATGGTCAGCCCACCACACCCTTTGAAAAGTCCAGTAGATACACAGAAGGCCCTAGGCAGGGTATGAATAGAGAGGAAGCAGTGTTGGGAGGAAATCCCATCACTATATATGAGGAGTCCAGGCCTTGCCAAAGGGCAAAGCAAAGCTAAGCCAGAACTCGCATCCACTCCTGGGGAGACTCCTGTCTGAGAAAGGCCTGAAAAGGAGTCACACAGAGAAGGAACTGGGAAGGGCTCCAGAGATAGATTGCTCGTGGGTGCAGGAAAGAAGAGAGTCCTGAAGGAAGGAGCCAGAGATTGCTGGTTGGAGTAAGCCTGAGATAATGAATGCCCTGGGTGTACCTGAGTAAGCTTCTATTTGTGTTTTTAGCTCTTGTTAATATCCTTGGTAAGCGGTGTGTGCTTAAGTGTACAAGGTCTGCCTGGAGTGGTTTCTAACCCAGGCAAAGGGAAGTGAGGCGGGGCTCACCAGCTGGGCCATGCTCAGCCAACCAGGGACACACCACAGCGACCTCCATGCCATCATGGGGGACTGTGAGAGACTCCAGAAGTTTGCAGGGCGGGTGTAGTGGGGAGAACCGTGGGAAGACGCAGGAAGATCAGTGGAATATGCTCAGTGCTCTAAGGTACAGTACATTCACTTTCTTATGTAGGGCTTCATTTGCCAGTGTTAGCCAGCTCCTCAACTGCTGCAATTCTGGGGAAGCCAGCAAAGCTATGGCACTTCACTCCAGATCAGAATCATCTTCATGTTTTTTTAGGGCAAACAGAATATTACACTTGCCAGTCTGTGGTGTGCCGTCTTTCTGGCACCTGCAGTGGGGTTGGGGTTCGGTTTGGCTCCGGACCTGAACTAGGGCCTGGCATTCTGGGCAGAGGAAACTCAGACTGAAAGCAGGGAAGAGATCCCTTGCAGACACCCTGGAGACTGGGAAGCATTTTCATGGCTACTTGGTTCACTGTGTGTACCCACCAACACGCAGGTGTTTTGTTCATCATCTGAATGCAGATGTGAATAATGGTCTGCACTTCAGTGCTGGATTGGCTGAGCTGATTTAATACCAAACTATTTGGTAGCGTAGGCGGCACTGTGCTACTTTGCACCAACGCACCTGATATGGGAGGCAAGTTCTCGGATGAGAAGGAGACCATCTTGTGAACTGTCTCTCTGGTTCTAGGCTTGATTTTCCTCTTGCTGCCTTTTGAAGGGTCTCCCTGATATTTTCTGTTTGAAGAGCCAAGAGGAAAGTGCTTCCTGTCCCTGTGAGGAGAAACAGGATCCATGCATGATGTAGCACATCAGCTGACTGGGTGTCAGTAATCTGTTATGAATCAACTCAGACTTCCTGCTGGCAATGAGTCAAGCCATCAGCTACTGGCATGAAAACTCATTTGCAAGGAACTCACCAGCCTTTTGGAAATTTGTGATATCAGCTGCTTTGGTGTCCTGCCACTCACCTGAGAAAATCCCATAACTCACCTGGCCAGTTGTGCAAAGCTGTCCTTGGGAGAGAACATTCCTTCCTGACCCCAGCCGCAACCCTCAGCTGTTCCCCTGAAGCATGAGTTTAGTAATGCCCCTTCTTTGCACAAAAGTTATCACTATTACAGCTCAATGGTGCTCCTATACCCTGGCCATCTGGGGGCACCTCAGACTCTTGGCTCAATAAACTCCCTGCCGCATGGTGTCCAAACTTGGCTTAGCCTCTGTCTCTCCTCTGATTTTCCCACTTCAATCTCCTCTATGCTGCCTGCTGCTGCTGTGTCATTCTCCCTGCCCCACACTCCGAATGCAAATGATGGCTAGAGACCTAGCTGAGCCAGGAAAACCTTGAGAGGATCAGGCATTGCATCCCAGGGCCCTGTTTGGCAGCTCCTCTGCCCCTGCACTTGGGGCAGGAAGGGGAGAGACCGGCAAAGGCAGCAGTAAGGCCCCTTTTGTTCTTTCCATATTCTGAGGCCCAGTGGTGGAATCCCAGCCCCCGAGGTAAGTTAGAGCAGCTCCAGTGTGTGCTGCCTCCCTCTGGCCATGTGTGGGAAGAAAAGACTAGACTTAGTAGCCGCCCGTTCCAGCCATGCCCCCAAGCCTTCCTGTTCCTTCCCTTCCCCTGCCCAGCCATCACTGACCTGGCCTCTCCGCTGGGGCCTGGCTGGGAGCAGGGCTTGCACAGAGCTCTTGCAGCAGCTCTACTATACCAGCAGAGTGACCCCTGCAAGGACAGGGTAAAGCAGCCAATGTCTCACTGGGAATTCAGCCCCTTGAGCCAGGCCTGGGAGGGGAGCGTTGCTGAGCAGTTCACTACAGCCAGGGTTTTTACCTTGGCTGCTGCAGAGTACCCGGTGGCCTGCCTGTGCTCCCTCTGTGTGGTGCCGTAGGGACTGATGGCTGGTCCTTCTGGGCCAGAGGTTCTTCTGCTTCCTCCCCATCTCCAGGGACTGGGAACTTGTCCACTGAAAGGTCCCAGTTATCAGCATAGGCATCTGCGGCCGCTGTGAGCCTGTGAGGGGCAGTATACCTGGAGAGAATCTCGGACAGGACAAGGGAGAGAGAGGAGGAAAGGAAAGAGCGGATTATTTTCCCTTGGGTCTTCCTGCCTCACATTTAGCTGCTGCACCAGCTAGATTTACTCCTGTTCGGTGCTTATTGTGGCCCATCCTGCAGCTTGTTACTGAAACGCTCTCTGACTCGTAGGAGAAATAAATTCACACACCACTCCAGGGAGGAAAGAAAAGGAGGCTTCTGAGGCTAAGCTTGGCTCTTAGGTAGGCAACGAACAGCTGCTGAGAGTGGAATGACCAGCACAGGAGCTGTGGCCTCTGGATGGTGTGGTGACCGACAGGGACAGAAAGCCTGCCAGTGGGAGGAGCCCCTAGGGGAATGCTGAGGTTCAGGATGTGTTGAGGAAAGCCCTAGAGTACTGAGGAACAGAGTCCTGTGGCACTTTTAAAGACTAACAGATTTATTTATCGTATGAGCTTTCATGAGAGAAAAATCCCACTTTGTCAGACGCTTTGAAGACAGGAAACCCATCTTCAAAGCCTCTGACAAAGTGGGATTTTCTCCCATGAAAGCTCATGCGATAAATAAATCGGTTAGTCTTCAGAAGAGCCACAGGACTCTGTTGTTTCTCTGCAACAGACTAACATGGCTACCTCTTTGGATCTTGACTAGAATACTGAGAACACTTGCAGATTTCCTGCCTTCTGGAACCGAGGGATGCTGTATAATCAGTGGTGGCACCCAGGAGAGACTTGTGCCAGAGGAGAGCAACAAGGCCACGAAGAGACATGAGTGCAAGAAGCCTGTTGCCGAGCTCAAGGACGCAGTTAGTGCTGCTTCCTGCATCCATTTCAGTTCAGACCCGTGTTTCCCATACTCAGCCACAAGGTGGCAGCTTTGTCTGGAAGGTGATGGCCATGGGCCTGGAGCAGCACAGGTGTAGCAGGAAAGCCCTCACAGGGGAGATGAAAGCCAGGAAGTTGAAAATCAGAGCCCTTTGCCTCAGGAGGAGGATCCCTGTTGATGTGTTCCACACCCTGGTGCTCCGTCTACAACCAAGGGGTAGCTACGTGGAGCTGGTAAGACAAGGAGTCCTGTGGCACTTTTAAAGACTAACAAGTTTATGTATCGCATGAGCTTTCCTGGGAGAAAATCCGCTAGATCCACCAACCCCAGTAGCAGCTGGGACACACAGAGCTGCATGCATGTCTCCTGAAAACAGTGTAAGGGAACAGCGAATCCTATATTCACAATCTTCATTGTTGTCATCACCTCTAACGCTTTACTCTTCTTGATTGTCTGTAACTAGCTCCATTTGTTGGACACCCGGCCACAGCTCCAGGCAGCTCAACCACACCCCCACTTGTACAGTCCTCTAGTTAATAGGCTGCCCTACAGAAATACACCAACACAGGGACCCTGCCTACCACTTGTAAGCTCACGCCTTTGCCACACGCTTCACAAACCTGTCTGTGGCAAACCGAGGAGGGGAGTCGATTTTAGAGGAGGACGCCCTGCTAGCAAGCTCCCTCTAATTCCAGGAGCTGCAGCTGCAAGACCTCTGTAGGCTGTGGTCGCAGCGGAGATGGGAAGAGATGGGTTCTCACCTCACCAGGACTCACACCATTTCCATCATTAACAATGAAAGTCAGCACCCTGATCCTGCCAGAAAACTCCCTGGAAGCCAGTGCAAGGTGAGTCAGCCCTACTGACACTGTGCCAGAGGGTGGCGGAGGAGGATAGACCTTAGTTCTCCTGACTTTCACTCTTCTGGACTACAAGGCTGTGTCTACACTAGAAAAGGTTAGTCCACTTCTGTGAAGTCGACTTAATAAGGTCCACTTTAAGTTGACTTAAAAATTGACCTTATTAAGTCGACTTAACAAAGTGGCAACACTTTAAGTCGACTTAGTCCACTTTGTTAAGTCGACCTAACTGCCCTTCGGTCGACTTAACAAAATGGACTTATGTGTCCACACTGGGCTTAGGTCGACCTAAGGAGGCTTAAGTCGACCTAAGGAGTGGTAGTTATTAAGTCGACTTAATGAAAACCTAGTGTGGACGTGGCTTAATTTAAGTCAACTTAAGCCTCCTTAAGTCTTCTATTTAGGAACAAACCCCATACATTGCAAAATTCTCCATGAAAGAAACTTGCAAAAAAAATGGGTTCATCAACATGATCATAGAAAAATAGGGTTGGCAGGGACATCAGGAGGTATCTAGTCCAACCCCTGCTCAAAGCAGGACCGACTCTTGGAGTTGGCTGTTCCAATTGCCTTTTTAAATTTTATATTACAGTATAATACCAAATCCCAATGATTTGTGATGAAAAATCATTTCAAAATGAAAAATCAAAATGCCGTGGGCTGAAAACGTCAGAGTGGGACATTTCAGTGTTGCTGGCGCTTTCATCCTGGTTCTTCTCGGAAGCGAAGTGTTTCACCTTTGCTCGAACACGACTCTCCCACGGCTTTCTGTCCAGCTCTACTGCAGATTCCCCAGGCTGCACAGCAGTTTTAGACACAACCTGAGTCAGTTTCAGTGTGGGGATCTAGCCCTCTGACAAAAATGGGCTGTTAGACAGTCAATTAGTCTCAATCTCAGCAATAGCAGTGGCACCCAACTACAATAATCTCTGACACTAATGTGAACGTTAAGTCAGCCTGTTTGGAATAATTGGTATTTGTTTAACATACAGAATAATCACTGTCCTTTTTTAAATGTAAATTACACGTGTGTGGGAAGTTTAATTTGTAGCATTACTACAGGCTACATGCCCTCGGTGACTAATTGGATACAAGAGGAAGTGGTTAATAAGCTGCTGTACAAGACTGCAGAGGTCTTTGTCTATAATGACTGAGTCCATCTGAAGGCCGATGATCCCAACAGATGGGGAGAGTCACTGAGGCAGCCCTAGGGAGCACTCATTCGCCTCACTTCTACAGAAGCACCAAGTGCTGGCTCCTGTATGGAGTTGACTTGGTGGGGCTTGTTTAGCAAACTGGGGACGCAAAGTCAGGTCCACAGCAGGCAGAAAAAGCCCTGGCTGAAACAGACATGCTGTCCTCCAGCCCCAAGAGCTGCCCAAGTCACTAGCTAGTCCCAGGGTCTGCCTGTTGCAATCTGTTTTTCTGTGTGCCTCTGTCTGTTGTACAGACACCGTGGCTTGAGATGAGTCCAGTCAGGACTCTGCAGGGGCAGATGTAATTTCCCGATTCATTGGGCGCATTATATTAAACTGCTGAAGGGGCACCAACTACCCACTGTGACACCTCCGTCATGGGACCCCAACCCTAATCCCGGCCCCGTGCAGAAAGCGGGCCCTGGGGATGTGGGTGGAGAGTGAACCTGCCCTGCAGCAGCAGCTCCTGTCTGATGGGGCTGAGCCTTGCTCCCTGCTCTGCACGTTGTGGTGCAAGCCGGAGCACAGGGACGCAGATTGCTGTTTGGCCTGACCACCCCTTCCTCATGACCCCAGGCGTCAGGTTGCAATGCCCAGATTGGGAGCCAGGCCCAGCCCTGCGGGACAAGAGCTGCTGCGGGATAAGTGTGGGCCAGCTGTGCCTCTAGCAAGGACCTGTCTTCTGCACCGGAAGCGGGTGGGGTCGCTGTGGCAGGGAGGCCCATGGGAAGGGCCATCCCAATTACAGTAAAGAGTAAATTAGTAAAGAGTAATTACAGCAGTAAAGAGCAGGCGCAGCCCCCTCCACCCCCCAAGGGTGGCTTCTGCCTCCTTCTGAGAGAAGCCTCTGAAGCTCTTCCCAGCTCTCTCCTTGTTCTGGGGCCAAAGGAGACTTTTATAAAGCCAGTCCCGTTTCCAGCAGGCCTTGTCACTACCCCAACCCATGACTTGGGCTACCTGGGGACTACATTTCCCAGCAAGCTCTGAGCTAGTTCTGCCCCTCATGGGAGAAGGAGAGGGGAGACTCTGCCTGGGCTGACTGTGGAGCGCAGGTCCTGGAAGCAGAATTAGCCTGGGTTTTAACCTGAGCCCCAGACTGCCTGTGAAGACTCATTCGTTGAATGTTAACCCCAGCCCTGCTGTATCAAGCAGGTCACTGACACAGTCACAGATGGGGAGAGAGGATGAGGTGTCAGCCCAAAAGGGATGGCCCAGCAGGCATGCCCCCTAATAGACCCCCGCTGTCTGCTTTGCAGCCCTGGGAAGTGTCCTATGCTGTGAGCCCACACACAGCTGCTCATCCGGACACAGAGATGTACAAAACAATACAGCCCCCTCAACCCCAGCAAGGGCAACTCACCTGGCCCTTTGCATTGCTGAGGACTGTGGTGCACTCTGGGCCCATTCGGAAATACTGCTGGGCCCTCAGCCTCACATTTGTGGGGCTTTTATGGGGGAGATCAGCTCCAGCGGCCCAGACCTAAAATCCAGGGCAGCAGATTATTATTATGCCCCACCAGAGCCCCCTCTTCCAGCAACCCTGACGTGCTGGGTGTTCACCCCACACCACCCCTGAAGTGGTTACAGTGGCTCAGAAGGGCTAATTCACCTGGTTGGCTGCCCCAGGGGGAGAAGACTTGGGCTTGGCTGACAAGCATGAACTGAAGATAGAGCCCATTTAGGTGGGAGTAGCTAGGGGCCGGTATAAAGCCAGGAAGTGAGAGCAGAGGGGGCTGCAATGTGGACATCTGCTGTCACTCAGTCTCCAGGCCAAGTGAGGGGAGAAGGAGGAAACCCAGAGCTGAAGCCCCGGGATCCTGATCCTGAGAGGAAAGGATTCACCCATGGGTGTCCGCGGCACCTAAAAGAGGTTTAGGGAGGATAACCCTCCCTCCCCAAACTAAAAATGTTGGCCAAACGGCGCAAATGCGGGTCACTTCCCTTTGGCGGTGCACTGGCCCGCTGGCCGCCTTTGTATCCTGGGAGCAGAAGCTCCTTGGAAATCAGGGGGGCCACTGGTGCCCAGACTGTGGCCCTGTCTCCACACCACCCCTCCCCCTAAGGCCCCAACTGCACTCTGCCCCTGGTCCACCCTGATGCCCCACCCCTCAGTCTCTTCCCCCAAGATCCTTCCCATCCTTCACTCCTCTCCACCCCTCTATGGCTCGCCCTTATGGCAGGAAGAAAGTGGTAGGGCATAGCCCTCTCTCTTTTAAAAGGGAACAGGCCATGTCCCCCTCCCCTCTTCTGACACCCCTGGGCTATGGCCCCATTGCTTTTAATGAGGGAAGGGCTATGCTCTTATGGGCAAGTGACGGGGGGAAAAGGAGCAGAGAGGAGAGCATGGTGGGCAGGGGCATGGTCTGGGTACTGGTGGCCTCCCCACTTCTAGAGAGCTTCTGGCCTGCCTGTGGCTGCCTCAAATGACAGGTTCACGTGCTACCTATGCACAGAGCTGGTGGAAGAAGCCTGTGGAGGATGGAGTAGAAGAAGGCCCAGAGAAATGGCAGCAAGGGTTGAGATGGTGCAGACCTTGGCTGCTGGTTGCAGGGTCCCTGGACTGGAACCCAGAGTATTGGGCAAGGTGGGGTTTTCCTACTGGCTGGGAAAGTGGCACGATCTTGAATTGGAAGATTGCCTGGAAAGGGCCTCAGACAGCTGGTCTGGTGAGATGTTGTTACCCTGGAAGGGGAAAACTGTATATGAGCTGGCTGAAGGGCCAAGCTGCAAGGGAGATTCCTAGAGCGAGCAAAGGAAGTGGGCGTCCTGCCAGGGAATGCCCATCCCCAGATGTGGCCATGCGGGGACACTCCTGCAGTGAATGAGTACCGTGTAGGGGCATTAGTGAAATAGAGCTTGGAGCCCAGACTCCCTGGGTTTCTTACTCATTCACTCTTACCTTTCCAGTTGCTGAGCAGGCAGTGCGTCATGCCACAAATGGGCCTGCTGCTTACCGTAACATGATGGAGTGCAGGCAGTGTGGTGTCTGGGGGGAAGCGATAGATGGACACCGGGTAGCCTCCAATCCTCTGCTGGATGATGAAGCCACTCAGGTCTACCTCTTGGTCCAATGAGGTGTTGAGGATTCGAATGAATTTGCCCTTATGATTCACGGTGATGATCTTTAGGAATCCTGTGTCCCCAGGAGCCCTGATGGTGGGGAGAAAAACTGAAGGCACCAAAGGAAGAAAGAAGATAGGAGCTTCTCCTTAGCAGGCAAGGAGGTGGTGGGGAGACACACATATACAGACCTATCAATGTCTCAGCTTAAACTTCTCAAGTAAATAGGAGAAAATTCAATAAGCACAAGTGCAAAGTACTCCAGGCACTTAGGAGGGAACAATCAGTTGCACACATACAAAATAGGAAACAAGTGCCTAGGAAGGAGTACTGTGGAATGGGTGTAGCTGTAGCCACGGTTGGGCCAGGGCCCACCCACTTGGCCCTACGGCCTGCCCATCTTAGTCGTTGGCAGCAGCGTGAACTTTTCCTCCACAGCCACAGGGCCACACAGCAGCTCGGCGGCTGAGAATGGGACAGAGGTGCCGGCACTGATGCCTCTGCTCCACTTGTGGCTGTGGGGCCCTGCAGCTGCCAGCGGAGCAGAGGCGTTGGTGCCGGCACCTCTGCCCCACTCGCAGCACCCTACTGCTGCAGCGGAGAAGTTCACGCCACCGCCAGTCTGGGTGTATGGCTCTCCCCCTCCCTGGGGTTGGGGGCAGAGACAGCTTCTGGTCATGTGACTGGAAGCTGCCCTTGGCGGGGCCCACCCTAAACTTTCAGGGACCCAGCCAGAAAACAGGGGCTGGCTATGGCCCTGCTGTGGAAAGGAGAGTATTAGCAAGAGTGTTGTAAGCAAGACGCAAAAAGTAATTCTTCCGCTCCACTCTGCTAATAAGGCCTCAGCTGGAGTACTGTGTCTGGTTCTGGGTGTCATGTTTCGGGAAAGATGTGGACAAATTGGAGAAAGTCCAGAGAAGAGCAACACAAATGATTCACAGTCTAGAAAACATGACCTATGGGGGAAGACTGAAAAAACTAGGTTTGTTTATTCTGGAGGAAGGAATACTGAGAGAAAGTTTTTAAATACACAATAGCTTGTTACAAGGAGGAGGGAGAAAAATTGTTCTCCTTAACCTCTGAGGACAGGACAAGAAGCAAAGGGATTAAACTGCAGCAAGATAGGTTTAGGTTGGACATTAGGAAAAGCTTCCTAACTATTAGGGCAGTTAAGCACTGGAACCAATTATCAAGGGAGGTTCTGGAATCTCTGTCACTAGAGGTTTTCAAGAACAGGTTAGAATCAGACAAACACCTGTCAGGGATGGTCTGGTTATAATGAAGAATACGATTTGGTCACGAAGGCCATGGATTCTGTTACTTTCTTGTATCTCTGTGGTATCTGATGATCAAACAAATAATCAGCATGGCCCCAGGGCTGCTGGCCAAACAGCTGATTGGCTACTAGCTAGTCCTGGGGCTGCCTGCCAGCCAGCCAGCCCCCGCAGCTGCAGAGCAGATAACCAGCAGCCAGCACACTGCTCCAGCAGCTGTATGCCCCTGCAGGTCTGTTTTCTCCCTCCCCCAGGGTATTTTTAGTAAAAGTCAGGGACCGGTCCTTTAATTTGTATTTGTTGCCCGTGACTGGTCCCTGACTTTACTAAAAATACCCAGGACAGAATCTTAACCTTACATAGTCCTGCCTTGAGTGCAGGGAACTGGACAAAATGACTCTTGAGGTCCCTTCCAGTCCTACACTTCTGTCATTCTTCCTGAGTCCCAGCTACATGGCAGCAGCTGCTTGTGTTCATGTCCGATGTTCCTTAGCGGTGCCTGGTCTCAGCACTGACCTTTCGTTTGCTTCGCCTTTACTCAGATATGATAGCATCGCTGATGTCTTGCAGACTCCCGTCCCACCAAGACCAGCATGAGTGAGATGGCACAGATCCTGGGACTGATCAGTCTGTAGATCTAGGGCTTTTGAAAGAAAGAGACATATACTCAAAATGGTGTCATGGTTACTGACTGGTAAGTAACAGGTGCTAATGTGACAACAGAGTCCTGTGGCACTTTTAAAGACTAACAGATTTATTTATCGCATGAGCTTTTTTGGGAGAAAATCTCACTTCGTCAGATGCTTTGAAGATAGGAAAGCTACAGAGTGGGAGGAAATTAAATGCAGGGGAGTGTGGCAGAGCTCAGTCCACCCAGTTCTTCTCAGAGGTAGAATTGGTTTCAAATAACATTAAATTTACTATGTACTCTTGCTTTTTCTTAGGCTCATGGATTTTACGGCTAGAAGGGACCATTATGATCAATTAGTTCAACCCATCACGTAACACAAGCCATAAGATTCTACTCAGTGAGTCTCACAATAGCTTGTGGTTGAACCAGCGCGTATCTTTAGAAGGATGTTCAGTCCTAATTTGAAGGCTACAAGTGATGGCCAATCGACCATGTCTCTGGTCAGACAGTTGTTCCAATGGCTAATCCTCTCAGAGATGCTGAATAAAGCCCAAAAAGGGAACTCTGAAGCCTGTTATGTATATTGATCATTATTTAGTCTTAATACATGACACAGGTCAAACACCGCTCTAGGTGCTGACCCTGCCGTAGGTGCCTGAAGCAGAACTGCTGTGACAGGCGCAATCTTCTCGAAGAATGACTACACA